>QRDG01000465.1:105201-666200 GCA_012064385.1 Puccinellia tenuiflora
GGTGGAGGCTGAGCAGCACAAGACGGAGCTTCATCTGAAGAACCAGCTCGGCAGCCTGGCCTTGGACTTGAAGAGTACGCTACTTTGCTTTCCTTGACTTTCTTCCTTCCAGTTCTTCCCTCCAGCTTCCCTTCATCTGGCTTCTTTCCGGCCTCAGGCTTTTACCCGGCCGTTGAGGAGGAGGCGAAGAAGACCCACCTCGCATCCCTCGGGTTGCCCCCGACTGCTGTCGTCCTGTCCGCCTGCCGGCCAACACTGCGGGAAGTGACTATCTCTGTAGCCATGTCGTTCTGTCGGCGACCTTGGCCGGCTGGTGGCAGCCGGCATGTCTTCTCCTCGCCGATGACCCGGCTGGCAGATGGCCAGCCGGCCAAGTCGCAGCCGGCATTGGGTTGATCCGGCGAATGGATCCATCCGGATACGTCCAGCCGGATGCCTTGAAATCTTGTCTTGTAAACTGCTATGACCATCCGGGGGTCATCCCCCCGACACTAGCCCCCGAACACGTTGGGGTTTGTCCGGGTGGCACGGCCGGGTAAACGTCTGCGTGTTGATGTAATTTGTCCATGTCGGTGTGGAGGTTGTCGCCGGCTGGACAACGCCGGCTCGAGTTCGCCAGCCTAGGCCAGCCAGCTGGCGCCTTGAATTCAGCATCGGGCCGGCTGGGCGTCTTGAATTCAGCACCGGGCTGGCTGGGACTGACGTCAGGGATGACGTCCAGCCGTCCCGTCGGTCTGACACCCCACTACCCAGCTGGACCGCGACGCCTCGGGTTCCGGCTCGGGATCTTCTGCGCCGGTTACCGGGTTTAGCGGAGGTAGTGGGATCCTTTGTGGCTGTAACCGCCGCGCACGTCCGACGGTTGCCCTCCACGTGGCCCAGATCATGGGATCGTGGCTGGGGCCCCGGAGGCGGCCTCCGCCCTTAAATAGGCTGCTCCGGCCTCCTTCCTCCCCTTCTCCACTCTCTTGCTCCCTCTACCTTCTTCCGCCACCGCCGCCGAGCCTGCTCCCTTCTTCTCCCGTTCCTCGTCGGCGACAAGAGCGCGGCCGCCGTCTCGGTACGCCACGGGTTCGCGCTTCTCCACCCTTCGACCCCGCGCAGCCGACGTTACGCTGGAGAGCGAGATGGCTGCCCGCAAGGGCGACGACGACTGGCGGGGATCCATCGTGGACGACGAGGCGGCCGCGCATCTCCGACGCGACGGCTTGATGGGCACCGAGGACGACATCGCGGTGCGCATTCCCACCGGCGATGAGATCCGGCCCGCTCCACGCCACGGCGAGACCGTCGTCTTCGCCGACCATCTCGAGCGCGGGCTCGCCCTCCCGGTGAGCCCGTTCTTCCGCCAGTTCCTCGATTACTTCGAGCTACAACCTCACCATCTCGGGGCGAACTCCATCGCCCAGCTGAGCTTCTTCGCCACTCTTGGCGAGGCATTTCTGGGCATCTGGCCCAACCTCGACCTCTTCTGCCGGTTCTTCTTCATCTGCAGCCGGCAGAAGACCTTCGCAGACGGTCGAAAGGAGGCCGTCGACTGTGGCAGTGCCGTCATCTACAAGCGGTCGCACACCCTCCGGCCGGCCTTCAAGACGCCGGATTCCATCAAGGGGTGGCAGCGGATGTATTTCTACGTCAGCAACCAGTAGTCGGACCAAGACCGGGTCGGTCTGCCGGCCTTCACCTTCGCGCCCTCCTCCAAGGCCACCTGGGATAGGAAATGTGACAAAGACGTCGACGCGATGGTGAAGCGGGTGGGCGACCTGGTGGAGGAGGGCCTGCTGGCCGAAGATCTGACGCTGGCCTGGCTGTATCACTGGGTGTGTCCTCTCCAGAGCCGATCGCACAAGATGTGCTACATGTCGGGTCGGTACGACCCGACCCGGCTGTCCCCGAAGATTTTCACCACCGAGGCCTTGGACTCTTGGCTGTGGATGATCACCAAGGGGCACGCGGGCACGGACTGGGGGTTTGGGCTCCCACCCTATAACCGCAAACACCCGGCCCCCAAGGTAAATCTCTGCCATTATTACCGCTTTTAACAATTGCACTTCGGCTGACATTGGCTCGGCCTTGCTTGCAGCTCTTCCGGCTCCAGACGGTTGAGGACGGGCCGAACGGCCCCCAGTTTCTCCCCGACCAGCCAAGGCCGCCTCGACATTCTGCTGCCGAGGGAGAGGGGGATGGCGCCACGATAGGCGCCGAAAATGACGGCGACGCGCCGCCTGTCCGCGTCGGAGGACACAAGAGGCCGGCTGGTGCGGGCGAACAGTCCCGGCCGGCTGCCCGTGGTAAGCCGGACGACGCTCTTGGTATGACTTGTGCTGGTGCTGAGATAATTGACCTTGCGGGCTCTAACACGGATGCAGAGACCCGCGGCTCGTCTCCTATGGCTGCCGCGAAGCGCCAGCAGCCGACTGCGCCGACCGACCAGCCGGCTGGGGGTTGCGGCCCCGCCGGTGCTGGATCCGCAGAGTCCCCGACGAAGAAGAGGCGTCTCCGGGTGCCAAAGACTCCGGGGAATCCCGTCGCGTAGGTGTCTTCATCTTGTCCATCAACTTCCTCGTCTGTCCTTTGCTCACGCCCTTTTCGCTTCAGTCCACCTAGGTCGCTCCTGGGAAAGGAAGCTGTCGACGGGCCGGCTACGCCGGAGGGCTCGGGGAGGGCTGATGTCGACGCACAAGACGACACCGGATCGGCGGAGACGGCCCCTCCGGTTGACCAGGCGACGGCGCCAGCCGGCGGAGATGCCGGAGAGAGCCAGGGCGTGACGGACGTCCCGCCCCAGCCGCAGGTGGACGAACTGCCGGCTCCGCCCCAGCCTTCGCCGCGGTCGGCCGTCGAACAGCCGGCAGCCCCCGAGCCGCGACCAACTCCCGAGCCGAGGCCGGCTCCTGAAAAGCAAGCGGACGTCAAGGCGACCCGGAAGTCGCCCGCGGCCTCCCGCGACGCGTCGCGGGAGATCGTGCTGCACGGGGGTAGCCGGCTGGAAGGCCGGGAGCGGAAACCGGCCGACCCCCTCTCCTTTGCCCGGGAGGTGGAGAAGGACCTGGAGGAGCAGCTCCCGGACTTCAGGCGGTTCCGTGAAGCGCTCGAGGTATGTCTTGTGGGTTGCGTGGTATGCCGTTGCTAGCCGGTTCTGATCTCGGTTTGTCCTCTTTCAGCACTCGGTCGGGGAGCTCCGCGGGCGGGTACAGGAGCTCGAGCGGGAATTGGCGGCTGCCAAAGGTAAGCAACCGCTATTCACCCGATGGCCTTCCCTTTGGGGGCTAACTCTATTCATGGCGAGTGCAGATGTTGCGCAACACCCGCAGGCGGATCCAGAGGTCGTCAGCCGGCTGGAGGCTAAGGTGAAGCGGCTTGAGGAGCAGGATCAGAAGCGCCAAGTCGAGCTCGACGACCTGGCCAAGGCGAAGGATGCCTCGGACAAGGAGCACGCCGAGCAGCAGGAGACCGCGCAGAAGGAGATCACCCGGCTACAGGGCGAGCTCGCCCGGCTGCAGAGGGTGGAGGCTGAGCAGCACAAGACGGAGCTTCATCTGAAGAACCAGCTCGGCAGCCTGGCCTTGGACTTGAAGAGTACGCTACTTTGCTTTCCTTGACTTTCTTCCTTCCAGTTCTTCCCTCCAGCTTCCCTTCATCTGGCTTCTTTCCGGCCTCAGGCTTTTACCCGGCCGTTGAGGAGGAGGCGAAGAAGACCCACCTCGCATCCCTCGGGTTGCCCCCGACTGCTGTCGTCCTGTCCGCCTGCCGGCCAACACTGCGGGAAGTGCTGGCCCAGTTCGGCCGCAAAAGCGCCCTCCTGGCCACGGCGGTGTGAGGACCGGAATTTTACTTCCAGACCCCCTGTGTAATCATGTCAATCCCAAGATCAATGTTGACAACACAGCGAAATGAATATCATTGCGGAACGTTCAAAAGTATTTTATTACAAAGTTTGAATAGCCACAAAGTACACTGTCTTGTGACATTTTATTACAACCAGAGAGCTCAGCGGAAATATAAAAGCGAAGTGACTCCATCTCAGCCACAGGCAGTCGATGTAGTCCACGAGGCCTCACTCCTCAGCGTCGTCGTAGTAGTCGTAGTTGTCTCCTTCTTCATAGTACTCTGAATAATCAACAAAGTAATGCCATGAGTACATAACGTACTCAACATGCCCCCCATGCAAGACCTATAATAGCTACATGTGGCTTCAAAGGGCTGTATGGTTCTTTTGCATAAAAGCCAATTTTGTTTGCAATAACACAATAGTTTTGATAAAACATATTTTAGACGAAAAACGATGTTTTGTGTTCAATGTAGTATTTCTCATCAAAGTGAGTGTCCTCGACACCTCACGTTCTCCATAGGATTTCAGGATAGAGGCAAAGAGGGAAGTAGCAAAACAGGTTCCCGTATGTCAAGAAAGATTCATGTGTCGTCCATGACCGTGGACACGGCTATTCGAATAGTTCTACACTCTGCAGAGGTGGTACACTTTCCCCACATGTCACAAACTCGCCTAATTACAACCAGCCGTCGCTAGCATAGCAATAGGGAATTCGTGACGAGGTTTTTCAGCTAGATCCCCCAAAGATGTGACATGCCCACCGGGTCTGGCGCCGGAACTGAGAGTATGTCCCCAAACCGGTCCCCCCATCTGTGCCGAAGGTTCTCCCGTAGGCAGACACCTCATCTGCGGTACGGCGACATCGACACCAAAGGCTGACTAACTTACTTAACCAAGCCAGAGCCCATATAGCATGTGGTCGTACCGGTAGTCACAATCTTCAAATCCAAGACTTATTAGGCCCTTATGCGGCACGGACGACGGATTGCCCCCTTCAGCTTGTGAAGGGCAGCCAATCGCTCCTTCAATAGTTGATCCAGCAGTCGCCCGCGCCATGTTTAGATGGTAAGTTTCACCCAGAGTAGAAGAGAGAGTAGAGGAAGTAACAATGGCTAATCAGCCTAGCTCAACGAGCTCAACAAGTTCAAAAGGTGTTTGTGACCCAAGGGTCAACCAATTCCTCCAAAGAGGCAAGATAAGGATGTCCTAATGATTATTGAGCATGGCTAAGCATTTCTACTCTACAGGATTACTATATAATTTCTACTCAGGGTATCAAGTATAAGGCGACAAGTGGATCAGGCTGGTGTGTCAGGTGACACGCCAGTAAATTGAATAAAATAGCACGCATAATTGTAAAACAATAAATAATGCTCTTTTTAAAAACATAGGATAAAACATGAGAGGGGGCATGCCTTCGTTGACGAATCATTCTTCTTCCATAAGCTGATTATATCCACGTCCAACCACGTCACTCCCTACTCGTCATAACGCGAGCAAATGGCAAGCAAATAAATACCAAAACAATAATTACCAAGACCAAATGAAATACAAATTAGAGTGAATGGAGTAGTAGTTAAAGAATAGGATAGGACAACTTGATAGAATTGTGAAAGCGAGTTGTGGCAACTCAGATATGAATCAAATGGCATGGATAAGATGGTAGGATAGAGTATCAGAACAGAATGTCGTCATAAGAGATATGGATAGATCTTACTATATCTAACTATCTACAAACCCGACATACAGGTTATAACATAGATGGCCATACCCGTGTAATCCAGCAAACTTCCATACATACTATAGCATAACTACATAACTAGCAAACATGTAAACAAGACATTCAAATGAACGCTATCATACTAGCTAGTTTGCAGTCATCAAACAAAACCTATCATGCTAGTGGTATAGAAAGTACCCAAGGTTATCTAGAATGCAACATAAACTTATAAGTAATATAAAAGCTAAAGATCATCATATAAAACGATAGCAATTGCAAGCTAAAGTTGCTCATATGAAAACATGCATTACACCAGCGAGCGGTATAACTACACCCACAACACGTAAGAGTAACATAAACAATAAATAAAGACTACCATAGCTATACTTCAGCGATAATAAGCCAAGGACTAAACATGGTGTAACAACATCTAAAACATATGAATCATGCTATAGCAATATATATCAACTAAGATATGATATCTATACATAAACAACTTAATACCTTTCACAACAAGAATGTCATTACAAGCATATAGCAACAAAGCATGGTATATACTAAGTAAAGTCATGACATAAACTAATCACGAAAGATATAAAAGACTATACATTTGGGAGCCTATAACATGGTAACAAACAACGGTCAAGCTTAGCATTACTAGCATGAGATATAAAGCATACAAGAATATACTACAGATCACACTCAAGCCAATCTACTGTCTAGTTAAAAGAAAACTTGAGCATACACAAGGATTTGATATTATCATGCACTACTGCCATGAAATACAAACTACCGTAAACATGTGATTATCTACTACAACGAATAACACACAACTGCTAAGATAACATCCAAGTATGCAACACTTCATACATCTAGAAACAAACAACCACTCGAGCATATAATTATCTAGGCAAGTCTATGCTAGCATACCCGAAGACAAAGCACTATATAACATGGAATAGTAACATAAGAATAGGTCATACATCTATATAAATAACACAAAGGAATCATGAATAGAATATCACCTGAATAACTTCATATAAAACTATTCATGCAACCATGACATGAATATATGTACTCCGAAAATATATGCTAATAGAGTGGATATAACTAAGCATCATATAACACATGGTCCACAAGAAACGAAGATGGTTAAGCATGAATGATAAACTAGATAAACAACACACATGTACTAGCACAGTCGGGTACTTCAGCATGAATACAACAACTAATAATATGCATGAGATACTAAGCAAGCAATAGCTAGGAATCAAGGAACGACATCTCTTGTGAGTACTATAACTTTCTTCACCAAAATACTAAAGAAGTAATAGAGTACTAAGCAAACTCATAGCTAAACATGCATTAACAAGACAAACTAATAAAAACAAGTCGTGCATCAATAATATATTAAACATGGAGTAACATAAGAGTATATACTACTAATCAATATCAAGCTATAAATAAGTTACAAAATAGCACAAGCAATTCTATATTAGAATAAAACATAAACTACTACTTAAGTACAAATGGCCATCTTAGCATATCACACAACGATATATAAATTATAGAGGACTCCTACACATGTGATTTAACTAGGAAAAATAAATCACACATAAAACCAAGCATATACTTCAAATACATTTGAAATTGACCCATATTTAGATATGGTTAACCTAGTATAGAATCTACCCAAAGGATTTAAAATCCAAGTCCACCAAATGGTTCCTAGGGTCAAAAAGATACTTAGACATGTTGGGCTTGAAATAGGAAGATCAACAGAACATGGTGTTCCATGGTGGTGTCGATTTTCAACGAATTGGCATTTACTCTGTGATGGTCGAATTGAAGATCCGTCTTCTCCTGTGGACTACTGGAGATGAGTAGCACGATGTGACGCGAAAGAATATCACGAAGTTGTGCCTAAAAGTGGAGATGGTGTAAGCATGTCGATGTCAGATGACATGGTTAAGAGTTGGCGCGGCCAACAGAATAGATGGGCTGCACAATATTGTCTAGGAGGTAGGCATAAATGCGGTGAGTACATGGTTCAAGGGAAAGTATCTGATTCTCACCGTACGCGATGAACTCGTCCGACGAAGTCGATGAACAGACCAGATATGTGTGTAGAGTCTGTCGGCTGCGATCAATGGTTCCAGCTTCCGGTCGCCTGGATCGGTCATCCTCCTCTTCGCGGTCCTGAAGGCGCAGCAGTGCGGCCTGGTATGGCCGGAGTCACCGGGAACGCAGCGGCGCGTCCGTAGAAAGACTGATCCGGAGCTTCACGTGATTGGATCTTGGGGCGAGTAGGGGATTGTGCTGGCGATTCAAGGTGGGAAAGGAGAGTAGGAGAGGATCGACTAGGTGATTTAGTAGGCTGGGGCGAGGCAATGGCAGCGGCAGTTTCCGGTGGCGAGCGTTTCAACTGGCTGATGTAGGTGCGGGAAGAGGAAGCAGCAGCGCGGCGCTTCGCGTGTTGGCCTGCTGCCTGTGATGGATGCGAACGCTGTTCTCTTGGCTGGGCTGACTCGGTTGGAAAGAAAAGAAAGAAAGCAGTGAAGAGAATACAAAGTGATGCTGCAAGCCTGCAACCACGTACAGGAGAAGGAAAATATAAATGAACCGGCAGACTAGTGTCGTGCTAGTGCATTTGGTAGGGAAAAGAAAGAAATACATGAGTAAAGGATCGATTGGAAGCCAGCCAAAAGCATGCACGTGCATGTGTATGGTATGGATCAAATTCCAATGGAATTTTTAGAGAAAACCAATAAGAAAGAAATTGGCAGATCAAATTCAGATGAAAATGAGAAATCAAACTCTTGTCTCAAATATTAATTTCAGACATAAGAAATAAAATAAATAGATTCTCCTTTTAGGGAAATCTATAAGGCTTCAGAAAAATACCAAATAGACTCTGAAAACGAAAAGAAATTTTAAATCCTCCTTGGTATTAATTCTTGTTAAAGCATATTGTGTATGAAATTTCTAGTTTGAATTTAATTAATCAAACGAAATTTTCCAATCCTCATTTTCAGTTAAAATATTTTGAAAACTCCAAAATTCGGTCTGTTACAGGCGGCTCGCGAGGTGCTCCAAGTGTTGTTCCCCTACGACACGGCCCTACCAGGACTCATCTCCCGGCTGGCGCGTCAGCTGGCCGAAGCGCCGGATCGGATCCTGGAGCTGCAGGAGTCCGCGGCCCGCCGTGGTGCCCAGTGGGCGTTGTCGCTACTGCTGTCCTGGTACCCGGACGCCGACTTGGAGGTCTTCAACGAGGGCCCTCGCGCCGGCACGGAGTACTCGAAGCTCCACCTGCTCGATGGAGTTCACCGTACCGCCTCCACCATCGCCGACTTCATCGACTTCGACGAGTTCATCCCGCCGTATGAAAATCCAAAGGGGAAGGGGAAGGTTGCCAGCGAAGACGGCGCTGACGAGGCCGGCTGCTCCAGCCAGGCGGCCAACACTGACGAGTGAAGACCCCGGAATGCCGGGTGTAACTGTACTGATGTCTTGAGCTTGTTTTGCCCCCGGGATGCTGGGCGTAACTGTAGAACTTGCCGTCTCATGTCTTACACTTTAATCTTATAGGCCGGCTGCTTGCTAGCCAGCCGCCTTTTGTCTTTCTGAATGTCTTGCACTTATCGTCTTGCACTTAGTCTTGCACTTACTGACCGGGTGGAGGTCGCGATCCACCCACTGGGTCCTGTCTTACGGTCTTGCGCTTACGGTCTTACACTTTCGGTCTTACCACTTTCGGTCTTACACCTTCGGTCTTGTACTTTTGGTCTTACACTTTCGTTCTTACACCTTCGGTCTTGCACTTTCGGTCTTACACTTTCGGTCTTACACCTTCGGTCTTACACCTTCGGTCTTGCACTTTCTAGCCGGGTGGAGATTCGATCCCGCCCACCAGGTCCCACTAGCCCCCGAAATTGGGGCCGGCTCGCGCAGAGAGGCGGGCCGAATTTGCCCAACTTTCCGGTGTGGCCGGGTGAAAACTTCTTTCCTTGCTTTCTGAGGACTAGCCCCCGAAATTAGATCCGGCTCGCGAGGGGAGCCGGGTCGAATTTGTTCTTTCGTCCTCAGAATCTCGCCTTAGCTTGTACGAGAGGGCATAAAACGTTGTTAAATCGTTAGTGCATTAAGTCAAAGAGTTGGCACTTTTACTTTTCATAGTCGATTTAGGTGCCTGATCTCCTTTGTCTTACCCCCTTAGCCGTTTTCTATGCACCCGGCCGGCCATGACCGCTGCTATGGTCGGCGAGTCTGCAGCGCGGAACCGCAGAGTGGGCTAGCTGGCCGGATACACAGCCAGACTTTTGAGGAGTTTGACTTAGTTGTTAGCACCCATTTTTGGCAGGTCCCGGGTTCAAGTTCACTCAAGAAAATGGAGACCCGGCAGAAGTCAACCCAGCGGGAGTTAACCCGGTTTAGTCAGAAACCGGGTCACAGGTTCAAGCTCACTCGGAAGGAAATGGATGACTCGGAGAGGACCTGGGATGACGACCCGGCAGGAGTTAATTCGGCAGAACCCGGTTTACTCGGAACCCCGATGCAGGTTAGACTCGAAGCTTCCTGAAGATTCCACAAGCTGCACCAGAGATGCCGGACGTGAGGTGATTTAATGCTTGCAAAGCCCAAAACGGAAGTCGATGGCGCCAGAAGGAGTTCAGGATCAACCCGGAAGGACAAAAGGTAACTTTCCAAAAGAAGCCGGAGACGACGCTAACAGTCCGAATCCAACACGACGCCGGCCAGGAATCTTACCTAGTTTAGAAGCAGAAACCGACCCATGTTATGAGTTGTAATCCTTGTAGAAGTACAATGCTTGTACGGGAAAGTCCAGCCGCCTTGCTATATATATGTAGGAGGTGACGGCCGATTGAAATTAAGCAAACAATCGACAATCAATACAAACCCTACTTTTACCCTCCAAACCCTTGTTCTTGCTTCCGTTGTTCGGCGACTTCGCGAGAGATCATCGAATATCGACAATCGAGTTGACAGCGGTCCAATCCGGCTTAACTCAGCCAATCGTCGCCGGCTTCCTCCGACGGGGTACCTCCCGAGGGGCTGGGGCGTCTGGTTCTAAAAGAACCAGCTTGCTATCTTGCGTATCGCGCTGCAAGTTGGTCTCCCGCGGGGCGAGTTGCGGAGTATCTCCCCCGGCACCGCGAGTACACGAGGACGTGTTCGTGTGACGCATTTTATTCGCAACACACTTTTTGGCGACTCCGCTGGGGACGATTTCTAACCTAACTCGGACAACAATGACCAGGTCTAAGGCTACAGATCCGTCCGGCATCACTACCGACAACATCATCGAGCCTACCATCAAGGATTTGTCGGAAGCACAACGCCAAGGCCTGGATGAGTGGAAGAAGAGAAGCGAGGAGTTCGAGGCACTACGACTCAAGCGGGAGCAGGAGGATGAGGAGTTGTACTTGGCCAGCTTCAAGTTAGATCGGCAAGGCATAACCACGCCGATCAAGGAACCGGCATATGAACCTCTGAACGTCAACACCGACACACCCGCTGTAAGAAACAATATCTTTTCTCCTGAGCAGTTAGCCGAGATCCAGTATCATATTTCGCAAAGTACGACCAATGTTTATGATCTTATGCTGGAACATGAAAAGGCTAAGAAAAACACTGTCCAAGCCCAAACATCGGACACACAACCGATGAGCCCGAATAGGGAAAACCGGATTGTTATCGCATTGCCTTGTCCGACTCCGATCCAAAGTTCACTCTACCCGGCAGGTCAGACGGGACCAGCGGTGCAACTTCCGGGACGCGGGTCAATGTCGAATTCAGATTCGGCTCCTTGGATGCAATCCGGCCCTGCGACCAATTCTGCTCCTGTTCCGAATCAATCGGCCAATATGGACGATTTAGTGGTCGAGTTCAGGAAGAAATTGGACCAGATAGCATACGACAAATTCGGGTATATGCCTAAACCTAGAACCTACGTTCCGAATATTTTGATTTACAACCCTACCCACCTGGCTATAGAGTTCTCGAGTTTTCTAAATTTAATGGGGTGGATAACAAATCGACATGGGAACATATTAGTCAATATTTGGCTCAATTAGGCGAGGCTAATCATGATCATATCAAAATACGCTTGTTCTCTTTGTCGTTAACCGGGGTTGCTTTTTCTTGGTTTTCGGCTCTAGCTCCCAATTCTATACATACTTGGTTTCACTTGGAGCAAAAGTTTCATGAGCACTTATATGCCGGAGAGATCGAGTTAAAGTTGTCCCATCTTACTTCGGTTAGGCAAAAACATGATGAATCAGTATCCGATTATATCAAAAGGTTTAGAAACACCAGAAACCGATGTTATAGCTTGGTGATAACCGAGAGAGATATGGCCGACTTAGTTTTTAACGGGTTGAGAATGTATCTGAGGGAGAAGCTAGAAGGACACGAGTTCTCCTCTGTTGGCCAGGTTCAGGAGAGAGCTCTGGATCATGAAAGCCGAGTTAACGAATCCAAAGATTCACATCGGATGAGCAGGGGTTGGCTTAACGCTATCGAATATGATGCTGACTCCGGTGATGAAGCCAATGTTCACGTAGCCGAGTTTGTTTGGCCGAGTAAAGCCGGTTCGTAAGAACCGGGATGATGAGGTAAAGTGTAGCTTTGACGTAGGAAAATGTGATAGAATATTTGATGCCTTGTTAAAGGATAAAGTAATCCGAGTTAACCATGTTATACCGTCTCCTGATGAATTAAGGCGACGTGCTTATTGCAAGTATCACAATTCTTTCTCTCATGCTACTAATGATTGCAATGTATTTTGTCGACAGATTCAATCGACCCTCAATGATGGACGATTAAGCTTTGCCGGCATGGCCATTGACACACAGCCGTTCCCAATGAACGTGCTAGGTCTTGAGGGAAAGAAAGTTCTTCTTCGGCCAGAAGCGGCCGAAGGTGCTAACAAATCTAACGTTGTTATTGGTGAGCCCGGGAAAGAAGCCGGTGTCAAGGAAGTAAGGAGAGAGATCACATTGACCCGGCAACCCGGTGGACAGGAGGTTATCAAGATCACCGTCAAGAACTCCACACTCGGGGGGAAAGAATCACGATCGAGAGAATCTGGAATCCAGAATCCGAAACTCGGGCAGCAACCTCGGTTCATGAAACCCAAGAACCCGGAAGTCGGCAAATGGAAGACAAATCGGGTTGAATACAAGCCAAAGAAAATCAAACCGACTTTCGATATGCTGCTGAACAAATATGTGCGCCAGGCCGGGTCTAAGGTAACCCGGCAACATGGGAAGTGACCGAGGTCACCATCTACCGAGAGAAGCTACCGTCATCAAGAGTCGGCTGGTGATTCCAAGCGTCAAGCAACCCGACAAACTGTGCAAAGTCGACTCGTGTATCCAGGTGATTCCTCCTATTGGCGAGTCAAGGAGCAAGGAGCCAAGGCAGCCGACATAGAGAAGAGTTTGATCCCGGACAACTCATTGGTCATTGGGACGCATGTGTTGAAACTGAAGGACCCGGTTACAAAGCCGACAAGTGATAAGCCGATACTTGCTATCGTGCCTAAAGCAACATCCAGTGACCATGAAGCCGGATCCAGCCGAACCGAGCTAGCTAAACCCCGGGATCCAGAATACACCCAGCCAAAGTGGTGCCCGCCGGGTATAACAAAGAGACAGAAGCGGAAACTGCAAAGGGCAAAGAACCGGGAAAAGGCAGAAAAGGAGGCCGATGAGGCTAGAGACTCCAAGTTCAACGCTGAAAGACCAATGGTGTCGGCTCAAGTATGGGTACCAAAGCCGAATCCTCCGACGATTCCTTTGATGATTACACCGAGTTCTGCTGTGAACGGCCAAACAGGGCCGGTGTCTGTACCGGCCATTACTTATTCATCATGGGAAGATGAAGTGGAAGCAGCAGATTTGGAAGCAAAGGACAAGCCGACATCAGACGAGTCGGATACCGAGTCAGCCAATGGAGACTCAGCAGATGATTCGATGGGCGAGGAGCCAGCAGGAAACTCGGAGTTGGCGATGAATGACTTGGAGAATCCACCGGATGAAGAGCTACTGGACTAAGAGAGCACGCCGACTCGGGTAGGTATGGACATTAACATGGTATATTATTTGCCTGCTGAATTTCGTGTTGTAGAAGAAGAAGCCGAGGTAGCGCAGATTAACTTCGGACTCAAGAATGCTATCTTCGAGAAACCTGAGGGAACGGTTAAGCACCTTAAACCTTTGTACGTCAGAGGACATATCAACGGGAAGCTAGTTACCAGGATGATGGTTGATGGAGGTGCTGTGGTAAACCTAATGCTGTATTCTGTCTTCAAGAAGTTATAATTAGATGATGATGATCTCATGAAGACGAACATGGTATTGAACGGGTTCGAAGGAGGAGAAGGAGTAAAGCCAAAGGAGTTAATAGTCTGGAGCTCACAGTGGGAAGCAAGACTTTGGCTACTGCGTTCTTCGTTGCCGAGGTGCAAGGGAATTACAACGTGTTACTCGGGCGAGATTGGCTCCATGCGAATCAGTGCGTGCCATCTACCATGCACCAGCAACTTGTACAATGGATCGACGATGAGATTGAAGTCGTTCATGCTGATAACTCGGCATGTATTGCTTTAGCCGAGTCCATTGTTGATTGGCAACACTCAAATGCTACATGTCTCTCGGGGCGTGATTTATCCGAGTTCGATTTCCTAAGTGCTACCAGGAACGGATTCATGCCAGTATCCTTAAAGCCGGTTGGAAGCAATCGGCTGCGACTCAAATAAATGGATCACAACAACAGTGAGTGGTTGCAGAAGCGTCTGGACAAGTATCGGGCAGAGAGGAACGATACGTGTGAAGCAATTGAAGAACCAGACGACATGGATAAGTTGGGACAAGGTTTTACGTCGGCCAACCCGCTTGAAGAAGTAGACATCGGGGATGGCACTGTTCCCAGGCCGACATTTGTAAGCCGGAATTTAGAAGCCGATTATAAATCCGAGTTAATCGCGCTAGTAAAGGAATACGTGGACTGCTTTGCTTGGGAGTATCACGAGATGCCCGGGTTAAGCCGAGAGCTCGTTGAGCATCGTTTACCGATAAAAGCCGGTTTCAGACCATATAAGCAACCGGCTCATAAATTCAACCCGACAATATATGACCGAATCAAAGAAGAGATTGGCCGGCTTCTAAAAGCCAATTTTATTCGGCCTTGCAAGTATGCCGAATGGATTTCCAACATTGTGTCGGTCGAGAAGAAAGGATCCGGTAAGATCAGAGCATGCATAGACTTCCGAGATCTGAACCGAGCTACACCCAAAGATGAATATCCTATGCCAATAGCCGACATGCTTATCAATGACGCCTCGGGACACCGAGTCATCAGCTTTCTGGACGGAAACGCGGGGTACAATAAAATATTCATGGCCGAAGAAGACTCGGCCAAGACAACTTTTCGCTGTCCCGGGTTTGTTGGTTTATTCGAGTGGACGGTAATGACCTTTGGATTGAAGAATGCCGAAGCCACATATCAGAGAGCGATGAACTTGATATTTCATGATCTTCTTGGGGTCATACTGGAAGTGTACATTGATGACGTGGTTGTTAAATCGGACGGCGAGTTAAATCATTTGGCCGACTTACGACTCGCGTTTGAAAGGATGAGGAAGTATGGGATCAAGATGAATCCGTTGAAGTGTGATTTTGGCGTGTAGGCTGGGAGGTTTCTCGTTTTTATCATACATGAATCCGGCATAGAAATTGATCCGGCGAAGATTGAAGCTATCCAGAAAGTGCAGGCACCGAGTTGTAAAAAGGACATGCAGAAATTCCTGGGCAAGGTAAATTATTTGAGAAGGTTTTTTACTAACTTGTCTAGAAAAGTTGATGCGTTCACACAGATACTTCGGCTCAAGAATGATGACGAGTTCACCTGGGGGGCAAAGCAGCAAGAGGCATTTGATAGAATAAAAGCTTGCTTGTCTAAACCTCCGGTTCTGAGGAAACCGAGTCGTGGTCTACCGTTCCGGCTTTACATTGCTACCGAGGAAAAGGTGATTGGGGCAGCTTTGACTCAAGAGGCCGAAGGACAGGAGTACGTCATCACATACCTAAGCCGGCGACTGCTGGATGCCGAGTCAAGGTACAGCTTTGTGGAAAGGTTGTGTTTGTCTCTTTATTTTGCTTGCACCAAATTGCGCCATTATCTTTTATCTAGTGAGTGCAATTTTTTTAGTCAAACCGATGTCATCAAACACATGATACATAGGCCAATTCTTAGTGGACGAATCGGAAAATGGGCGTATGGGTTAATCAAGTACGATTTGGCTTATGAATCTCTCAAATCTATGAAAGGCCAGGTTGTAGCCGATTTCATTGTTGAACATCGGATTGGTCTAGAGCAAGAAGCCGACTTACATGTTGTGTCGGCTGTACCGTGGAAACTTTATTTTGACGGCTCAGTTTGCAGTAGTGGACAAGGGGTCGGCATTGTGTATATTTCACCCCACGGTACTATCTTTGAAGCCTCTTGTCGTCTCGATTATTTTTGTACTAACAATGAAGCCGAATACGAAGCTCTTCTATTCGGATTGGAAATTTTAAAGGATGCAGGGGTAACTCATGTCGAGGCATATGGCGATTCACTGCTTATCGTCCAGCAAGTGGCCAAGATCTTCCAATGCAATAGTGGATCACTCAACACATATCTCGACAGGTGCCTGGATATCATATCAACTTCGGATTATTTTTCTATATCTCATGTTTCCAGGTAGGACAATTGGCTCGCCAACGAGTTGGCACAGCAGGCATCAGGTTATCATGTCAGTAGAGGAGTATTTTTCACAGCAGAGAAGCCGATGCTAGCTGTCGTCAATGACTCAAAAGCTGGAGGAAAAACCGGGTTATCTAACTCGGAAGATGGAGGTAAATCCGGGTTATCTAATTCGGCTCCGGAAGAACCTGGTGAAACCCGGCCAGCTGATTGGAGGACACCTATTGTTGATTATTTGAGGAATCCGAGTCAGAAAACGGACAGGGCTATTCGGTGGCTTGCTTTTAAATATGCTCTGATAGACGACGAGTTATATCGCCGAACAGCTGATGGTCTTCTTCTTAATTGCCTGGATGAAGATCAATCTCGGATCGCCATGGGAGAAGTACATGAAGGTTTATGCGGGACACATCAGTCGGCTCACAAGATGAAGTGGATGCTCAGACGAGCCGGATTCTATTGGCCGACGATGATTAATGAATGCTTCCGATACTACAAAGGATGTGAAGCGTGCCAGAAATTCGGAGATATTCAGTTAGTATCGGCTTCACTTCTTAATCCGGTAGTAAAGCCGTGGCCTTTTCGAGGATGGGCACTGGATTTCATTGGTATGATTAACCCGGCTTCATCCAAGGGGCATCGGTTTGTGTTGGTTGCTACTGATTATTTCACCAAGTGGTCTGAAGCAGTACCCCTCCGGAATATGACCCACAAAGAGGTAATTCAATTTATCACGGAGTATGTTGTTCATAGATTCGGTATCCCGCAAAATCTCACTACAGATCAAGGTACCTCCTTCATGGCTAAAGAGGTGAAACAGTTTGCCGAATCACTCGGGATCAAGATGTGCTCAGTTTATCTCCATATTACGCTCAAGCCAATGGACAAGCCGAGTCAAGCAACAAAATTCTGATCAAGTTGATTAAGAAGAAAGTACAGGACTACCCGAGGAGGTGGCATGAGGTACTGTTCGAGGCACTATGGGCTCACCGGTGTCGGAGAACTCTCCTCAGCCTTGGCGCACTTGTCCGCCAAGTCGAAGAGCTTGACGACGGTGGTGATGTTGTCATGGATGCCAAGCTTCTCGAGCATCCGCACATCTGTGACCCCAGCCTGGAAGGCCGAAATGACCAGTGCGTCGGTGGCATTGGGGATCTTATTGCGCACTTGGCTGAAGCGCTGGATGTATTTGCGGAGGGTCTCGCCGGACTTCTGACGCACGGCGCGGAGGTCGTTGTAGGTGAGGCCACGCTCGTACGTGCCCTTGAAGTTGGCGACGAAGCACCGGCAGAGCTCCTCCCAGGTGTTGATGGACTCGGCGGGGAGGTTGGTGAGCCATGAGGACGCAGAGTCCTTGAGGGCCATGGGGAACCAGTTCGCCATGACCCTGTCGTCGCCCCCGGCGGCCTGGATGGCCAGAGTGTAGAGCTGCAGGAACTCCAGGGGGTTGTTCTTGCCGTCGTAGCGCGGAGGAAGGTCCGGCCTGAACTTGACCGGCCAGACGATGCGACGGAGGCTGCGAGTGAACGCGGCCGTCGTGCCGTAGGTGACCGTGCCATTGGCAAGGGTGGCGCGGAGGTGGCGCCCGGCGGTGGCGACGTCCTGGACGGCGCGGTTGCGGCGCTCCTGCCCGCGCTCGATGCTCACGCGTGCGTCCTCAGGGGCTCGCTGCACGATTTGGCAGTCGTGCAGCGACGACGCGTGCGATGCAGCGTGGCCGTCGCGAGGAGGAGCCCCCGCTGGAGCAGGTTGCGGTGGAACCGGTGGAGCTGGAGCGGGTGCAGGGTGACGAGGAGGTGCGGGAGGTGCGCCGTGCGCCACGTCCCCCACGAGCGCGGAAGGAACCAGGGAACGAGACGGTGCAGGTGAGGCGGCGCGAGCGGCGCTGATGAGTTCGGAGACGCGGTTGAGCCAGGCCTCCTGAGCCTTCGGCGTGGACAGTACTGCAGCAGCTTCTGCGCCATGAGAAGCGCAGTCGCCGAGCTGGGCGCAGGGCGGCCCAGCGAGGAGGCAGCACGGTCCTGCGACGGGTGCAGGGAGGAGGCCTCCTCTTCGCCGAGGTCGTCCTCAGCGTGGTCGATGTCATCGTCCTCCGGGTGCTCGACGCGGGCTCGGGGTCGATGCGGCGTGCCGGAGCGACGCTCCCGTGCGGGCGGCCACGCGGGTTGCCAGCAGTAGGAGCGGTGGCGGCACTGGCCGTCCGGTGAGCGAGTCGTTCGGCGCGAGAAGGGCCGGCCATGGCTGCGTCGAGGTTGAAGATGCGCCTCAGCCCCCTACCTGGCGCGCCAAATGTCGGAGAACTGTCCCAGGAACTGGGTGTGTCTCGAGAAGGATCGAGTAAGGGGCTGAACGCGGAATCAAACAACCCTCAACGTGCTCCGGCGACGGTGCTCGTCGGACTCGCTGCGGGACAACACTGCAGAGATGGACGCTCGGTCTTACCCAGGTTCAGGGCCCTCTTGTGGAGGTAAAACCCCTACGTCCTGCTTTGGTGTATTGCGCTGCTTGGAGAGTTTACAGTACAAGGAGAGCTTGTCGAGCTCGAGGTGGCTAACAATGGCTAACCCTAGATCTTGAGCTAGGATGCGAACCAGCGTCGAGCTCTCCAGGGAATCGAACCGTTTGCATGGGCGTGCCTCCCCTCCTTTTATAGGCGTCTCGGACCTCTTCCGCCCAAACATTTGGGCGGGAAGGGTTACCACATGGCGACGAAGGAGGAGGCGCGGTGCACAATAAAGGTGAAGTCCACCAGAAAGATGAAGGCCATGGACGCGGTCCATGGCAGGGACGGCGTCACCAAAGCTGGAAAAGGCCACCGTCCAACGGGCGGCGGGCTGGCGCTGCGGAGGTGGAACGGGTCCCACGGTGACGTCGCCCTTGGAGCGTAGCTGCAGACGGTTCCCTTATCACCAAAGTGGCAATACTCGTTGTCCGCTTTGCTTGGTGCTGCTTTGTTGACTCCTTTATACATGGAAACGGCAACTGCGGCGTCGGCGTCATCGCGCGCAGGCGCGCGCGTCACTCTGCACATGGCGCGGTGCCCATGTGCGCTCTGCGGCGGAGGCAGAGATGACTTCGTGAGGAAGGAGCCTCGCGAGGCAAAAAGCCTCGCCGAGCCCTTCGGCTTGGTCCTTAGCAGAATTGCGGGTGGCGTCGGAGACACCTTGCCGAGTCGCGATCCCTCGCCAAGGGAGAGAATCCTCGGCGAGGAGAAAAGACCCCTCGCGAGGGAAAAACCTTCGCGAGACTCGCCAGGCTTGGAGAGCCTGGTCCTTAGCGAAAATCATCCAAAGAATCTTGTGGGCCCTGGCAGGCCGGCCCGTGGTACCCTGGTTTCCACTGTGCCGACAGTAGCCCCCGGGCCCGCGACGAGCACGCCGAGGCCCATGGACGAAGGCGAAGCGTCGAGGGGCCAAAGATGCCTGACAGGGCCGCGACACGTGGAGCGCAGCGGTTGCACCCGCGGCCACGACCTCCTCGGCTCCAACGGGCGACGTGGCAGGGCCCGCGACGACTTGGGAGCGGGTCAATAAAGCCTGGGCGCGCGGTCGGCGCCCGTCACTTCTCCCATAACTCCTCCGCACACTTCTCCCCACGCCTCCAATCTCCCCAGAGCGCTCCAACTCCAGAGTCTTCATCTTCTTCTCCGGTGACCAATGGCGCCCAAGAGAAACAACGCCGACCCGAAGGGCAAGGCCGCGATGCAGGCCGGCATGTCGGCGGCGATGGCGCGCGCTGCTGCTCTCGAGGGAGCACTCCTGCGGACCCGCATCACCGCGGCGGGGATAGCCAAGGTGCGCCACCTGGCGGCGGCGAGCACCAACGAGCATGGTGCCACTGAGATGAGGCCGGCCGGCAGCAGGCTCACCGAGGCGTTCTACCCCATCTTCCTCCATACTCTCTACGCCGGCCTGGTTCCGCCGTTCTCCGACTTCCTCCTGGCGATCTTGGAGGTGTACCAGATCCAGCTGCTTCATCTTCATCCCAACTCCATCCTCATCCTCGCCATCTTCGCCCACCTCTGCGAGGCCTACATCGGCATCCGCCCCTCGGTGGCGCTCTTCCGCAGCTTCTACTCCCTCCGGTCCACCGCGCAGAACGAGCGGCTCGGATGCGTCTCCTTCCGCATCGCCGACGCCAGGAGCGAGAACTACATTCCCATCGCCTGGTGCGGTGAGAACGCCATCACCAAGGTGACGAAGAAGGTGGAAAAGTTCCGCGAGAAGTGGCTCTTCGTCGACGCCAAGGCCACACACCCTCTCCTGGAGGTGCCTGAGGGGCCCCCGAGGAAGTGGGCGCGCTGGGCGAGCACGGACTTCAGGGGCTCGAGGCTTGACGCGGTGTACGAGTGCATCCGACGCATCCGCGGGGCATGGGTCACCGGCCAGATGGTGGCAAAAGACTTCACGAGGCGCCGGATCGCTCCCCTGCAGCTGCACGCCGAGCCGGTGTGGCGGTACAACGGCAAGGAGGACGCAATGCACCTGAGCAAGGATGGCTTCGCGCCTAAGGTACTACGCCAGATCATGGGCGTCCTCTTCGCGACGTCGGAGGTCCCGTCCCCTACCAAGGAGGAGGCCAAACCACTCATCTGCTTCGCCGAGGAGAGCATCATGGAGCAGCGCGCGTGCATGCCCACGTTCGACGAGTGGGGAATTGTGCCCGCGGGGCACCGCGGGCCTCGCCCTAACCCGTGGGCGATGGAGCCGGAGTACATGGACGAACCTCCGGAGCCTGAGGAGGCCGAGGAGTCTGCTGAGGAAGAGGCCTCGAGAGGCGAGGACCCCCTTGGCGAGGACGAGGCCTCGAGGGGCACCGACCCCGTCGGTGAGGACGCCGGCTCCTCAAGGAGCGTTCCCGCCGAGGCGGACCTCCAGGTGCTCTCCTCCAGCGACGAGCAGGGTGCCTTCCGCGTCGCCCGCTCCCAGCGTGTCGAAGAGGAGGAGGGGACGAGCGGCGGCGGGGGAGGACGCTGCGAACCCCGCTCCAAGGCCGTCCACGACAGGAGGGCCGCAACCACGAGAGACACTCCTCGCGCGGAGACAGGAGCGGCTCGGGAGGAGGCCGGAGCAAGCAGCACCCAGCCTCCCAAGGCGAAGAAGAGGGTGTGGGTGATGGCCGACGAGTAAGCCTTTGATTTTTTCCTTTTTCCTTTAACATTTTGTTTCTGAGAAAAACCCCCTTGAAGGATCTTCAACTTGTCTTCCTTTCAGGCAACCTGCGGAGCCAAAGAGGCGGCGGCTCCACAAGCTTGGAGAGACTGCCAGCGTCGTCGCGGAGACGCCTGCGGCCGACGAGCCGCACCAGGCAGCTTTCCCTCCCGTGGTCGAGAACCGCGCGGAGGTGGTGGTGGTTGAAGAGGCCACGCCGTCGCCGGTTCGCGCGGCCACTCCCCCCCGCGGTGGAGCACCGCGAGGAGGAGGTGACCGAAGAGGTGGCGCCGTCCTCGGCTCGAGCGGCGACTCCTCCCGGGGTCGAGCACCGCGAGGAGGAGGTGGTAGAAGAGGTGGCACCGCCGTCGCCAACAAGGACGGCTACTCCTCCCGTCTAGACCGAGACGGAGGAGGAGAGGATGGACGAGGAGATCGTCATGGAGCCGCCCCCAACGGAGGGGGAGGCTCCCCCACAAGGGGCCTATGTGCCCAAGGCTGCGGCGGACGCGGCCGTCACAGAGGGGGCTGGAGGTGCCCCTGAGGAGCAGGAGGCGGAGGCACCTCCGGAGCCCACTGGCGCTGGAGCTGAGCGCGAGAGGGTGCCTAGCCCCCAGAGGGCAACCGAAGCGAGCGTCGAGGGAGGCGCCCCCACAAGCCCCCGGACCGCACCAGAGGCGGTCGTGGGCCCGAGGCAGGAGGCCCCGGGTGCCTCGACGAGGGTCGAGGACTTCGCACCCAGCAGTAGTGCGGGAGCCTTGGCGCTGCAGGAGCCGCGGCGCCAAGCAATTCATCGCCGGATCGTCCTCAACCAGGCGCGGCGGGCGCTCGACGGGCTGGAGAGCAGCTCGCCGAAGAAGAAAGCGCCCTGGCGGAGGAAAGGCAAGGCTCAGCGAGGCCTGGGCCCTTCTTCACGAGAGGGTGGAGATGTGCCGCCGGCGGGACGCGGCGGCCCAGGTAGAGCACCAAGAGGCCCTCCGCTTCGCCAAAGAAACCCGCGACAGCGTCAAGCGGGAGGCGCAGGAGGTGATGGAAGAGCTCGACGCCACCAGGGAAGCGCTCGAGATGGAGACCGCCTCCAAACATGATGAGCTAGCGGCCGTGGAGCAGAAGTTTGCTGCTGACTCCGAGGGTCGCAAGGGCCAGCCTGAAGGAGCTCCGCGAGCTGCTAGATGCCCGCGAGGGGCAGCTGGCGCCTCGCGAGGCAGAGCTGAAGCGGCCGAGGAGGAGCTCTCCCTCCGCGAGAAGGAGTTGCACAGGCGTGAGGGAGCAGGTCCAGCTGCTCGAGAAGGACCAGGCCACCCGCGAGGNGGCCGCCTCCAAACTGACGAGCTAGCGGCCGCGAGCAGAAGTTTGCTGCTGACTCCGAGGTCGCCAGGGCCAGCCTGAAGGAGCTGCTGATGCCCGCGGGGCAGCTGGCGCCTCGCGAGGCAGAGCTGCGGCACGAGGAGGAGCTCTCCCTCCGCGAGAAGGAGCTGCACAGGCGCGAGGAGCAGGTCCAGCTGCTCGAGAAGGACCAGGCCACCGCGAGGGGCAGCTGCAGGAGCGCGAGGGCCGGGTGGCCAAGGACAAAGCCAACCTCGCGGCGGAGCAGAAGAGGATCCAAGAAGAGGCTGACACCAAGGTCAAGCTCATCCGCGAGGGCCTCGCCAAAGAATATGACAAGAAGGCCACGAAGCAGGAGGACCGCTTCAAGTCCAAGCGCAAGGAGTTCAAAAATCGCATCAAGGAGCTCGAGCAGGAGGAGAAGCGGTTGACCTCTTGCCTCGAGGTCTCCCGGGAGGCCCAGGCTCGCGCGGAGGGGAACGCCATCGCCCTGGAGAGAGACCTGGACGAGCTCCGACAGCAGGTGGGGCCGGTCGCGGCTCTGGTGGAGCAGGCACGGGACCAGCGCCAGGTTGACCGGTCCATGACGCGCCAGCGCCAGAGTATTCTTCAAAGCTTGGTGAGCCATGCGCACGCGGTTGGGGACGATCTGAGGATCGACGTCCCCTCCTTCTCCGCAGGGACCGACGATGAAACCACGTATTCGTACTTCTTCGAGCAATTCCTCGGGAGGCTTGAAGGGGTCGCGAAGGGTTTTGACGAGCGCATGGTGGAGGAGAGCCGCGAGCTCCTTGTCGTCGCCGTCACCAACATCTTCAGCAACCTCGTGAGGCTCCAGCCCTCACTTGACCTTAAGGACGTGATGGCACCGCCGAGCGCCATCAGCAACAAGGCGCGGGAGACCGCCACGCAGGCTGCCATCGCATTCGCCAAGAAATTTGATCAAGTCGTGATCGAAGGCGACAACGAGGAGGATGCTCTGGAGGAGGCGGAAACTGCCGTGGACAAGGCAGGCACCTCGGGGGGCGCGACGGCCTGAACTCCTACAGCCGGACGTGCAGAGGCACAGACTATCTTAGCATTCATTTTGTAATTGCTTTTGTAAAGACTTGCTTCAAGCTGTGTTTGTTTGGTGAACATCCCTCGTGATGCTTTTGTCTTCCCTTTCATGTCTTTTTTGCTCTGCGTCTTAGGACCCTCTCTTAGCGCTACACCACCGCTGCTTCGGTATGCGAGAGTCAGGGCTCCACAAGGCCGGGGGGTGTGTGAGGCCTCAAGATGTAAGAGCCTCCAAGTCGCGATGCTTGGGGCTCCCCTTCAACGTGCAAGCAGCCCATGAGGCACGGGAGAGAGAAAAGAGGCTCGGGGGGGGGGGGGGGGGTGAAAACCAACGAGGGAAAAATAACCAGGCGTTAGGACTTAGCTTCGCGAGGCGTTTTGGCCTTGGAGAGGGTGTTGGCTCCCTGGCGAGGTGTTTTCGTCTTGGAGAGGGTGTCGGTTCCTGACGAGTTGTTTTGGGCCTGCTTCCTGCGTTTTGACAGATAGGCATACCCACAAGCAATACATAGCTAGATAACTTATGCGTGCTCGTAGGTTCCTTCATGGGTGTCTCGCGAGGAGAACAGGCACCAAGGTCCTTGGTGAGTTGACGTGCACGGGAGCCGGCTCATGATTTCAGAGCTCCTTGGGAGTTGACATGCATGAAGGCTGACCCGTGAGTTCAGAGCTCGGATCCCTTGGGTTTGAGGCGCTGCCGGGATGCTCCCGTGGCATGGCACCATGCTAGCCCCCGCTCGCGAGATACACAGGAGGGATCATACGAGCGAGAGTAAACAGCAATAATATAACAGCTTACCGAAGCCACAAAATATGCTGGCGCGATGCGCAAAGGTTCAAAATGACTTGAAATAGATGTTCATTACACTAGCGTGGCCAGAAACACAAAAAATCCACCATGTCAGGCATGGGGTTCCACATGCTGTGGTTGAGACTCTCGAGGGGGCGCGCCCGTGGCGACGCATGTAGAGAGAGCTCAGAGGGGGCCCCTATGCGGGGGTGGCTTGTAGAGCCTGCGGTCCACCATGGTTGGGCATGGGGATCCACCACGCATGGTGCCTGAAGAGGTTACCTTGCCGAGGCGTGATGGCTTGGGAGTCTTCTCGAACGGCCCGCGGCAACGTATAGTAGAGAGGGGAGCCCGAACTTTTTCCTCGTGGAGGATGATGGCGCGTGGCTCTCCCTTGATGCAAAAAGTTGCTCGCCGAGGGCGATCAGGGGTAGAACTTGCGCAAGTGTTGGATGTTCCAGGGGTTGACGACAGGGATGCCGTCCTCTGTCTCGAGCCACGCGGAGCAAGGCCTGGCGATGTGCACGACTCTGTAGGGGCCTTCCCACGTTGGTGAGAGCTTGTGGAGGCCTGCCCTGGAGAGGATTCTCCTCAGGACAAGGTCTCCTACTTCGAGAGTGCGCGGGCGGATGTGGCGGCTGTGGTAGCGACGGAGGTCTTGCTGGTACCTTGCCGCTCTCAGGGCCGCATTGCGGCGGAGCCCTTCGAGCAGCAGCAGGTCGTCGTTGCAGAGTTCGTCCACCTCAGCCTCCTTGAAGGCCAGGACTCGCGGAGAGCCATGGGTGATCTCGCTGGGGAGGACGGCTTCGGCGCCATAGACGAGGGAGAACGGCGTCTCACCAGTTGGCTTCGTTGGCGTGGTGCGGATGGACCAGAGCACCGAGGGGAGCTCATCGATCCAGTGCTTGCCGCTGGCCTGGAGGCGGTTGAAGCTTCTCGTCTTGAGGCCCTTGAGCACCTCGGCGTTGGCTCGTTCGGCCTGCCCGTTGCTTCGTGGGTGCGCCACCGAGGCGTAGCAGATTTGGGCGCCGAGGCTGCCGCAATAGGACTTGAAGGCGCCGCTGATGAATTGTGAGCCGTTGTCGGTGATGATGCGGTTAGGCACGCCGAAGCGGTAGACTAGGCTCCTTATGAATTTTACCGCCGATTTCGCCAGAATGGTGCGCACGGGTTCCACCTCAGGCCACTTGGTGAATTTGTCGATGGCGACGTAGAGGTAGCGGTAGCCCCCGAGCGCTCGCGGGAAGGGTCCCAGCAGGTCCAGCCCCCAGATCGCGAACGGCCAGGAGAGCGGGATCGTCTGGAGTCCTTGCGCGGGCTGGTGGATTTGCTTGGCATGGAATTGGCATGCGTCGCAGGACTGGACGATTTCGGCGGCATCTTGAAGCACTGAGGGCTAGTAGAAGCCACTCCGGAAGACCTTGCCTGCAATGGTGCGCGAGGAAGAGTGGTGCCGCACTCGCCGCTATGGATGTCGTTGATGAGCTGGCGGCCTTCCTCCGCAGGGACGCACCGCAGCGCAACCCCATTGGGTCGCTTGCGGTACAGGTCTCCGTCGTGGAGGTAGTAGGACTTGGCTTGGCGAGCAATTCTCTCGGCCTCTGCGTCGTCTTCAGGGAGGGCTCGGTTTTGCAGGTAGTTCTTGATCTCGTCGATCCAACCAGTGTCTTGTCGTACCAGGGTCAGCAGCAAGCGATCGCCCGAGGGCAACCCACAGTTTGGTGCTCCGCTCGGTGGGGCAGATGGGAGCTCCTCGTCGATGCTGATGTTGACCACAGGTTGCTTGACCGAGGCCTTGGTGAGTCTCTCCTCGAACACTCCAGGCTTCTGGGCTTCTCTTCTTACTGCTCGCCGAGCAATCTCATCTGCCTCTTGGTTTTCTGCCCGCGGGATGTGCTTGAGCTCCATGCCCCTGAAGTGCTTCTCCAGCTTGCGTACCTCTTCAAGGTAGGCCACCATGTAGGTGTCCTTTGGCGTGTAGCTTTTGTTGGAGAAGTTGACTAGGAGCTGGGAGTCGCCCTTGATGAGGATGTACTTGATGCCGAGGGCGATGGCAGCTCTGAGCCCGGCGAGGAGGCCTTCATATTCAGCAATGTTGTTGGAGACCTTGTCATTGTCCTTGAAGCACAGTTGGACGGCATAGTAGAGCTTGTCGCCTGTCGGTGAGGTGAGGACGGCACCAGCTCCTGCACTCCTGGCCGCGAAGGCGCCGTCGAAGTGCATGGTCCAGTGGCTTGGTGTCGTCCCTCCTGAAGCTGTAACCTCCTCCTCTTGAGGCTCTTCTTCATGCGTGTCCGTCCATTCGGCCATGAAATCAGCCAGCGCCCTACCCTTGATGACCCTGGTGGTGTCAAACTCTAGCTCGAAGGGTTGTAGCTCTATGCCCCAGCTTGCGACGCGATCTGTCGCGTTTGGGTTGCGCAGGACCTGCTCCAGGGGATATGAGGTGACCACCTTGATGGGGTGGCCCTCGAAGTAGTGGCGCAGTTTCCTGGAGGCGATGAGGAGCGAGAAGAGGAGCTTTTGCTGCATGGGGTAGCGCTCGCGAGCGTCCCGCAGCACTGTGCTGACGAAGTACACGGGATGCTCGACGAGGGTAGTCGTTGGCGTGGCAGCGGCTGACTCCTCTCCAGGTTCGGTGGAGTCCTCGACGAGGGCTTCTTGGGGCCCCACTTGGGGAGGCTCGGCAGGAGGCTGGATGCTTGACGAGGGTGCCTCCTTGTCGGGGGGTTCTGGGCTTGGCGAGGCAGAGGTCTGCTTGGCGAGGACTGGCTCTTCCCTTTCAGCCACCAAGACCGCGCTCGCCGTCGAAGGAGTGGCTGCAAGATACAGCTTCAGAGGCTCGCGAGGGCGTGGGGCAACCATGATGGGTGGGCTCGCCAGGTATTTCTTCAAGTCTTCGAAGGCCTTTGCTGCTTCAGGGGTCCACTTGAAGGGACCGGACCTCTTCATGATCTTGAAGAATGGTAGCGCCCTCTCGCCGAACTTGGAGATGAAACGGCCAAGGCTGGCCATACATCCCGCTAAGCGCTACATGTCCTTGAGGCGACGAGGAGGCTGCATCTGCTCTATGGCCTTGATCTTGTCGGGGTTGGCCTCGATGCCACGGTGAGATACCAGGAATCCGAGGAGCTTGCCTGAAGGGACCCCGAAGACGCACTTGGCGGGGTTCAGCTTGATGTTGACCTTGCGCAGGTTGGCAAAGGTCTCCTCGAGGTCCTGGATGAGCGTGTTTTCTTCGCGAGTCTTGACCACGATGTCGTCGACGTAGGCCTCTGCATTCCTCCACATTTGAGCCCCCAAGGCGATCCTCATGAGGCGCTGGAAAGTGGCGCCGGCGTTCTTCAGTCTGAAGGGCATGTAGACGTAGCAGAACACACCACAAGGGGTGAGAAATGCTGTCTTCTCTTCGTCTTCCTTTGCCATCTTGATCTGGTGGTAACCAGAGAAGGCATCCAGAAAACAGAGGAGTGCACAGCCGGCGGTGGAGTCCACGATCTGGTCGATCCTCGGGAGGGGATAGGGGTCCTTGGGGCAGGCCTTGTTGAGGTCGGTGAAGTCGATGCAGAGGCGGCTTCCTCCGGTGTGCTTGGGGATGACCACACCGTTGGCGAGCCAAGTGGGGTGGACCACTTCCTTGATGATGCTGGCCTTCTTCAACTTTTCCACCTCCTTGACGATGAAATCTTGCTTCTCTGGCGCCTGGCGCCGCGCTTTTTGCTTGACGGGGCGTGCGTTTGGACACACGGCTAAGTGGTGCTCGATCACCTCCCTCGGTACTCCGGACATATCTGACGGTGTCCATGCGAACATGTCAGAGTTTGCCCTGAGGAAGGCGACGAGCGCGCTTTCCTATTTGGGAGGCAGGTTGGCGCCGATGGTGACGCTAGCCCCAGAGCCGTTTGCCTCAAGAGGCACTTGCTTTGTCGCGGCCTTCTCCTGAGAGAACAGCTACTTCTTCTTCGCGGGGGGCCTCGGGAGGGGTTCCTCGTCCTCGTCAGCGGGTGACGCCACCGCGGCAGCCTTGTAGGCCGCTTGCACAACGTACAGGGCGTCCGAGACCACGCCGCGGATGACAATGGTGCCACCCGAGCCAGGGAGCTTGACGAGGTTGTAGGCGTGGTGGGTCACCGCCATGAACTTGGCGAGGGCGGGGTAGCCGAGTATGGCGTTGTAGGGCAGGCCAATGTGCGCGACGTCGAAGTCGATCAGCTCGATGCGGTAGTTGGCCTAGGTGCCGAAAGTGACGGTGAGCCTCACCTGCCCCAAAGGGGTGGTAAGACCCTCTGTCACTCCTGAGAAGGGCCTGGTGGGCATGAGCCGCTCGTAGGGCACCTGCAGCTTCTCGAATGTCTCGACGGAGTTGACGTTGAGGCCGGCACCTCCATCGATGAGCGTCTTAGAGACGGCGATGTTGTTGATGGTGGGGGTGCAGACCAGTGGGATGGTGCCAACAGTCGAGGTGGACTTGGGGTGGTCGCTGGAGTCGAAAGTGATGGGGCACTAGGACCACTTGAGGGGCCTGGAGGCCTCGACTCCAGGAAGGGCTGCCGCGACCTCGCGAGCGAGTTGCTTGAAGTGGCGGTTGGAGCGAGGGGCCTGAGCCCCGCCGAGGATGCAAGCGGCCCGCGAGGCACCTGGTAGCCCTCGTCGGTCTCGGCAGGCAGGTTGTCGTTCGCGGGCTGGACGACATTGGCATGGGGGTTCTGCTGGTAGTTGTCGTTGTAGTTGTTGTTCCAGCGTCGCCCCCCCGCGGCCGCCGCGGCCTCCACCGTGGCCTCCGCGGCCCTGCTGCCGATCGTTTGCCTCGCGAGCCTCGCGAGCCTCGCGAAGCCTCTTGAGGTCGTAGCAGTCCTCGGTGGCATGAGAATGCCTGTTGTGGTAGATGCAGAAGGGCGATCATCTTTCTTCTCAGGTCCCGCGGCTGGAGCGGCGGCTTGGCGAGGCTGCTTGGCGTCGAGCTCAGCCGCGAGGACTGTAGTAGTCTTGCGCTTCTCCAAGGATTTCTTCTTCTTGGACCCCTCGGCGGGGTCCCCTGGCTCGTTCTTGACGAACAAGCGGCCCTCTTCAGCCTTGGCGCACTTGTCCGCCAAGTCCAAGAGCTTGACGACGGTGGTGATGTTGTCGTGGATGCCAAGCTTCTCGAGCATCCGCACATCTGTGACCCCAGCCTGGAAGGCCGAAATGACCTGCGCGTCGGTGGCGTTAGGGATCTTGTTGCGCACTTGGCTGAAGCACTGGATGTACTTGCGGAGGATATCGCCGGGCTTCTGACGCACGGCGCGGAGGTCATTGTAGGTGAGGCCGCGCTCGTACGTGCCCTTGAAGTTGGCGACGAAGCACCGGCAGAGCTCCTCCCAGGTGTTGAAGGACTCGGCGGGGAGGTTGGTGAGCCATGAGGACACAGAGTCCTTGAGGGCCATGGGGAACCAGTTCGCCATGACCCGGTCGTCGCCCCCAGCGGCCTGGATGGCCAGAGTGTAGAGCTGCAGGAACTACAGGGGGTTGTTCTTGCCGTCGTAGCGCGGGGGAAGGTCCGATCTGAACTTGACCGGTCAGACGACGCGACGGAGGCTGCGAGTGAACGCGGCCGTCGTGCCGTAGGTGACCGTGCCGTTGGCGAGGGTGGCGCGGAGGTGGCGCTCGGCGATGGCGACGTCCTGGACGGCGCGGTTGCGGCGCTCCTGCCCGCGCTCGATGCTCACGCGTGCGTCCTTAGGGGCTCGCTGCACGATTTGGCAGTCGTGCGGCGACGACGCGTGCGGTGCAGCGCGGCCGTCGCGAGGGGGAGCCCCCGCTGGAGCAGGTTGCGGTGGAATCGGTGGAGCTGGAGCGGGTGCAGGGTGACGAGGAGGTGTGGGAGGTGCGCCGTGCGCCACGTCCCCCACGAGCGCGGAAGGAACCAGGGAACGAGACGATGCAGGTGCGGCGGCGCGAGCGGCGCTGATGAGTTCGGAGACGCGGTTGAGCCAGGCCTCCTGAGCGTCCGGCGTGGGATGGTACTGCAGTAGCTCCTGCGCAATGAGAAGCGCAGTCGCCGGGCTGGGCGCAGGGCGGCCCAGCAAAGAGGCAGCACGGTCCCGCGACGGGTGCAGGGAGGAGGCCTCCTCTTCGCCGAGGTCGTCCTCAGCGTGGTCGATGTCGTCGTCCTCCGGGTGCTTGACGCGGGGCTCGGGGTCGACGCGGCGCGCCGGAGCGGCGCTCCCGCGCGGGCGGCCGCGCGGGTTGCCAGCAGGAGGGGCGGTGGCGGCGCTGGCCGTCCGGCGAGCGATTCGTTCGGCACGAGAAGGGCCAGCCATGGCTGCGTCGAGGTTGAAGATGCGCCTCAGCCCCCTACCTGGCGCGCCAAATGTCAGAGAACTAGTCCCAGGAACTGGGTGTGTCTCGAGAAGGATCGAGTAAGGGGCTGAACGCGGAATCAAACAACCCTCAACGTGCTCCGGCGACGGTGCTCGTCGGACTCGCTGCGGGACAACACGGTAGAGATGGACGCTCGGTCTTACCCAGGTTCAGGGCCCTCTTGTGGAGGTAAAACCCCTACGTCCTGCTTTGGTGTATTGCACTGCTTGGAGAGTTTACAGTACAAGGAGAGCTTGTCGAGCTCGAGGTGGCTAACAATGGCTAACCCTAGATCTTGAGCTAGGATAAGAACCAGCATCGGGCTCTCCAGGGAATCGAACGCTTTGCACGGGCGTGTCTCCCCTCCTTTTATAAGCATCTCGGCCCTCTTCCGCCCAAACATTTGGGCGGGAAGGGTTACCAGATGGCGATGAAGGAGGAGGCGCGGTGCACAATAAAGGTGAAGTCCACCAGAAAGATGAAGGCCATGGACGCGGTCCATGGCAGGGACGGCGTCACCAAAGCTGGAAAAGGCCACCGTCCAACGGGCGGCGGGCTGGCGCTGCGGAGGTGGAACGGGTCCCACGGTGACGTCGCCCTTGGAGCGTAGCTGCAGACAGTTCCCTTATCACCAAAGTGGCAATACTCGTTGTCCGCTTTGCTTGGTGCTGCTTTGTTGACTCCTTTATACATGGAAACGACAACTGCGGCGTCGGCGTCATCGCGCGCAGGTGCGCACGTCACTCTGCACATGGCGCGGTGCCCATGTGCGCTCTGCCGCGGAGGCAGAGATGGCTTCGTGAGGAAGGAGCCTCGCGAGGCAAAAAGTCTCGCCGAGCCCTTTGGCTTGGTCCTTAGCAGAATTGCGGGTGGCGACGGGGACACCTTGCCGAGTTGCGATCCCTCGCCAAGGGAGAGAATCCTCGGCGAGGAGAAAAGACCCCTCGCGAGGGGAAAACCTTCGCGAGACTCGCCAGGCTTAGAGAGCCTGGTCCTTAGCGAAAATCATCCAAAGAATCTTGTGGGCCCTGGCAGGCCGGCCCGTGGTACCCTGGTTTCCACTGTGCCGACAACAGCTTCCCTCGCTGTCCGACCTGGAGGGTCTCTCCCCTGAGATGTTGTCCGATCTCGAGGTACCCTGCCAGGTGAACGAGATCATGGAGTGTCTCTCCCGCGAGGACGACAAGTGATCCTGAAAACAAACAAGACAATACTAGGGACTGTGAACTGCGTTTTGGGAGTTGTGCCACCAAATAAGACATGTAAACTTGCATGTCTCGAATGTAAATAAACTTTTTCAAAGTTTCATCAGTTTTATTGCATTTCTGGAGGCTTAACGTTCTCGGGAAGGGCCAGTGGGCGTGAGAGCTAACCAGCCGTGGGAAATCGGACGGATCTGAACTACCGACACAGGGCGCATCCCCCCAAAAACCGACTATTTCTTGACCGTACGGACCTCAGCCCACGATTCCACTGCCGGAGGTAAACTGACAGTTTCGTCGCGGAGGCGCCACCCCAAAACAACGCCGCTTTCGTCTTAGCCAAAATGCATAAAATAGATGCAACAAGGAAAAAGCCCGTGCAAGCACGTTTATACTTAGCTCAGTGTCGACCTCCTTTGACTATTTCAGCAATTGTTTCGTCGCGCTGCCGCCATGGCGGGTCTTTTATGCCTCTTTTAAGCCATAAGTTAGACCCGTGCTGAAATAGCCGCCTGTCCAGCCAGCATCCACTGGCGCAGGACCTTATTAACCCCGGCCCAGAGACCCTTGTGTTCCCGACGCCGCTTGAGGCACATCCGCCTTGCTGACACCCTCATGGTGTCGGTCCGGAGACCCCATCTGGCTCTTTATCCTCGACGCCCGGAGGCGGTCCACTTTTTCTTATTTTCGACGCCGCTTGGATGCTCGTCCGCCTTGCTGACACGCTTATGGTGCCTGTCCGGAGACCCAATCTGGCTCTTTTATCCTTGACGCCCGGAGGCCATCCACTTAGCGATCCAGTACTTCTGGGGAGGTCCACTTGGTCCCGGGTGTATCATCATGATATGACCCGGTAGATCCCACTCTTCTCTGGGGAAGCCTTCATAAAATAAAGCTTGGTTCTAGCTGATGGCGGTCATTGTCTGACTTTCTCGTGTTCCTTGCATTGCTGGTGGCAAGCTGGGTTCGTTTAGACTGTCAGTCTGAGTGGAAATGTTGGCGAAGGTTCTCAGTGATTTCTTCTTCTGAGCTTTTTTGGGTCTCGGGTTGAGAGGACAGTCCCTGCTGAGGTGACCAAGTTCTCCACAAGTGTAGCACTCCCCGCTTCTCGGGCGCTTTTTGAGCTCACGGCAGTCATCAACATTATGCCTATTAGATTGATGAAACGAGCACTAGGGTCTTGGCTGACCATCTTCACCCAAAGGGATTTGGATCTCTTGCGGCACATAGACATGGGGTCTTTATCGGAAAACTTGTTCTCCTTGCTCAGGTTCTGACTCTCCTCCTCTTGGAGGAGCGCTGCAGGAGGTGTTTCCAAACAGAGTTCCTCCTTTGATCTGCGTGTCCGTGGGGAAAGAGGTACATTGATGCTTGTAGCACTTCCTTGAGGCTACTTTTCCCTGGCAACCGGGCTAGCATGCGCCTCTAGGGGAACGAACTGAATCCCGCGGACTTGACCTTGGGCTGAAGGCGTCGCCGAGGATTCCTCAGGGTTGCAACCGAGCCCCGGGTACAGCAGATACTCCACATCGGCCCTGGCCTTCTTCTTCCCCGCCATCCCTGGCGCAGAACTTAGCGATGCGGCCGAGGAAGATCCCGCCGACGAACCCGACGACGCGGTCGACGTAGACCTTGTCGATGAACATGAGGTCGACGCGGACCTTGTCGATGAACTTGGTGACGAGATCGAAGCAGACCTTATTGATGAACTTGGCGGCGAGGCCGACGCAGACCTAGTCGATGAACCTAGCGACGAGGCCGACGCAGACCTTGTTGATGAACTTGGCGGCGAGCCCGACACGGACCTTGTCGATGAACCTGGCGACGAGGCCGGCGCAGACCTTGATCGAGATCTAGAAGAAGATCTTGAAGTCGATGGAGGTGGATCCAGCGCTTGCGCCCCCTACCTGGCGCGCCAGATGTCGTGTGTTGGATCACGGACACCAGGAGTAAAGGATACCCCCTTTTTCGGTTCGGTATGGGGCGCGAAGGAGGCTGGGAAACGTCTTCCGCTAGGAGAACTTCATCAAGACCTCCCATCTACGTACTAGCAAGCAACGCAGGGACACAGGGAGTTTACCCAGGTTCAGGCTGCCCGGTGTCTTGGATCACGGACACCGGGAGTAAAGGATACCCCTTTTTAGGTTCGGTATGGGGTGCGAAGGAGGCTGGGAAATGTCTTGCGCCGAGAGAACTTCGTCAAGACCTCCGATCTACGTACTAGCAAGCAACACAGGGACACAGGGAGTTTACCCAGGTTCAGGCCGCCCGGAGGCTAAAAGCCCTACTCCTGCATGTCTGGATTGAGTGGTTTATCATGGTGTAGCTTTACAGATGTGGTTGTGGGTGAGAACCCGGGAGGTGTTGGCTAGAGGTTGAAGAACCCAGGAGGTGTTGGCTAGACCCGGGTCCGGAAGCCCACGGAAGCGTGCTCGTGTCGATGAAGATGGGGAGGCGGGAGAGGCTGCGGAGAGCTCCGCGGCGGTTGCGAAGGAGCTCTCGTCTCCTGCCAGGACCCCTCCGAGGGCCGGATCCCCGGAGAGAGGAACCGAAGGGTCACCGTCGATGGCGGCCCGGGTGACGCCCCCTCGTGGGCAGGAACAGGTCGCCCAGGGTTGGGACCCGGCAACCTCCGTGCCGTCTTCAGGTAACTCCTTCCGGAGTCGTCTTTGTCACCCCCAGGTGACCGTGGTATCACCCTCAGGGGCTGATGTTTCGTTGTCGATGCAGATCATGAGGCGGACGACCGCGCCGGGGGTGAGGGCCACGTTGAGCCCCCAGCGGTCCGCCCAGATCTTGGCACTGAGACTGATCAGGCTCCCGGTGGCGCCTCGGCGTCGGGGCCAGCGAGTCCCCACCCTGGCCCATGGGCGGCAGACCAGTCGCCAGGGTTCTCAAGGACGTTCCCCAATACCGGGGACTTCTTGGCCTTCGCGAAGGCCGAGGTTGAGCGACAGGCGCCCTCTCCCTCCGGTGTTGTCCTTCATTCCTGGAGCTCGTGGCTTCACTTGTCGGCGGCATCAAGGAGAGCACGAGCAAGGCCACCCTCCAGGCGGGGAGGGTTGCGGCCCAGCAGGTGGCCACCTAGTTTGTTGCGGCCCTCCGTCAGCGGCAACAACAGCTTCCCTCGCTGTCCGACCTGGAGGGTCTCTCCCCTGAGATGTTGTCCGATCTCGAGGTACCCTACCAGGTGAACGAGATCATGGAGTGTCTCTCCCGCGAGGACGAAAAGTGATCCTGAAAACAAACAAGACAATACTAGGGACTGTGAACTGCGTTTTGGGAGTTGTGCCACCAAATAAGACATGTAAACTTGCATGTCTCGAATGTAAATAAACTTTTTCAAAGTTTCATCAGTTTTATTGCATTTCTGGAGGCTTAACGTTCTCGGGAAGGACCAGTGGGCGTGAGAGCTAACCAGCCGTGGGAAATCGGACGGATCTGAACTACCGACACAGGGCGCATCCCCCCAAAAACCGACTATTTCTTGACCGTATGGACCTCAGCCCACGATTCCACTGCTGGAGGTAAACTGACAGTTTCGTCGTGGAGGCGCCACCCCAAAACAACGCCCGCTTTCGTCTTAGCCAAAATGCATAAAATAGATGCAACAAGGAAAAAGCCCGTGCAAACACGTTTATACTTAGCTCAGTGTCGACCTCCTTTGACTATTTCAGCAATTGTTTCGTCACGCTGTCGCCATGGCGGGTCTTTTAAGCCTCTTTTAAGCCGTGCTGAAATAGCCGCCTGCCCAGCCAGCATCCACTGGCGCAGGACCTTATTAACCCCGGCCCAGAGACCCTTGTGTTCCCGATGCCGCTTGAGGCACATCTGCCTTGCTGACACCCTCATGGTGCCGGTCCGGAGACCCCATCTGGCTCTTTTATCCTTGACGCCCGGAGGCCATCCACTTAGCAATCCAGTACTTCTGGGGAGGTCCACTTGGTCTCGGGTGTATCATCATGATATGACCCGGTAGATCCCACTCTTCTCTAGGAAGCCTTCATAAAATAAAGCTTGGTTCTAGCTGATGGCGGTCATTGTCTGACTTTCTCGTTTTCCTTGCATTGCTGGTGGCAAGCCGGGTTCGTTTAGACTGTCAGTCTGAGTGGAAATGTTGGCGAAGGTTCTCAGTGATTTCTTCTTCTGAGCTTTTTTGGGTCTCGGGTTGAGAGGACAGTCCCTGCTAAGGTGACCAAGTTCTCCACAAGTGTAGCACTCCCCGCTTCTCGGGCGCTTTTTGAGCTCACGACAGTCATCAACATTATGCCTATTAGATTGATGAAACGAGCACCAGGGTCTTGGCTGACCATCTTCACCCAAAGGGATTTGGATCTCTTGCGGCACATAGACATGGGGTCTTTATCGGAAAACTTGTTCTCCTTGCTCAGGTTCTGACTCTCCTCCTCTTGGAGGAGCGCTGCAGGAGGTGTTTCCAAGCAGAGTTCCTCCTTTGATCTGCGCGTCCGCGGGGAAAGAGGTACATTGATGCTTGTAGCACTTCCTTGAGGCATCTTTTCGCTGGCAACCAGGCTGGCATGCGCTTCTGGGGGAACGAACTGAATCCCGCGGACTTGACCTTGGGCTGAAGGCGTCGCCGAGGATTCCTCAGGGTTGAAACCGAGCCCCGGGTACAGCAGATACTCCAAATCGGCCCTGGCCTTCTTCTTCCCCACCATCCCTGGCGCAGAACTTGGCGGTGCGGCCGAGGCAGATCCCGCCGACGAACCCGACGACGCGGTCGACGCAGACCTTGTCGATGAACATGAGGTCGAAGCGGACCTTGTCGATGAACCTGGTGATGAGATCGAAGCAGACCTTATTGATGAACTTGGTGGCGAGGCCGACGCAGACCTAGTCGATGAACCTGGCGACGAGGCCGACGGAGATCTTGTTGATGAACTTGGCGGCGAGGCCGACACAGACCTTGTCGATGAACCTGGCGACGAGGCTGGCGCAGACCTTGATCGAGATCTAGAAGAAGATCTTGAAGTCGATGGAGGCGGATCCAGCGCTTGCGCCCCCTACCTGGCGCGCCAGATGTCGTGTTTTGGATCACGGACACCATGAGTAAAGGATACCCCCTTTTTAGGTTCGGTATGGGGCGCGAAGGAGGCTGGGAAACGTCTTCCGCTAGGAGAACTTCGTCAAGACCTCCCATCTATGTACTAGCAAGCAACGCAGGGACACAGGGAGTTTACCCAGGTTCAGGCTGCCCGGTGTCTTGGATCACGGACACCGGGAGTAAAGGATACCCCTTTTTAGGTTCGGTATGGGGTGTGAAGGAGGCTGGGAAACGTCTTCCGCCGGGAGAACTTCGTCAAGACCTCCGATCTACGTACTAGCAAGCAACACAGGGACACAGGGAGTTTACCCAGGTTCAGGCCGCCCGGAGGCTAAAAGCCCTACTCCTGCATGTCTGGATTGAGTGGTTTATCATGGTGTAGCTTTACAGATGTGGTTGCGGGTGAGAACCCAGGATGTGTTGGCTAGATCCTGACCCGGAGGAGATCACCTCTCGCTTCTGCTACTCTTCATCTTGTGCGCTACCTAGCCTAGCCTCCGACTCTCTACAGATCCGTCCCTCTGGAAATCCGTCCCCTCCCTCTAGTGCCTTTGTCCTCCTTTTATAGGCTAAGGGGACCCCACAGGTGCACCTTTGGGGGCGGAGGGGTTTAGGCGGGAAAACCCCTCCGGGTTCTACTTATGGGGTGACGTGGCCTCTTCTCGTCCAAGTATTCTTCTGAGGGGGGTTAGGTGCGGTCGCCCACCTTTTGCAGGGCGGGCGGACAAAGGCTGACACCTTTTCCGATCGTGTCCCCCCGGGGCGCCTCCGTCTTCTTGGCGCCCAAGTCTTCTAGGAGCTTCCAGCAAGATCTAGCAAGCTTATCCTCTTTCCTTGTACGGAGGTTGGATCCCGGGGGTGAGCCTGGCCTCCTACCGGGCGTCCGGGTCCCCGGGACCTCCGCGTCGTCTGCCGGGTTGAGGGAGACCCCGAGAGGTCCCCCATTCCTTAGTCATGGTTGTCGATGTCGTCCTTGCCTGGTCATCGCGGGGCAGATGGGGGGCCCATCTGCCGGTCTTGAACCTTTGCCTTGTTCGCTTTATTGGTGGGCCCATAGGTGGTGGACCCACTTTGACCACATCAGGGGAACCCCGTGTTCCACTGTTGTGACAGTAGCCCCCGGGAATAGTCCCGGCGGCCACGTCCTTCTGCTGCCGGGGCTATGACCAAACAAGTCAAAGTGGGTCCTCGAAATGGTGGTGAAGTCCAAGTGGGATGAGTGGAGGAAAGGTTGGTTCCTCGTCATCGTGCCGGAGGCCCTCTAGCATCTACAGGAGCCGACGGAGCACCCGGTGAGCCAAGAGCTCTGGAGGAGGCCGAGCCAGCAGGATGTGTATCTCACGGTGGTGGTGTCCTGCTTCAAGCTTCTGTGGGAGCAAGGAGTTTCCGGAGCCGCCATCATTGTGCACGCCTTGCGCAACCGCCTGGACGACGCCGCCCGGAGCAAGGAGTTTCCAGAACACCAACATGGATGACGCGGCGCTCTTCACGGTCATGAAGGCGATTGTCGTGTCTTGGATCACGGACACCCGGAGTAAAGTATACCCCCTTTTTAGCTTCGGTATGGGGCGCGAAGGAGGCCGGGAAACGTTTTCCGCCGGGGAGACTTCGTCTAGGCCTGAGATCTACGTACAAGCATGCACCGCAGAGACACAAGGAGTTACCCAGGTTCAGGCCGCCCGGAGGCTAACAGCCCTACTCCTGCATGTCTGGATTGAGTGGTATATCATGGTGTAGCTTATAGATGTGGTTGCGGGTGCGAACCCGGGAGGTGTCGGCTGGAGGTTGAAGACGAGCAGATCCTGACCCGGAGGAGATCACCTCTCGCCTATGCTACTCTTTGTCTAGTGCACTACCTAGCCTAGTCTACGACTCTCTGGGCATCCGTCCGCAATCCGGTCCTCTCCCTCAAGTGCCTTGGTCCTCCTTTTATAGGCTAAGGGGATCCCACAGGTGCACCTTTGGGGGCGGAGGGGTTTTGGCGGGAAAACCCCTCCGGGTTCTTCTTTGGGGGTGTCGTGGCTTCTTCTCGTCCAAGTATTCTTCTGAGGGGGTTAGGTCCGGTCGACCACCTTTCCCTGGGCAGGCGGACAGGGGCTGACACATTTTCCGTCCCTGTCCCCCATCGACGCCTTCGTCTTCTTGGCGTCCAAGTCTTCTAGGAGCTTCCAGCCGGGGCTTGCAAGTCTATCCTCTTCGCACGTGGAAGGTTGGTTCCCGGGGGTGAGCCTGGCCTCCTGCCGGGCATCGGGGTCCCCGGGACCTCCGCGTCGTCTTCCGGATTGAAGGGGGCCCCGGGGGGTCCCCTGGTCCTTAGCCGTGGTTGTCGATGCCGTGCTTGTCTCGTTGCCGTGGGGCAGATGGGGGGCCCATCTGCCAGTCTGGAACCTTGGCCTTGCTCGCCTTCCTGGTAGGCCCACGGGCGGTGGACCCACTTTGGCCACATCAGGGGAACCCCATGTTCCACTGTTGCGACAGTAGCCCCCGGGCATAGTCCCGGCGGCTATGCTCTTCTGCCGCCGGGACTATGACCAAAAAAGAGTCAAAGTGGGTCCCCGGTGTCAGGTCTTGACTGTCTTGTCCCATCCGTCAGGGAGTGGCGTCTTGGAGTTATCCGCTTGGGGGATAGCCGTGCCCGCCTCCTCGGTTCTCGGATGCGGAGAAGGCGAGGCAGCGGCCGTCGAGGGCGCACCCGCGCCTACTTAAAGGCAAGGGCGCCCCTCAAAATCTTCAATCGTCTTCGTTCCTCTTCCAACTCCACCCTTCTGCAGGAACGAGCGCGTCGATGGCGTGAGCTAGGAGAGGAGTTGGCCGTCCCCGCTCTTCCTCAGCGGTAACGAAGGAGGCCACCGACAGCCGTGGGAGGGCTGCCTCCCGAGGTCGAGCGGGGCGCGGTCGCGGCGGCGGCCGCGCCTGTGGTCGAGGTCGTGGAAGCCGTAGCCGTGGTGGTCGTGTGGCAGGAGGCTCTCCAAACCCACTCCCGCGGGGTACGACCCACACCGGCTCCCCTCCATTCGAGTTCGTCGTGGATCTGGATAGGGGACTGCGCCGCCAGCTTCATCTGCCGGACTCCTTCACGGCGGCTGATGAGGACATCCCTGCTATAGATGCAACCGCCACTACTACACCACCTACTTTACAAGGACCTATGACTAGAGCTCGTACACGTCAACTTAATCAACAGGTACTTTCGTTCTTACAAGCTAGTCCTAATATTCATGAGAATATGATGCTACCTGAATCAAATGTGTTTGTCTCTCTTAGGAATGATGGACCAAGCATGGATGAGAGGGACAAGCTATGGAGCATGTACGTTGGAGGAGATGGCAGCAGGAGTGCAACCAACGGAGATGATGACGCTACCAATGGAGACTACCGTGATTTGAAGCCACCATAAAGATGCTTGAAGGCTTGGACGAATTTTAGAAGATATCAATTAATGAATTTCGTCCAAGGCTTTTCATAGGTGCTGCGCCACCTTTTAATAGGCAGTTTTAGAGTCCGTATCTAAGAAGGAAAGCCTTCCTAGGGTAGGATTCGGCCGCCACCCCATGGCTGGACGAAATCCCACACCTCTCCTCCTTATATACCCCCGTTAGGTCGTCCTTTAGACTCGGATTTCGTTTAGTTAAAAGACTGCCTAGCGAACCGCTGCATCTTCGTGTACTCGATTAGTGCTCAACAGCCTGATCAAGACCGCTTATGGAATCCCATCTTTTATAATAAAGCTCATACTTCATCCGCAATATCTTGATTGCATCTTTGGTTCTTACTTGTTCCTCGATCGCAGGTAGAACTAGACCGATTGGTCAGGCTGATCGTGCTGCTGCTGGATCAGTAACTCCTGGAGATTGGTTTAGCGATTGCATTGGCGCTGCGTACTAGTACGTGGAAGTCGGATCGCCAAGGTCGAACTCCACCAGAATCGACGTATCTCTATCTCATCGAAAGATCGGACTACCTTAGCCATATCAAGTCGTATCAGATTTCAGGTTGATCGGTGAGATTTACAGTTTTACTAGTATAGATTGCATCTGTTTCTTCATACCTACAGTCCACGAAAAAAGCCAAAAAAATATTAGGGTTAGATCATTCCGTCCTAAGAACCACTCCGGGCCTGTTGCATAATCTTTTCAGTGTATTGCATTGTTGAATCTTCGTCTGCATCGTCGTGTCAAAGTGCTGGTCGTAGCGTCTACTTCCTTTAGAGTTTCGAGTTCGTGTCACATCTAGTCACCGCCGCCTCACCTTTTGCACGTCGCAGCTCAACTTCCGCCACCACCTGTCCGCCACCACCACCCGCCACAACCTTCCGCCGCCAACACTGACCACCCCTACTCCATCGTACCCTCGCTCCCCTTGTTGCGCCGCCAGATCAATTAGGGTTAGGGTTTTGGGAGAGTACTTTTCCGCTTGTTTCCTTATCCGCCAATTCTACGTAACGAGGTAGAGTTCAACTCGGTTAATCCTTGCTCGCGTCGCCCCACTCATCTATAAAAAAAATAAAAATTTGAGCCTACCGTCGTTTTTCAGTACGGGGATTCTTTTGAGACAGTTGTCATCATAGTGATATTTTTGCGACTTTTTTGCATTTTCAGCGCGTCGCACGCTTCACAGAGCATACCATCTCACTTTCAGTGCATATTGTTGTGGGTATCTTACTCACGTACCTGTTACTTTTCTGTGATCTTCACTTATATCTTGCTGTTGAGAGCTGTTTTTGTGTGGCCTCATTATGCCGCGCCGTGACTTCGTCGGTGCCCTCGGCTCGCGTCTCTAGTACGGTCTAGCCTAGGAACAGCACGGTACCGTCGTTGAGCGTTGTTTCAACTTGCATTCCTGTTTTGATTATTGCTATACCATATATAAAGCCGTCCTAAAGCTCCACAGATTTCTCCTACGTGCTTTGTACCTCGCCTGGTGATCGCTTTGTCCAATCTTCGGAGTGCTGATCTTTGTGGTTGCCGTGACGCTCTCCTGCTTGGTAAGGAACTTGTAAGAGCTTTATATTTTTCTTAACGAATTGCGTGTTTTCTACCACACCCTAGTAGTCGATAGGAACATATACTTGTATTTGTTTCTTGTTTTCTACTAATCATGTCAGTGGACGAGAAGATCGAAATGACCAACAAGGAGCTGCAGGAGCACTTTGAGAAGATGGTTACGGACCATGCTTTGGACACCGAGGACCGGATCCGTGGTGCTATGGACAAAATCGATGGCTTGGAGGTTACTTTCAATGCGAAGTTCGACGACGTCAACACCACCTTGGCTGAATTGTCCGGCAAGTTTGATCGCTTGTTGGGACAGTTGCAGCCACCCTGCATACCGCCTCCCGTGGTGCAAGGCGCCGCAGTTCCACGGGCAGGTCGTGTACCTCTCCAAGACCCTCAAGCTTCGGCAGCATCTGCTGCTGGCCATGTCGTCAATCCCGTCGAGCATGGTGACGGATACGTAGCAGACGTCGAATATCCACCGGGTCGTCCACATGTACATCCACGCAACCTTTCACACCGGCAGCAAGCGCAGGTACGTGAAGACGACCATGTTGCTAAACTGAAATTAGTTATTCCACCTTTTGAGGGTTGCTATAATCCTGATGCTTATCTTACATGGGAACTAGAAGTAGAACAACTTTTTGCATGTTTACAGTATCCCGAGGATAGACGTGTTTGTGCCGCCACTTGTGAATTTACTGGCTTTGCTTCTGTTTGGTGGTCTGAACATTGTCGTCTTTATCATGATAATATTCCTACTACTTGGGCTACTTTAAAAGATGCTATGCGTACTCGTTTTGTACCTCCTTATTATCAGCGTGAAATGTTACAAAAACTCACCCGTTTACAACAAGGTAAAATATCTGTAGAAGAGTATTATCAAGAATTGCAAATAGGTTTGATTCGTTGTGGTATTATTGAGGATAATGAAGCTATGTTTGCACGCTTTTTGGGTGTGTTGAATAGGGAGATTCAAACAATTCTTGAATATAAGGAGTACAATACTATCACCTGTTTATTTCATCTTGCTTGCAAAGATGAACGTGAAGTGCAGGATTGTCAACCGCGGACAAGGCCTAATTTTTCTACAGGTCGTACGTCTTCATGGACACCACGCCAACCGGAGGCCAGCTCCCGTGGTTCTGTACCTCCTCCTTCGACCAACAAGTCCAGCATGCCACCTTCACGCACACCGGCACCGAGTCCTCCATCAACATCTAATGGGCCAGCTCGGAGTTCGGTGTCCACGGGAAGAAAAGGGATGTGCAATGCCGCCGTTGTTGGGGATATGGTCACATCGAGAGAGAGTGCAAGACACAGCGTGTGATGATCGTGCGTGAAGATGGAGAGTATGATTCTGCAAGTGATTATGATGAAGAGACTCTCGCGCTTATTTCTGCACAACAAGAAGATAATGAAGATTCTGAGCAGGACATATAGAGGTCATGGGCGCTAAGGATGCTGATAATTATAGGAGCTTGGTTGCACATCGTGCTTTGAGTGTGCAGCTTAGTCAAGAACAGAATCAGCGCCACAACTTGTTTCACACACGCGGTGTTGTGAAGGACCTTGCTATTCGAATCATCATTGATGGTGGAAGCTGCAATAATTTAGCAAGCATTGAGATGGTGGAGAAGCTTTCTCTCCCTACACGGAAGCACCCCCACCCATACCATATTCAATGGTTCGACAGCACAGGTAGACTAAAGGTAACACGAACTACACGTGTGCATTTTAATATTGGGACATATTCTGGTTTTATTGATTGTCATGTTGTGCCCATGCAAGCTTGTTCATTGTTACTTGGTAGACCATGGCAATATGATAAAGAATCCGTGCATAATGGTAGAACTAATCATTACACTCTTATGCATGATGGAAAGAAAATTCGTCTTAAACCTATGACTCCTGAACATATTTTGAAAGATGATCTTGCTAGAGCTAGTAGAGCAAAAAATCAGGAGAAACAAAAGAGTGAAAACCAGATTGTTGCTAATGAAGTAATGCCACATAAGAATACTACTAAATCTGGTTCCAAATTACCTAATGAAATTCGTTTGAAGCATCCAACTTTACTTGCTACCAAATCTAATATTTCTGACTTGGATGTGAATACTTCTGTTTGTTATGCAATCATATGCAAAGAGGTCCTGTTTTCTTTTGAGGATATGCCTTCCTCTTTGCCACCCGCTGTTGCTAACATTTTGCAGGAGTATGCGGACGTTTTTCCCAAGGAGATGCCACCAGGGCTGCCACCTATTCGAGGAATAGAGCACCAAATTGATCTCATACCGGGTGCTTCGCTTCCAAACCGTGCAGCCTACCGTACCAACCCTGCGGAGACGAAAGAGATTGAACGACAAATTCAAGAACTACTCGACAAAGGTTATGTTCGTGAGTCTCTTAGTCCATGTGATGTTCCTATTCTTTTGGTACCAAAGAAAGATGGTTCTTCTCGCATGTGTACTGATTGTAGGGCTATTAATAATATCACAATTCGTTATAGACACCCTATACCACGTTTGGATGATATGCTTGATGAATTGAGTGGCTCTACCATGTTCTCTAAAGTTGATTTGCGTAGTGGTTACCACCAAATTCGTATGAAATTAGGAGATGAATGGAAAACAGCATTCAAAACAAAATTTGGTCTCTATGAGTGGTTAGTGATGCCTTTTGGTTTAACTAATGCTCCTAGTACTTTCATGAGATTAATGCATGAAGTTTTGCGTGCTTTCAATGGACGTTTTGTGGTGGTCTACTTTGATGATATATTGATATACAGCAAATCTTTAGAGGATCATGTGGCTCATTTGCGTGCTGTTTTTGATGCTTTGCGTGCTGCATGTTTATTTGGTAACCTTGAGAAGTGCACCTTTTGCACCGATCGAGTTGTGTCTCTTGGCTATGTCGTTACCGCGCAGGGCATTGAAGTGGATCCCGCAAAGATTGAGGCGATTTCGAGTTGGCCGACTCCGCTAACGGTCACCCAAGTGAGGAGTTTCCTTGGCCTCGCTGGGTTCTACCGGCATTTTGTCAAAGACTTTGGGTCTATTGCAGCGTCGCTGAATGAGCTTACAAAGAAGGACGTGCCCTTTGTTTGGGGCAATGCACAACAGGAGGCTTTCATGCTATTGAAAGATAAGTTAACACATGCTCCTTTGCTCCAACTTCCTGATTTTAATAAGACTTTTGAGCTTGAATGTGATGCTAGTGGAATTGGGTTGGGAGGTGTGTTATTACAAGATGGAAAACCTGTTGCATATTTTAGTGAAAAATTGAGTGGGCCTAGTCTGAACTATTCAACTTATGATAAGGAATTATATGCTCTTGTTCGGACTTTAGAAACTTGGCAACATTATTTATGGCCTAAAGAATTTGTTATACATTCTGATCATGAATCTTTAAAGCATATTCGTAGTCAAGCAAAACTGAACCGTCGTCATGCTAAGTGGGTTGAATTTATTGAGTCTTTTCCTTATGTCATTAAACACAAAAAGGGTAAAGACAATGTTATTGCTGATGCTTTATCACGATGCTATACTATGTTGTCTCAGCTTGACTTTAAATTTTTTGGATTGGAAACCATTAAAGAACAATATATACATGATGTTGATTTCAAAGATGTGTTGCAGAATTGTAAAGAAGGGAGAACTTGGAACAAATTCGTCCTCAATGATGGATTTGTGTTCCGCGCTAACAAACTTTACATTCCAGATAGTTCCGTTCGTCTTTTGTTGTTGCAGGAAGCACATGGAGGAGGATTGATGGGTCATTTTGGTGTGAAGAAGACGGAGGACGTCCTTGCTGCACACTTCTTTTGGCCACGGATGCGTCGGGACGTTGAGAGATTTGTTGGCCGCTGCACAACATGTCAAAAAGCTAAGTCACATCTTAATCCACATGGTTTATATATGCCTCTTCCTGTCCCTAGTGTGCCTTGGGAGGATATTTCTATGGACTTTGTTTTGGGATTGCCTCGCACACAGAAGGGGAGGGATAGTATTTTTGTTGTTGTGGATAGATTTTTGAAAATGGCACACTTTATTCCCTGTCACAAAACTGATGATGCCACACATGTTGCTGATTTGTTCTTTCGTGAAATTGTTCGTTTGCATGATGTGCCAAATACTATAGTTTCAGATCGTGACACTAAATTTCTTAGCCATTTTTGGAGATGCTTATGGGCAAAGTTGGGAACTAAGTTGCTATTTAGTACTACATGTCATCCCCAAACTGATGGGCAAACTGAAGTGGTTAATAGAACTTTGTCTACTATGTTAAGGGCTGTTTTAAAACAGAATTTAAAAAAGTGGGAAGAATGCTTGCCTCATATCGAATTTGCTTATAATCGTTCCATGCATTCTACTACTAAAATGTGTCCTTTTGAGGTTGTGTATGGTTTTGTTCCTCGTGCACCTATTAATTTATTGCCTCTTCCATCATCAGTGCCAAATGATCTAGATGCTACACAACGTGCTGATTTGGTGTTAAAGTTGCATGCCACTGTTAAAGAAAATATTGAACGCATGAATGCAAAATATAAAATGTATGGGGATAAGGGGAGAAAGAAAACTGATCGGAGGCGGCGGCCGGAGGCGGAAGGGAATGGCGGCGCTGTTGTGGTAGAGGGCGCCCCGGCTCGATTCAACCGGCGGGAAGGGAGCGGATGACGCGGCAGAGGCGATGGCGGCGTCGGTTTGCTTCGGGGCTGCCGGAATCGACGGCGTCCGTGACGGCGGCGGCGGCGACAGGAGCTCGGGAAGGCCTAGGGTTAGGGTTTCCGTGAGAGAGAGAGAGGGAGCTGGTGAGTGTAGGGCATCGGGGAGGGCCTTCTTATCCTTGACCAGGCGCAGGGCGAGCAGCCACGCGGAAGGGAGCAGGGGAGCGGCGCGGCGCGGCATGGCGCCAGTGCCAGGGGGCACTGTGGGGACAGGAAGGAGAGGAAAGAAAAGGAATTACGAAAAACCCTGCCTCTTTTCCATTTTTCCAGATTTTGAAACTATTAGGGTTTTAGGTATTTAATTAAGGCCTTTAAACATTTTTATAAATTCGGGAAAATTCATGTAACCTCCCCTTGATAGGTAGAGGCTCCACAAAAATTTGTGCTCCAAAAATATAACGTTTAGATCGACATTTGCTCATTGTGTTTAAATACGGTCATTTTCGATAACTTCCAAATTTCAATTACTTGGAGTAATTAAGCATTTTCAAAAACAGTGAGAAAATTCATGGAGGTTCCCAATATAATGATGAAGCTCACCATAATTTTATTTTGAATTTTTGACAAGTTGAACTTGGATTCAAAATTCAAAGTTCATTTGAACCAATTCTGAATTCTCCAATTATTATTTCTTTGCTTGGCAAGAATTTGCTTTTGACAAAATTTATAACATGTAACTTGGAACTTCCTGGACAAGTTGGAAGTTCAAATTAATTGTTGGCAAGTTGAGCAAATGCATTTGGGGTTGGAGTTTGAGAAGGTTTCGCTTCCCCATTTAATTGCTTTCAATTGTTGCTTGTTAGAATTAGCAAATTCAAATGCATGCCATGATGCAAACATGAGAGGAAAAAGTGGAAAAATTATTCATATTTTTCTGTACCAAACTGCGACTGTTACAAATCTACCCCCCTTATAGGAATCTCGTCCTGATATTCTAGGCTTGAGTGAAGAAGGAGGGATATTCCTGTCAAAGACTAGTTTCACGTTCCCAAGTTGCTTTGTCTTCGGAATGGTTAGACCATTGGATTTTGAGAAACTTGATGGTCTTATTACGGGTCTTTCTTTCCGCTTCATCCAAGATGCGGACCGGATGCTCCCGGTAAGTTAGATCATCCTGAAGGTTGTAACAGCCCCAGCTTTGTACCGAAAAATACGAAGAATTTTTCCACTTTTTGCTTTCATGTTTGCATCATGGCATGCTTTTGAAATTGCTAATTCCAACAAGCAACAATTGGAAACACTTAAAAGAGGGAAGCCAAACCTCCCCGAAGTTCCAACCCATGAAATGCAAGTTATGGAACAACCCACATCATAGCAAGTGAACATAGTTGTCCAGGAAGTTCCAACCATGCCTTTTCATAATTATTTTTAGCAAGTCAAATGCTTGTCAAACAACTAATTAAATTGGGACTTCAAATCTGAGTTGAACCAGCTTCTATTTTTTTTCCGAAACCAAGTTAAACTTTCCAAAAATTCAAAATAAAATCATGGGGAGCTTCATTACTATATTGGGAGCCTCCATAAATAATTTCATTATTTTTGGAAATGTGTAAATGCTCCAAATAAATGCATTTTGCAATTTATTAAAAATGATCATATTAAAACCCTGTGAATAAATGGGAATCTAAACATTTTATTTGAAGCCCAAAATTTTTGTGGAGCTTCCTCAGGTTATGAGAAACATATTTGAATTTTTGTGGAATTTTACAAAATGCTTAAGTGCCACTTTTAAATCCCTAAAGCTGATGGGGACGTCTTTGCAATTACTGGATTTTGTGCCAGGGGTTTTCACAAATTTTTCTCTTTCTCTTCTTTCCTCTCTGTGGCCACCGTGGCCATGGCACTGGCGCCATGCTGTCGCCATGCCCATGCCGCCCTGCCCCACGCTCGACCTGCTCCCTGGTGGTCAAGGAGGACACGACGCCCTGGACGCCTACCTGCTCCCATTTCTCCCCTTTGCTCGCTCGTTCCCCTCTCCTTCTCTCTCCCGCCGCTGAGTCTTCCCCATTGCCGCTGTCGCCGATGATTCGCCGTCCTTGGAGTTTCCCGGGACAACCAGACGCTGCCATCACCTCCGCCTCGACCTCCTCCCCCTCTCCACCGGAGGAATCGGGCCGGGGACGTCTGCCTCGACGCCGGCATCCGCGACTGTAGCGCCCCGACCACGGAATTATGCAGAGAGGCTATGTAACCCGCAGGCTATGCTACACAACCGAAGGGCATGGGATTACCGCTCCCACGCAACACTCCGATCATGCCATAAACACTGGCATAGCTATCAAGGCATAATACAGAGATCAAGACTTGTGGAACAACTGGCACATTGCAGACTCTACGACACAAGAATTCATATAGAAACTCATATCTGAGAAAGATACAAATATTACACACAAAAGGTCACAGACCCAACAATTCATCATGTGGAAGCGAAGTAATGTTGTCTACTACAACAAGATCCAAATATGGCCTAAGAGGCCTACACATAAACATATCCCATGCCAGCTTGTTCCACGGTCCCAAGCTGCCACCTGGGAACCCCGAACTATTCGTCGACGTCCACGAAGAACCCACCTATGTGCTCGGTGTCGTCCTCCTCTGAAATACAAATATAAAGGCAGCAAAGAGAGACTGAGTACGACGTACTCGCAAGTTTAGTAGGGCGATATAGGCCCAATGCTGACGGAGGCTCTAAAGCTGTATATGTATTTATTTTGCATAAAGCTAAGTTTTCTTGATAAAAGACATAAATGACTCAAAGGCATCGTCTACTCCGAGTATTTTCTGAAAAAGGGATAAGAGAGTAACTTTCCTTCGGTTCTCATCGAACCAAATAGTACCAGGAATCACCACTCGTCACCACCAAGGCACTTCCCCGAATCACCCTCGAGGAAATGAACCTTTTGTCACACGTTGTAAGTGCAACCTCTAGCTACCAAGTTTTAATTAGATTAAAGTTGTTTATGATCTCGTAAATCCATTCCCAAGGCGTCCATAACCGTGGACACGGCTTTTCGAAAAGATTAACCCTGCAGGGGTGTACTAATTTACCCATTGGTACCGTCCGGCTCACCTGATTGGCCCTCTTCAGGGGAAGGCCGGCGAGTGGGCGCGGTTAAACCTTTACCTCGCATGAGACTATCCAAGAGTCATATGTGGCGACAGGGCAAGTTTACCTAGCCTATTTCAGCCCCTGCCCCCATCGCCACAACCTAAACACAAATCCTCCGCAACATTTTCTTTTCCACTCACACGCAAATGGAAAACCGAACTAGAGGACCCCTGGATACGCCCGCACAAGTTATTCAGTTAGTAAGGAGCCCATACCCCCACCACTGGCAGCACGCTCAAACCTTGAGTTCGAAGACAGGAACTCGCACCTAGGGGCAAGAGTGAGGCAAAACACCATCCCCGATGGCAACTCACCCAAGCCTTTTAAGCAAATTAATTAAGTAGCAACCACAACCACCATGTCCGAACATTCCATCATCATTCATCAATATGGAATTTAATCATCGGACATAAATAGAGAAACGACTAAGCATGGTTAAGCATAGCTAAGCATATATAAATCACAATTATATCCTTGTCTCCGGCCAACACATCAAACCTAGGTTTCATAGGAAGGGAAACATGTGATGGCTCAGGGGAAAAACATGCATACATAGGAGACTCTAGCATTGACCAAAATTGTCATTGGAATCGCATGCAATAATATAGTGGATAAAATAAGTTTATAAAGCAATAGGATGCTAGAATGCCAAGAAGGTTAGGTTATCTCTTGCCTTGCTGCCGGGGCATGCAGTACGGCTCGTCGAGGTAGGTAGGGGTGACCTCAACTCCGGAATCTAACGATACCCAACAATAAAACAAGAACAAAATAAATCACTCGAAGACAAGGTGCAATGCACAATCACATGATGACATGACAAGGTTATGCATTACTATCATCATATGATTTATCTAACAATATTAAATGGAGCGCCAAATAATTAGTGCAATTATTTGGAAGCAACTCCATATTTATTACTTCACAAAGAATGGCTTAGATATGCATGAACATGACATGCTTAAGTAGGTTTTGTTCTTCCGATCATTTTGGTAACTTATTTGTAAATTTCTAAGTTTCGATGAATAATTGGTGAATTAAATAATTAATTGAATTTAATTCCTTTAACCAATTTATGAAATACATCAAATAATTATTTGTGATCTTGATTTGATAAAGGCCTGGTTTGATAGCATTTGAATTACTGATCAATTTGATATAACATGTGCAAGATTTGACTTAATAGAACTTAAGTTATGAAATTCCAAGTTATTATTGAAACTAGCCAGTACTTCCGGTAAGGGTCCCGGTAGTACCGGTTTGCCGGTACTTCTGGTAGTACTACCGTAGCTACTTCCGCTTATAAACACAAATGTACAGTACCGAGAATTTCTGGGCGGTACCTCCGGTGAAGTGCCCGATAGTACCGGTTTAGCGGTACTTCCGGTGATACTTCGGGTGCTACTTCCGGTTATAGCGTGGGGAGTCCAGTACCGAAAATGGGTTTAGCGGTATTGCCGCAACCAGTGCCGGGGCTAATTCCGGTCAGTGGATTTGAGCAAAACCGCGGCGAGCGCGCGCGGTGAGCACGCGCATGCCGCGCACGCGCACGTCCATGCAGTCCGAGAGGGGGCGAGCCAAGGACGCGCATTCTACGTGCCGACAGATTTTGGTCGCCGGAGCGAGGAGAGCGACGGTGACCGGCGGAAGGCCTAGAGCGAGCTACGGCGATGGCGCAGAGCAAGGGAGGGAGGAGAGGCACGGGGTGTCCAGGAGGTAGAGAAGCTCACCGGCAGCACGACGAGCTCGACGGCGAGACGTGGGATGGTCGAGGGCGATGGGGAGATGCTCGGCAGAGCTTCACCGGCCGCGGGGAAGAAGGAACGGCGAGCCTGATTTCGCGGGGCCCCGGCTCGATTCAACCGGCGGAGACGGAGAGGGGGACACGGCGGAGCTAAAGGCGGCCTTGGTTCGAGATGGGGTGGCCGGAGTCGACGGCGGCGTGCTCGGCAGCCACGACAGCGGCGGCGGGCGACAGAGGCGCGGTCTAGGGTTAGGGTTTCGGGAGGCACGCGTGGGGAACGGATTGGGGGGAGAGAGAAGGAGCAGGTGAGGGCCGCTGGTTCACTTAACCCTAGGGAGCAGGTACAGCAGCGCGGGGGAGGGAGCAGGTGCCATGGCGACAGAGCGGGCACTGTCGCCACAGGGACGAAGGCCATCGGTACTTCCGGTCCTTGGAGCGGTAGTACCAGTTAACATTTTTAAAACAGAAGTTTGCTATTGTAAATAGTCATTCTAAACTATTCCAAAATTTACAGAAAATTTCAGGGATGCTCACACTAAGATAAGGAAGCTCCCCATATTTTCTTTTGAATTCTTGGGCAACTTAAAATGAGCTCTAAAATAGGAGTTGTTTGAACCACAATTGAAGTTTGGAATTTTGGGATCAACTTGGAGACAAAGCCATTTGGTCTCTTATGCATTGTGGTGAACTTAGGAGCTTGTTGGACCATATGGTCACCTGTCAAGACATGGTTTGCACCATAGCTTGCATTTCTTGGTTTGGTGGTTTGGGGAGGTTTGTCTTCCCTCTTTTATTGTTTCCAAGTTGGGATTGTTAATATTAGCAATTTAAAGGGATGCTATGATGCAAACATGAATGCAAAAAGTGGAAAAATTGTTCGTATTTTTCATTTCCAAACTGGGGCTGTTACAATTCTACCCCCCTTACAGGAATCTCGTCCCGAGATTCTAGGCTTGAGTGAAGAAGGCGGGATATTCCTGTCGAAGACTAGTTTCTCGCTCCCAAGTGGCTTCTTCTTCGGAATGGTTAGACCATTGAATTTTGAGGAACTTGATGGTCTTGTTGCGGGTTTTCCTTTCCGCTTCATCCAAAATGCGGATAGGATGCTCGCGGTAAGTCAAATCCTCCTGGATGTCTAACACCTCATGATCAACCCCACGGATTGGATCTTTGAAGCAGCGCTGGAGTTGGGAGACATGGAACACATCATGGACATCCGGGAAGTTGGAGGGTAACTCGAGTTGATAGGATTGATCCCCTCGCTTGGCTAGGACGGTGAAAGGGCCTACATAGCGAGGTGCCAATTTGTCCTTGATCCCGAAACGATGAACACCTCGGAGGGGAGAGACTCGAAGATAGGCCTTGTCACCAATTTCATAGTGGACCTCTTGATGGTGCTTGTCATAGTAGCTTTTCTGCCGGGATTGAGCAGCCTTGAGATTATCCCGTATGACACGGACTTTCTCTTCGGCTTCATTGATCACATCCTGAACCGAAGAGTGGCCTCTCTCCGGTTTCAGACCAATTCAGAGGGGTTCGGCATTTTCTCCCATATAGAACCTCAAAGGGAGCCATTTGCAAACTGGCTTGGTAGCTATTGTTGTAGGAGAACTCGGCGAGGGGGAGATATTTTTTCCAACCCTTATCGAAGGAGATGACACATGCCCGAATCATGTCCTCAAGAATTTGGTTCACCCTTTCAGTTTGAGGATGATAAGCTGTACTGAAGTTGAGACGGGTTCCCATAGCATTTTGGAAAGCCTGCTAGAATCTGGATATGAATAGGCTCCCACGGTCTGAGATGATCCTTAGTGGAACACCGTGGAGAGGAACAATGCGGGCAACATACAACTCGGCCAATTGCTTAATTTGCATTTATGTCCTCGCGAACCGGAAGGAAATGGGCTACCTTGGATAGGCGGTCGATGACGACCCAGATGGCATTATTGCCCTTTTGTGATTTTGGGAAGCCCGTAATGAAATCCATACCAACTTCATCCCAGTTCCACTCGGGAATGGCTATGGGGCGAAGAGTACCGGTGGGCCTTTGATGTTCAGCCTTCACTCGGCGACAGACGTCGCATTCAGCAACATACTCGGCGATCTCGCGCTTCATGCAAGACCACCAGAACTGTCAGCGAAGGTCTTGATACATTTTGGTGCTACCCGGATGAATAGAGATGGGTGACTCGTGAGCTTCTGAGAGGATCAACTCTTTTGTGTTCCCACTTTTGGGCACCACTAGGCGGTCACCAAAGTAGACAACACCATTGGCATCAACAGAAAAGCAATTTGCCTTCCCACTAGCTATATTTTCTTTGATCTCGAGGATTTCAGCATCAGTCTGCTGGGCGGCTTTGATTTCATCCTCAAGAGTGGACTTGATCTCGAGATTTGCTAGATATCCGGAGGGAACAATCTCCAGATTCAACCTAGCAAATTCCTCATGGAGAGCGGGTTGTGCCTTTTCCACCATCAAGGTGTTGCAATAGGCTTTGCGGCTGAAAGCATCGGCCACGACATTGGCCTTGCCGGGCTGATAATTGAGTGTCACATCATAGTCTTTGATTAATTCCAACCATCTTCTCTGTCTCAAATTCAGATCTGGCTGGGTGAAGAGATACTTCAGACTTTGATGATCAGAATAGATCTCGCAACGGTTGCCCAACAGGTAGGGCCTCCATTGCTTCAGAGCATGTACCACGGTAGCAAGCTCTAGATCATGAGTTGGATAGTTTTGCTCATGTGGTTTGAGTTGACGGGAAGCATATGCGACAACATGGCCTTCTTGCATCAAAACACAACCCAAGCCTTGAAGTGATGCATCACAATAGACGACAAAGTCTTTGTCGGTGTCTGGAAGGATGAGCACCGGGGTGGTGGCGAGCTTGACCTTGAGAGTTTGGAAGCTCTCTTCAGATTTATCGGTCCATATGAACTGTTTATTTTTCTTCAGGAGGTCTGTCAATGCCTTGGCTATTCTGGAAAAGCCCTCGATGAATCGGCAGTAATAACCCGCCAATCCAAGGAAGCTTCGGATATCTTTGACGGACTTGGGGGTAGGCCAATCCAGGATTGCTTGAATCTTGTCAGGTATCACTGCTACTCCAGCAGCTGACACCATATGACAGAGAAAAATGAGCTCCTTTAGCCAAAACTCACACTTGGAGAACTTGGCATAGAGGCGGTGATCTCGAAGCTTGGTCAGAACTAGCCGAAGATGCTCAGCATGTTCTTCTTCGGTTTTGGAGTAGACAAGGATGTCATCGATGTAAATAATGACAAACTTGTCGAGGTACTCGTGAAAGATGGAGTTCACTAGCCTCATGAATGTAGCCAGAGCATTTGTGAGACCGAAGGACATGACAGTGTACTCATATAACCCATAGCGGGTAGTGAATGCCGTCTTCGGAATATCCTCCTTTCGGATTTTGATCTGGTGGTAGCCTGACCTCAGATCCATCTTGGAGAATACCGTTGCACCAGCTAGCTGATCGAACAAGTCAGTTATTCGAAGAATAGTGTACTTGTTCTTGATGGTCACCGCATTCAGAGGGCGGTAATCAACAACCAGCCGAGGAACATTTGTATCCCTCTTTTTGACAAAGATGACCAGGCAGCCCCATGGCGAGCTACTCGGACGGATGAATTCTTTTTCCAGCAGCTCATCAAGTTGCTTCTTCAATTCAGTTAGCTCTTCCGTTGGCATGCGGTAGGGCCTTTTGGAAATTGGGGCGGTTCCCGGAACCAACTCAATCACAAACTCCACGCTGCGATCAGGTGGCATGCCAGGCAATTCCTCCGGAAAAACATCGGGGAAATCACACACCACAGTAACTTCATGCTTTTCAGGCGGCGAGGTTCCTTCCAGGAAACATAAGCTGATCTCCGGTGAGAGAGGAGGGGCAGCAGACGGAGTCGCGGACGAAGGTGACCAATAACTCACCAGTCCGACGGTTGGGTGGATCACGGTGACAGACTTGGCAGCGCAGTCCAGGTTGGCCTGATATTTGACTAGCCAATCCATCCCCTGAATTACATCTAGCCCGTCTGATTTTAGTGCTATTAGCTGGAACGGAAAGGTCCAATACCCTATGGTAATCTGGACTTCCGGAGCAACCCATTTAGTGTGCCAACTAGAACCTGGTGTTTTGACCACTAGAGGGGAGTCCATGTTCACAAATGGTATTTGATGGTTGTGTGCAAAAGATATGGATATGAATGAATGCGATGCTCCAGAATCAAATAAGACTGAAGCTGGATAATCATTGATTCGAAGCATACCGATGAGAACTCCGGGGTCCTCCTCAACGCCTTCAGCCGAGACGTGGTTCAGGCGGCCACGGATGACGGTCATGGCCTTGGCGGCTGGGGTAGAGGGTGCTAGTGCAGGTGCGGCGGTAGCTGGTGCCTTCTGGGGACACTCCCTGGAGTAGTGCCCCGGCTGGCCACAAGCGAAGCAAGTGGGCCTCGGTGGTGGTGGAGGCAGTTGAGGGCGGAAACCACTTCCAGCCGCACCCAAGGTCGAGGTAGCTGGGCGAGGCGGAGGTGTCCTGAACCCTGAAGGCCTTGGCGCGAACGGTGCACGAGGCACGGCGCTGAAGGGCACAAAGACCCTGCGCTTCTTGCCCTCCGAAGAAGAGGAGTTCTGGTTGTCAGTGGGAGCTGGCCTCTTGGAAGCTTCCAGCTCCTTCCTACCCTGCTCCATAGTAAGAGCCTGGTTGTAGAGCTCCTGATAGGACTGGAACTTGAAGGGTAGGAGCTCGTAGCGGAGGCGAGGGGCGATCCCCTTGCGGAATAGGTATTGCTTGTCCTCGTCGTTTGTCACATCCCGAGGGGCGTTATGGGAGAGGTGGTTGAACTCCCGCCCATAGGCTTAGACATCCATGTGTTCCTGGGTCAAGTCCAGGAACTCCCTCCTCTTGAGGTCCATGATGGGCTTGGAGATGTATGCCGCACGGAAGGCGGTGCGGAACTCCACCCAAGTGAAGACATGGCCCGCGTCAAACATTGACACGTGGCTCTCCCACCAAGAGCCAGCGGCTCTAGTCAGCAGGTAGGTGGCGAAGTTGACTTGTTCCGCCATCGGAACGTGCAGAGCGGCAAACTTGCGCTCGAGAGCCCTTAGCCAATCATCCGCATCAAGCGGCTCTTTAGCTTCAGAGAATGTGGGAGGTTGGGATCGCAAGAACTCGGTGAGAGTGTTGCAGTCGTTGTTCCTCCTGGCCCCTTGTTGCACCAGCTGCTCGAGCAGACGCTCATTCCGCAGCCGGTTCTCCTCGATGGCCATCAAAACCTCCGCCATTGAGGGTGGCGGCGGTCCCTCAGGATTGCTTTGTTCCCCACGACGGGTAGGAGCCATTCTGAAGATTTGGAACAAGGACGTAGTTAGTAATCATCTCCAAACAATTAGGATAGAGCATTTGAGTCCTTCCAGATATAGAGAATTAAGATGGCGCTAACACCAAAGCAGATGTAGGCAACCACGGTGACATCATGTCATCGCGGCGATAGCAAACGGATGTAACGGACTCGAGACAAACAATGGACGGTAGAACCCAAACCCCGAGAACCTAAACTTCGACACCAAGCTTAAAACAAATAGAGGTAAGACATCAGAGTAGAGCGAGTTGGATGAGGAGTAAAAAGAATCCTAAGAAGGTTTTCACAACTCATTTTTAGGTTATAACTAACTTTCAAACTAGACTCGACATCGACCAATAGAAAGGGTTTCCTACTGGCAGTCCTGCTCTGATTCCAACTTGTAGCACCCCGACCCCGGAATTATGCAGAGAGGCTATGTAACCCACAGGCTCGCTACACAATCGAAGGGCATGGGATTACCGCTCCCACGCAACAATCCGATCATGCCATAAACACTGGCATAGCTATCAAGGCATAATACAGAGATCAAGACTTGTGGAACAACTAGCACATTGCAGACTCTATGATACAAGAATTCATATAGCAACTCATATCTGAGAAAGATACAAATATTACACACAAAAGGTCACAGACCCAACAATTCATCATGCAGAAGCGAAGTAATGTTGTCTACAACAACAAGATCCAAATATGGCCTAAGAGGCCTACACATAAACATATCCCATGCCAGCTTGTTCGACGGTCCCAAGCTGCCACCTGGGAACCCTGAACTATTCGTCGACGTCCACGAAGAACCCACCTATGTGCTCGGTGTTGTCCTCCTCTGAAATACAAATATAAAGGCAGCAAAGAGAGACTGAGTATGACGTACTCGCAAGTTTAGTAGGGCGATATAGGCCCAATGCTGACGGAGGCTCTAAAGCTGTATAGGTATTTAATTAAGGCCTTTAAACATTTTTATAAATTTGGGCAAAATTCATGTAACCTTCCCTTGACAGGTAGAGGCTCCACAAAAATTTGTGCTCCAAAAATATAACGTTTAGATCGACATTTGCTCATAGTGTTTAAATACGGTCATTTTCGATAACTTCCAAATTTCAATTACTTGGAGTAATTAAGCATTTTCAAAAACAATGAGGAAATTCATGGAGGTTCCCAATATAATGATGAAGGTCTCCATAATTTTATTTTGAATTTTTGACAAGTTGAACTTGGATTCAAAATTCAAAGTTGATTTGAACCAATTCTGAATTCTCCAATTATTATTTCTTTGCTTGGCAAGAATTTGCTTTTGACAAAATTTATAACATGTAACATGGAACTTCCTGGACAAGTTGGAAGTTCAAATTAATTGTTGGCTAGGTTGAGCAAATGAATTTGGGGTTGGAGTTTGAGAAGGTTTTGCTTACCCATTTAATTGCTTTCAATTGTTGCTTGTTAGAATTAGCAAATTCAAATGCATGCCATGATGCAAACATGAGAGGAAAAAGTGGAAAAATTATTCATATTTTTCTGTACCAAACTGGGGCTGTTACAAATCTACCCCCCTTATAGGAATCTCATCCCGAGATTCTAGGCTTGAGTGAAGAAGGCGGGATATTCCTGTCGAATACTAGTTTCACGTTCCCAAGTTGCTTCGCCATCGGAATGGTTAGACCATTGGATTTTGTGGAACTTGATGGTCTTATTACGGGTCTTCCTTTCCGCTTCATCCAAGATGCGGACCGGATGCTCCCGTTAAGTTAGATCATCCTGAAGGTTGTAACAGCCCTAGCTTTGTACCGAAAAATACGAAGAATTTTTCCACTTTTTGCTTTCATGTTTGCATCATGGCACGCTTTTGAAATTGCTAATTCCAACAAGCAACAATTGGAAACATTTAAAAGAGGGAAGACAAACCTCCCCAAACTTCCAACCCATGAAATGCAAGTTATGGAACAACCCACATCATAGCAAGTGAACATAGTTGTCCAGGAAGTTCCAACCATGCCTTTTCATAATAATTTTTAGCAAGTCAAATGCTTGTCAAACAACTAATTAAATTGGGACTTCAAATCTGAGTTGAACCAGCTTCTATTTTTTTTTGAAACCAAGTTAAACTTTCCAAAAATTCAAAATAAAATCATGGGGAGCTTCATTACTATATTGGGAGCCTCCATAAATAATTTCATTATTTTTGGAAATGTGTAAGTGCTCCAAATAAATGCATTTTGTAATTTATCAAAAATGATCATATTAAAACCCTGTGAATAAATGGGAATCTAAACATTTTATTTGAAGCCCAAAATTTTTGTGGAGCTTATTCAGGTTATGACAAACATATTTGAATTTTTGTGGAATTTTAGAAAATGCTTAAGTGCCACTTTTAAATCCCTATAGTTGCTGGGGACCTCTTTGCAATTACTGGATTTTTGGCTGGGGTTTTCACAAATTTTTCTATTTCTCTTCTTTCCTCTCTGTGGCCACCGTGGCCATGGCACTGGTCCCATGCCGTCGCCATGCCCATGCCGCCCTGCCCCACGCTCGACCTACTCCCTGGTGGTCAAGGAGGACACGACGCCCTGGACGCCTACCTGCTCCCATTTCTCCCCTTTGCTCGCTCGTTCCCCTCTCCTTCTCTCTCCCACGGCCGAGTCTTCCCCATTGCTGCCATCGCCGATGATTTGCCGTCCTTGGAGTTCCCCGGGACGAGAAGACGCTGCCATCACCTCCGCCTCGACCTCCTCCCCCTCTCCACCAAAGGAATCGGGTCGGGGACGTCTGCCTCGACGCCGGCATCCGCGACTGTAGCACCCCGACCCCAGAATTATGCAGAGAGGCTACGTAACCCACAAGCTATGCTACACAACCGAAGGGCATGGGATTACCGCTCCCACGCAACACTCCGATCATGCCATAAACACTGGCATAGCTATCAAGGCATAATATAGAGATCAAGACTTGTGGAACAACTGGCACATTGCAGACTCTACGACACAAGAATTCATATAGAAACTCATATCTGAGAAAGATACAAATATTACACACAAAAGGTCACAGACCCAAAAATTCATCATGCGGAAGCGAAGTAATGTTGTCTACTACAACAAGATCCAAATATGGCCTAAGAGGCCTACACATAAACATATCCCATGCCAGCTTGTTCCACGGTCCCAAGCTGCCACCTGGGAACCCCGAACTATTCGTCGACGTCCACGAAGAACCCACTTGTGTGCTCGGTGTCGTCCTCCTCTGAAATACAAATATAAAGGCAGCAAAGAGAGACTGAGTACGACGTACTCGCAAGTTTAGTAGGGCGATATAGGCCCAATGCTGACGGAGGCTCTAAAGCTGTATATGTATTTATTTTGCATAAAGCTAAGTTTTCTTGATAAAAGACATAAATGACTCAAAGGCATCGTCTACTCAGAGTATTTTCTGAAAAAGGGATAAGAGAGTAACTTTCCTTCGGTTCTCATCGAACCAAATAGTACCAGGAATCACCACTCGTCACCACCAAGGCACTTCCCCGAATCACCCTCGAGGAAATGAACCTTTTGTCACACATTGTAATTGCAACCTCTAGCTGCCAAGTTTTAATTAGATTAAAGTTGTTTATGATCCCGTAAATCCATTTCCAAGGCGTCCATAACCGCGGACACGGCTTTTCGAAAAGATTAACCCTGCAGGGGTGTACTAATTTACCCATTGGTACCGTCCGGCTCACCTGATTGGCCATCTTCCGGGGAAGGCCGGCGAGTGGGCGCGGTTAAACCTTTACCTCGCGTGAGACTATCCAAGAGTCATCTGTGGCGACAAGGCAAGTTTACCCAGCCTATTTCAGCCCCTGCCCCCATCGCCACAACCTAAACACAAATCCTCCTCAACATTTTCTTTTCCACTCACACGCAAATGGAAAACCGAACTAGAGGACCCTTGGATATGCCCGCACAAGTTATTCAGTTAGTAAGGAGCCCATACCCCCACCAATGGCAGCACGCTCAAACCTTGAGTCCGAAGACAGGAACTCGCACCTAGGGGTAAGAGTGAGGCAAAACACCATCCCCGATGGCAACTCACCCAAGCCTTTTAAGCAAATTAATTAAGTAGCAACCACAACCACCATGTCCGAACATTCCATCATCATTCATCAATATGGAATTTAATCACCGGACGTAAATAGAGAAATGACTAAGCATGGCTAAGCATAGCTAAGCATATATAAATCACAATTATATCTTTGTCTCCGGCCAACACATCAAACCTAGGTTTCATAGGAAGGGAAACATGTGATGGCTCAGGGGAAAAACATGCATACATAGGAGACTCTAGCATTGACCAAAATTGTCATTGGAATCGCATGCAATAATATAGTGGATAAAATAAGTTTATAAAGCAATAGGATGCTAGAATGCCAAGAAGGTTAGGTTATCTCTTGCCTTGCTGTCGGGGCGTGTAGTACGGCTCGTCGAGGTAGGTAGGGGTGACCTCAACTCCGGAATCTATCGATACCCAACAATAATAGAAGAACAAAATAAATCACTCGACGACAAGGTGCAATGCACAATCACATGATGACATGACAAGGTTATGCATTAGTATCATCATATGATTTATCTAACAATATTAAATGGAGCACCAAATAATTAGTGCAATTATTTGGAAGCAACTCCATATTTACCATAGTGTCCACCTTGTTTACAATTTATTACTTCACTAAGAACGGTTTAGATATGCATGAACATGACATGCTTAAGTAGGTTTTGTTCTTCCGATCATTTTGGTACCTCATTTGCGATGAATAATTGGTGAATTAAATAATTAATGTAATTTAATTCCTTTAACCAATTTATGAAATACATCAAATAATTATTTGTGATCATGATTTGATAAAGGTCTGGTTTGATAGCATTTGAATTACTGATCAATTTGATATAACATGTGCAAGATTTGACTTAATAGAACTTAAGTTATGAAATTCCAAGTTATTATTGAAACTAGCCGGTACTTTCGGTAAGGGTCCCGGTAGTACCGGTTTGCCGGTACTTCCGGTAGTACTACCATAGCTACTTCCGCTTATAAAAACAAATGTCCAGTACCGAGAATTTCTGGGCGGTACCTCCGGTGAAGTGCCCGGTAGTACCGGTTTAGCGGTACTTCCGGTTATGGCGTGGGGAGTCCAGTACCGAAAACGGGTTTAGCGGTATTATCGCTACCAGTGCCGGGGCTACTTTCGGTCAGTGGATTTGAGCAAAACCGCGGCGAGCGCGCGCTGTGACCACGCGCATGCCGCGCACGCGCACGTCGATGCAGTGCGAGAGGGGGCGAGCCAAGGACGCCCATTCTACGCGCCGCACTACGGCAAGCTAGGGGGTGGCGGCGCCGATAGATTTTGGTCGCTGGAGCGAGGAGAGCGACGATGACCGGCGGAAGGCCTAGAGCGAGCTATGGCGACGGCGCACAGTAAGGGAGGGAGGAGAGGCATGGGGTGTCCAGGAGGAAGAGCAGCTCACCAGCAAGACGACGAGCTCGACGGCGAGACGCGGGATGGTCGAGGGCGATGGGGAGATAGTCAGCGGAGCTTCACCGGCCGCGGGGAAGAAGGAACGGCGAGCCCGATTTCGCGGGGCTCCGTCTCGATTCAACCGGTGGAGACGGAGAGGGGGACGCGGTGGAGCTAAAGGCGGCCTTGGTTCGAGCTGGGGTGGCCGGAGTTGACAGCGGCGTGCTTGGCAGCCACGGGGGCGGCGGCGGGCGACAGAGGCGCGGTCTAGGGTTAGGGTTTCGGGAGGCACGCGTGGGGAGCGGATAGGGGGGAGAGAGAGGGAGCAGGTGAGGGCCGCGGGGTTCACTTAACCCTAGGGAGCAGGTACAACAGCGCGGGGGAGGGAGCAGGTGCCATGGCGACAGTGCGGGTAGTGTCGCCACAGGGACGAAGGCCATCGGTACTTCCGGTCCTTGGACCGGTAGTACCGGTCAACATTTTTAAAACAGAAGTTTGCTATTTTAAATAGTCATTCTAAACTATTCCAAAATTTACAGAAAATTTCAGGGATGCTCACACTAAGATAAGGAAGCTCCCCATATTTTCTTTTGAATTCTTGGGCAACTTAAAATGAGCTCAAAAATAGGAGTTGCTTTGAACCACAATTGAAGTTTGGAATTTTGGGATCAACTTGGAGACAAAGCCATTTGGTCTCTTATGCATTGTGGTGAACTTAGGAGCTTGTTGGGCCATATGGTTACCTGTCAAGACATGGTTTGCACCATAGCTTGCATTTCTTGGTTTGGTGGTTTGGGGAGGTTTGTCTTCCCTCTTTTATTGTTTCCAAGTTGGGATTGTTAATATTAGCAATTTAAAGGGATGCTATGATGCAAACATGAATGCAAAAAGTGGAAAAATTCTTCGTATTTTTCTTTTCCAAACTGGGGCCGTTACAGCGACCCCGCCCACACGCCACCGAACGCCGCCGGCCCGATTTCGTCGACGCCGACCACCCCCTCGCCGCGCCGACCACGCATACGTGCTCCCGGGTGAGCTATCTCCCCCCCGCGCCCTCTCCCGATCCCCCTCTTCCCCTTCCTCGCCGCCGTTGATCACCGTCGTCGCCGACTCGCCGATGTTGTGCTCCCGGCATGGACCCCGGCCTGTCCGGCCGCGAGGCCGGCTCGCTCGGGCAGCAGCCCGGCCTGGGCTCGGTCTGGGCCGGCCAAAAGGCCGGACCCCTCGGGCACCCCCCCCCCCGGCCTCGCTCCCCAGCCTGGGCCGGCCGAAAGGCCGACCGCCTCGGGTGGTAGACCGGCCTTGAGCCCGGCCTGCCAGGGTTTGAAGATTTCCCCTTTTGAAATTAAAAATCATTTAAAACCTTAATATCTTTTTAAATATTGATTCAAAAATAGAAAATAAATTACCAAATTGTTCAGAAAAACAACCTCTACAATTTAGAATAATTGTAGTAGTCTTTGGAAACTACTTTCTTGCTGTTTAATAAAAATTATTAAAATGGCAACAAATAATACCTAATTCGGAAAATTCATAACTTGTGAAATATTTAACCAAAAATTAAGAATAAAATATCAATGTGATCAGCACCTCAAATGCTATGAAATTATGGTAATACCAAATCATGATCAGAAATATTTATTGATGTTATTCATAAAGTGGTTAAAAGAATTAAATTCAATTAATTATTTAATTCACTATTTATTCTTCGATACTCGGAAAATTACAAATAAGGTACCAAAATGATCGGAAGGACAAACCCTATCCATTCATATTATGTTCATGCATATTTGAGCCACTTCTCTAATAAGGTAATAAATTATAAATAATGTGGTCACTAAGATAAATATGGGGTTGTTTCCAAATAATTGCACTAATTATTTGGAACTCCATTTAATTTGTATTAAATGTTGATATCTTTGCATTAACTTGTCATGTCATCATGTGATTGTGCATTGCACCTTGTCTTCGTGTGATTTATTTTGTTCTTCTATTCTTGCTTGGGTATCGAAAGATTCCGGAGTTGAGGTCACCCCTACCTACCTCGACGAGCCGTACTACACGCCCCGGCAGCAAGGCAAGAGATAACCTAACCTTCTTGGCATCTAGCAACCTACTGTTTTATAAACTTATTTTATCCACCATAATATTGCATGCGATTCCAATGTCACTTTTGATCAAGTACTAGAGTATCCTATGAATGCATGTTTCTCCCCGAACCATCATATGCTTCCCCTCCTATGAACCCTAGGGTTGATGTGTTGGCCGGAGACAAAGATATAATTGTTGTAGTTTATATGCTTAGCTATGCTTAGCCATGCTTAGTCAAATGCTAGCTATGTCCGTTGTTTAATTCCATAATATTTGATGTTGATGGAATGTTTCGGACATGGTGGATATGTGTGGTACTTAATTAAAATGCTAAGAAGGCTTGGATGAGTTGCCATCGGGGATGGTGTTTTGTCTCATTTTTGCCCCTAAGTGCGAGTTCTTTACCTCTTGAACCAAGACGAGCGTGCTGCCATTGGTGGGTGTATGGGCGCCTTACTAACTGAATACCTTGTGCGGGCGTATCCAAGGGTCCTGTAGTTCGGTTTTCCATTGCGTGTGAGTGGAAAAGAAAATGTTGCGGAGGATTTGTGTTTAGGTTGTGGCGATGGGGGCAGGGGCTGAAATAGGCTGGGTAAACTTGCCCTGTCGCCACAGATGACTCTTGGATAGTCTCACGCGAGGTAAAGGTTTAACCGCGCCCACTCGCCGGCCTTCCCCGGAAGAGGGCCAATCAGGTGAGCCGGACGATACCAATGGGTAAATTAGTACACCCCTGCAGGGTTAAATCTTTTCGAAAAGCCGTGTCCGCGGTTATGGATGACTTGGGAATAGACGATAAGATCATAGAGAACTTTAACCTAATTGATATGGCAGCTAAAGGTTGCATAACCAACGTGTGATAAAGGTTCATTTCCTCGAGGGTGATTCTATTGGTCGATGTCGAGTCTAGTTGAAAATTATTTATAACCTAAAAATGAGTTGTGAAAACCTTCTTACGATTCTTTTTACTCCTCATCCAACTCGCTCTACTCTGATTTCTTATCTCTATTTGTTTTAACCTTGGTGTCGAAGTTTAGGTTCTCGGGGGTTGGGTTTCTACCGTCCAGTGTTGGTCTTGAGTCTGCTGTATCCATTTGCTATCGCCGCGATGACATGAGGTCACCGAGGTTGCCTAAATCTGTTTTTGGTGTTAGTGCCATCTTAATTCGCTATATCTAGAGGAACTCTATTTATCTATCCAACTATGGGAATTGGTTACTAACCATGTCCTTGTTCCAAATCTTCAGAATGGCTCCTACCTGTCGTGGGGAACAAGGCAATCCCGAGGCACCGCCGCCACCCTCAATGGCGGAGGTCCTGATGGCCATTGAGCCAAACCGCCTGCGCAACGAGCATCTGCTCGAGCAGTTGGTGCAGCAAGGGGCAAGGAGGAACACGGACTGCAACACTCTCACGGAGTTCTTGCGCTCCCAACCTCCTACCTTCACTGAAGCCAAGGAGCCCCTGGATGCTGATGATTGGCTCCGGGCCCTCGAGCGCAAGTTTGCCGCTCTGCATGTTCCGGTGGCAGAACAAGTCAACTTCGCCACCTACCTGCTGACTGGAGCCGCTGGCTCTTGGTGGGAGAGCCACGTGTCAATGTTTGACGCGGGCCATGTCTTCACTTGGGCGGAGTTCCGCACCACCTTCCGTGTGGCATACATCCCCAAGCCCGTCATGGACCTCAAGAGGAGGGAGTTCCTGGACTTGACCCAGGGATGCATGGACGTCCAATCCTATGGGCGTGAATTCAACCACCTCTCTCGTTACGCCCCTCGGGATGTGACAAATGACAAGGACAAGTAATACCTCTTCCGCAAGGGGCTCGCCCCTCGCCTCCACTACGAGTTCCTACCCTTCAAGTTCCAGTCCTATCAGGAGCTCTACAACCAGGCTCTTACCATGGAGCAGGGTAGGAAGGAGCTGGAAGCTTCCAAGAGGCCAGCTCCCATTGACAACCAGAACTCCTCTTCTTCCGAGGGCAAGAAGCGCAGGGTCTTTGTGCCCTTCAGCGCCGTGCCTCGTGCACCCTTCGCGCCAAGGCCTTCACGGTTCAGGCCACCTCCGCCTCGCCCAGTGTAATGTCCCGGGGTTTCCCCAAATTAGATTTTGTTTGTTTTTCTTTTTTGCATCATTATGACATCAGCATCATCGCATCGCATGTTTTTTACCGCAAAATTATTTTTAATAAACCCTATTTTATTTTTTCAAAAATTGTCAGAAAATATTTTATCGAGACCGTCGTCTCCGTTTTCTAAAATTAATTTGGCAATTAATTTTACAAAATAAAAATAATTTCGAGTAGCGAGAGAGTAGCCCAAAACCGGCCCAAGCCCACCTAACCTCCAAACCCTAGAAATTCCCTGGCAGTTTTCCTTTCCCACCCCCTGCCTTTTTGCAGCCACCCTCCTCCGTTTTCGTTGTTTCGCGGAGATGCCCTTCCACCTCTTTTCTTTTTTATTTTTCCCCCTCCCTTTTCTTTGATTTCTCTCTTTTTCTTCTCTTTCTTCCCCTTCTCTCTTCCCCAACCCGCACGTCTCTTTCCTCCCGAGCCCCACCTCCTCGAGCTCCTGCTGCCGAGCTCCACTGCCGCACCCGCACCCCAGCCCCTCCCGAGCTTCCTCTCCTCCGGTCCCGAACTCCCTCGAGCCATCGTGCTCCTCTCTCCTCGCCCGCGACCGCCTCTGGCCGCACCGTCGCCGTGCCGCCTCGCCTCCGCGTCTGCCTCGCCCGGCTCCTCCGCTCCTGCTCCGGCCGTCCTCCTCCGCGCGTTCGGCCGGCCCGCCGCCGCCAGCCTCCCCTGCTTCACCTCCTCCTCACCCCGCTGCTCCTCCTCCGTCGAGAACCTCCTAGTGATCTTCTCCTCCGATCCCCTCCTTTCCCCATATCGATCTCGTCCTATTCATGTCGATCCCTGGCGCGGAACCCTGGTCACCATGGAGACGAGCTCGTGCTCGTGTTGAGCTGCTGCTCATGTCGCTCCCTGCCTACACGCTCTCCATCGCACACCAAGCTGCACCTTGCACCCGCACGCACCAGCACACCCAGCGGCGCCCCTGCAGGTCGTCGTCGTCTGTTCTGCCTCTGAACCGAAAGCCTGAATCTCGTGTCTTCAGAAATTCAGTTAACAATTTCATCACCTCATATACAGCCAGATCACGGTTCCATCACAAGTCCGAGCCTGGCCTAGTGGCTTGCTCCTCCCGATCCAGCCCAGCTGACCTGAGTTCGATCCCCGGCCACCACCTTTTTGCCCCTCCTTTTCTATTTTATTTTCATTTTGTAAATTAAGTTTTAAATCATATCTTCTAATCTATAAGTCCAAATTAAAAATGTTATATATGAAATTTTATCAGAAAAATGTGTAGAATTTGAATATGCCATCCATGCTCCATGTTTGCATCATATAGTTTGCATTTTAGTTGTGTTCTATAAAATAAGTATCACCTAAATAAATAAATATGGAATGTGGGAGCTAATTTAATTATTGTCCCTATTTCATTTAATTTTGATTAGCTCACCCATGCCTTGTTCCACCTTGCTAATAACATTTAATTTTGATGGCTAGAAAAATAACTTGAACCATATACTTAAATGACGGAATCCGGTTCCGATTAATTTGGCTTAATTGCATCTTCTCATGTCTTGCCATGTCATGCATGCATTGCATCAACATGCCGATTCTTTTGCCGTAGTAGTAAAATGCATCTTTTGCATTTCCAGTGTTTGTTGCTTATTCGGGTAGGATGATGAGTTGATGTGAGCAACGACAGGTTCTGCTACCTCTACCGGATTGCAGGCAAGTGATACTCCCTTGCTATCTTTGCTCGTTTTCTGTCTCTTACTCGTCCTATCTTTTGTTCCTTGCTAGCCATATGTTACGATGCTTGTGTCCCGATCCTATTTGCATGTTTACCTGGCAGCCATGATATAGCCACCCCTCCACATCCTATTAACCTGTTGCTTGTTTATCTTGTTGGCCTTGCGAGTCGTAGCGCATGCTTAGGTTTGTTTTTGCTCGAGTCTTGCTCTAGTGTCATGCTTCAATTTGATAGTTGGGTTAAATTCACATGATAATCTATAATGTTTGGCGATGGGAATATTTAATAAAGATAAGGCACCGGCGGAAGGTCAATCGTGGTGATTTGTTCTGCTAGTGTCGCCTAGGACCCGAGTTCTTGTCCTCTGATCCAAGAATGAGCGCACTACCCACATGTGGGAGGAAAATGGGACTCCCCTCGAACTAGTACTGGATCTGCAGCCTTGTCCAAGGCACCACAAGTAGTTCGGGTGTTTCCATTTGCGCGACGCTTTATTTTGATGCAGGTATGGATGGGAAGCCTCCGATACGATGATGGTTACTTATGGTAGGGCTTGCGGTACGTTCGTTTATCGAGTGTGGAAGGAGGGGCAATCGTATGAGTGTGCCTCCCGACACCGTCCACGCAACGGCTAGTTCCACCTCGGAGCTTCGGCCGGACTTTCAAGGTGGGTCAGACTTAGCTAGGTGGTTCCCTGGACTAGCGTTGTAGTGAAGGAAAGTGTAGTGTCGGATACCCTGCCGGCACACCTTAGGAAGTGTGCTAATAGCTGGCAACAAGGGTTGAAGTGCGTGTGGTTACATTTGTGCACCCCTCCAGTGTTAAATCTTTTCGAAAAGCCGTGTCCGCGGTTATGGACGACTTGGTGAAATGTGCTGGCTAACAAGATCATAGACAACTTGCACCTAATGATAATAAATTGATTAGTAAGATAGAGCTACTTCAATAATAACCTATAAAATTGCCAACTGTGTGAGTGCCTTTGGGCTTGCTGCTCGTGGTTAAACGGGCTGGTAAGGAATCGGCTGGGTTATGTTTGGTGTTAGCATAGTTGGTTACCTATGCGCTCTCTTACCTCCTCTCTATTAGACGAAAGTTGTAGCGTGTCTCTATAATTGTTAGTGCTGCTTGCCGCCGCCTCACTCGCTAACCCTCTTTCCCCGGAATTCCAGCTTTGATATCTTGTGAGTATTACTTGCTAGTACTTCTACTAGTACTGACCCCTTCGGGGCTGCTATTCCGATGCAGCCAACAGGTTTGAAGTCTGACGACGTTAGCTTGGGAATCCCTCCGGCTAGGCTTGGCCTGGGCAGGGATATGGTGCCTTTGCTTATCTTCAGGACTCTTAGTCCAATTTGTATCTTGTCCGTAGACGGACGCTGACCGTTTCCGTTGTTATTTGGATCTTTGTATTGTATCTTTTGTTCTTGACTCCGTGAGTCGTTGTTGTATATATGTTCTTTTGTGGGTTCTGTCGAGAACTATTGTAATGTTATCACAATTCCACCCGCCTAACATGTGTGTTGCGACGTGCACGTTATGCCTGGTGGGCGTCCTAGGATCGTTATTATGCGGATTTGGCGGAAATCGCTAATTCTGCATAGTGCTGATCTTGGGGCGTTACAAAGTGGTATCAGAGCTCTGGTTTTTCGATACCCCACGGGTCCAGTCTATCTGTAGGATACCCTTGCTAATGGTCGTTGTTTGTAGAGTGTTCAAACTATTTTACTAAAGATTATTTGGAAAATATCCCAATAGGACTCTTGTTTATTCCTTACCTCTATTCTATTTCCCCTCTTATCTTTATGTGTTTTCAATCTTCTATCTTATCTATCTTCCGGTTCTAGCATCTTCGTGGGTGGATGAATTCTTGCCTTTTACCTAATAGGTTCGATCTACGGAAGGATATCTACGGACGAACATCGCGATTTAAGTGAGCAAGAACCTCTTGTTAGCGGCGTCGAGAAGATCAACATGGCGCTTGAAGATTCGATAGTTAACTTGCTCTTTTTCTCCCCGACGGTAGCGTGGATCTCGGGGCGAGATCCCTTGTTAGTGGTGTCGGTTGTAATGTCCCGGGGTTTTCCCCAAATTAGATTTTGTTTGTTTTTCTTTTTTGCATCATTATGACATCAGCATCATCGCATCGCATGTTTTTTACCGCAAAAATTATTTTTAATAAACCCTATTTTATTTTTTCAAAAATTGTCAGAAAATATTTTATCGAGACCGTCGTCTCCGTTTTCTAAAATTAATTGCCAAATTAATTTTACAAAATAAAAATAATTTCGAGTAGCGAGAGAGTAGCCCAAAACCGGCCCAAGCCCACCTAACCTCCAAACCCTAGAAATTCCCTGGTAGTTTTCCTTTCCCACCCCTGCCTTTTCGCAGCCACCCTCCTCCGTTTTCGTCGTTTCGCAGAGATGCCCTTCCACCTCTTTTCTTTTTTATTTTTCCCCCTCCCTTTTCTTTTCTTTCTCTCTTTTTCTTCTTTTTCTTCCCCTTCTCTCTTCCCCAACCCGCACGTCTCTTTCCTCCTGAGCCCCACCTCCTCGAGCTCCTGCTGCCGAGCTCCACTGCCGCACCCCAGCCCCTCCCGGGCTTCCTCTCCTCCGGTCCCGAACTCCCTCGAGCCGCCGTGCTCCTCTCTCCTCGCCCGCGACCGCCTCTGGCCGCACCGTCGCCGCGCCGCCTCGCCTCCGCGTCTGCCTCGCCCGGCTCCTCCGCTCCTGCTCCGGCCGTCCTCCTCCACGCGTTCGGCTAGCCCGTCGCCGCCAGCCTCCCCTGCTTCACCTCCTCCTCACCCCGCTGCTCCTCCTCCGCCGAGAACCTCCTGGTGATCTTCTCCTCCGATCCCCTCCCTTCCCCATATCAATCTCGTCCTATTCATGTCGATCCCTGGCGTGGACCCCTGGTCACCATGGAGACGAGCTCGTGCTCGTGTTGAGCTGCTGCTCATGTCGCTCCCTGCCTACACGCTCTCCATCGCACACCAAGCTGCACCTTGCACCCGCACGCACCAACACACCCAGCGGCGCCCCTGCAGGTCGTCGTCTATTCTGCCTCTGAACCGAAAGCCTGAATCTCGTGTCTTCAGAAATTCAGTTAACAGTTTCATCACCTCATATACCGCGAGCGCTATATCTCGCTTATAGCGAGCGCGAGTTCGGACTCGCCCGTATAGATTTTTCTGTTGGGCCGGCCCATTAGTATTTCCTCTATTCATAGAGAAAAGGTAACAAAATAGAGAGCCTTCGGCAGAGATGGGATTCGACCTCTAGACGTCCAAATACGTTGAGAGAGTGCATAGCCAGTAGGCTACGGACGGCTTCATGTTTATCTACAGCAATTTGTCCTTCTATTGTTTCCTATTTTCTATTTTCGTATTTTTCAATTTATTTTTTCTTTTTCCGTTTTTTCTTTCATTTCATTTCTTTTTTGTTTCTTTTTCCTACTTTACTATTTTTTATATTTTTTTTCCTTTATTTTGAAAAATATTTATCTGTTTCTTTTGTCTGTTTCTTTTGTCTGTTTCTTTTTTCGTTTCTTATTTGTTTTTTCCTTTTTCTTGCCCTTTAATTTTTCTTGTTTAGTAATACATGAATATTTTTGCCTACTAGACCATTTTTTCATAATCCGATTTTTTCTAAAGGACATTTTTCAAATATAAATATATTTTAGCTATGAATATTTTTTAAATTATATTTCCGGTTCACTAATATTTCTAGTTCACTGTATTTTCATTTCACCCGAATTTTAGTTTTCTTTTTGGTTCTTTATTTTTTCTGTTCGTCGGTATTTTGGTTCACCCGAAATTTTGGTTCACTATTATTTTACTTTCAATATTATTTTTGGTTCATTCTTTTTGCGGTTCGGTAGTATTTTTGTTCACTATTATTTTCGGTTCAGGCGAATTTTTGATCACTATTATTTTCGGTTCACCCGAATTTTTGGTTCACTATTATTTTTGTTCACTATTTTTTCGGTTCGCCGGTATTTCTGGTTCACTATTATTTTCGGTTCACGTGAATTTTTGTTTCACCCGAATTTTTTGTTCACTATTATTTTTGGTTCATTCGGTACAATGGTATTTTTGGTTCACTATTATTTTCGGTTCACCCGATTTTTTGGTTCACTATTATTATCGGTTCACCCGATTTTTTTTCTACTTGCTTTTGTTCGCGAGGTAGATGGGCGCGGCCCAACAACATGTTTCTGCTTTTTTTATTCTTGCTTTCTTTTTTTTCTTCTTTTCACTTTTCATTTTTCCTATTTCATCTTTTCTTCTTTGTTTCTTCGTAAAAAATAAACATATTTTAAATCTGAACCATTTTTCAAAAATGAACAAAATAAAAAATTGAACTTTTTTGAAAATGAATATTTTCAAATATGAACCATTTTTCATATATGAACCATTTTCAGAAATGAACAGTTTTCAAATATGAACCATTTTTAATTATGAACATTTTTTCAAAAATCTGTTTTTGGTTCACCATTATTTTTGGTTCACCCGAATTTTCGGTTCACTATTATTTTCGGTTCACCCGAATTTTTGGTTCACTGTTTTTTTGGTTCGCCGTTATTTTTGGTTCACTATTATTTTTGGTTCACCCGAATTTTTGGTTCACTTTTATTTTTGGTTCACCCGAATTTTTGGTTCACTATTATTTTCGGTTCACCATTTTTTTGGTTCGACGGTATTTTTGGTTCACTATTATTTTCGGCTCACTCGAATTTTTGGTTCACTATTATTTTCGGTTCACCCGAATTTTTGGTTCACTGTTTTTTTGGTTCGCCGTTATTTTTGGTTCACCTGAATTTTTGGTTCACTTTTATTTTTGGTTCACCCGAATTTTTGGTTCACTATTATTTTCGGTTCACTATTTTTGTTGGTTCGCCGGTATTTTTGGTTCACTATTATTTTCGGTTCATCCGAATTTTGGTTCTTTTTTCGGTTCACTATTATTTTCGGTTCACCGACATTTTTGGTTCACTATTATTTTTGGTTCAATATTATTTTTGGTTCACCGACATTTTTTGGTTCACTATTATTTTTGGTTCACCGATATTTTTGATTCACCGATATTTTTTGGTTCACCGGATGTTTTTGGTTCACCACAATTTTCGGTTCATCCACATTTTTCATTTTTTCCTTTATTTTATATTTTTGGAAATACTAAGATTAAAAAAATTCAAATTAAAAAATCATTTTCTTTTTTGTTTTTATATGTTTTGAAAAAGATAAGATAAAAAATGTTCAAATTTAATATTTATTTTTCAAAAAAATGTTCTTATTGAAAAATGTTCAAACTTTTTAAAATATTCAGCTTGGACAATGTTTCATATTTTAAAAATGTTCATATTTGAAATTGGCTTAAGAAAAAAATATGAGAAATCTCCCGTAGAATGAAGGCAAGAACGAAGAAAAAAAATACTAGGAGCTAATCGATCACGTACCAATGGAACAGAATGTACATGCATGCACGTACGCTATGCACGATCGATCGTTGGCTGGGTCTCCTTCCAGCTGCGCGCGCGAGACGATGCGAAAAAAACGATGAGATGCTCGAGCGAAATGCGTGCTCGCTCGCGTGCTCGATCTTTTAAACGGGCTTTCTTCTAAATGGGCTTTCGAGCGCTGATGAATCGTGCGGGCGAGTCGAACGATACAGCTCGCTAAAAGCGATACATAGGAGGACCCCTCATATAAAGCCAGATCCCGGTTCCATCACAAGTCCGAGCCTGGGCTAGTGGCTTGCTCCTCCCGATCCCGCCCAGCAGACCTAAGTTCGATCCCCGGCCACCACCATTTTGCCCCTCCTTTTCTGTTTTATTTTTATTTTGTAAATTAAGTTTTAAATCATATCTTCTAATCTATAAGTCCAAATTAAAAATATTATATATGAAATTTTATCAGAAAAATGTGTAGAATTTGAATATGCCATCCATGCTCCATGTTTACATCATATAGTTTGCATTTTAGTTGTGTTCTATAAAATAAGTATCACCTAAATAAATAAATATGGAATGTGGGAGCTAATTTAATTATTGTCCCTATTTCATTTAATTTTGATTAGCTCACCCATGCCTTGTTCCACCTTGCTAATAACATTTAATTTTGATGGCTAAAAAAATAACTTGAACCATATATTTAAATGACGGAATCCGGTTCCGATTAATTTGGCTTAATTGCATCTTCTCATGTCTTGCCATGTCATGCATGCATTGCATCAACATGCCGATTCTTTTGCCGTAGTAGTAAAATGCATCTTTTGTATTTCCAGTGTTTGTTGCTTCTTACGGTAGGACGATGAGTTGATGTGAGCAACGACAGGTTCTGCTACCTCTACCGGATTGCAGGCAAGTGATACACCCTTGCTATCTTTGCTCGTTTTCTGTCTCTTACTCGTCCTATCTTTTGTTCCTTGCTAGCCATATGTTATGATGCTTGTGTCCCGATCCTATTTGCATGTTTACCTGGCAGCCATGATATAGCCACCCCTCCACATCCTATTAACCTGTTGCTTGTTTATCTTGTTGGCCTTACGAGTCGTAGCGCATGCTTAGGTTTGTTTTTGCTCGAGTCTTGCTCTAGTGTCATGCTTCAATTTGATAGTTGGGTTAAATTCACATGATAATCTATAATGTTTGGCGATGGGAATATTTAATAAAGATAAGGCACCGGCGGAAGGCCAATCATGGTGATTTGTTCTGCTAGTGTCGCCTAGGACCCGAGTTCTTGTCCTCTGATCCAAGAATGAGCGCACTACCCACATGTGGGAGGAAATGGGACTCCCCTCGACCTAGTTCCAGATCTGCAGCCTTGTCCAGGGCGCCACAAGTAGTTCGGGTGTTTCCATTTGCGCGACGCTTTATTTTGATGCAGGTACAGATGGGACGCCTCCGATACGATGATGGTTACTTACGGTAGGGCTTGCGGTACGTTTGTTTATCGAGTGTGGAAGGAGGGGAAATCGTATGAGTGTGCCTCCCGACACCGTCCGCGCAACGGCTAGGTCCACCGCGGAGCTTCGGCTGGACTTTCAAGGTGGGTCAGACTTAGCTAGGTGGTTCCCTGGACTAGCGTTGTAGTGAAGGAAACTATAGTGTCGGATACCCTGCCGGCACACCTTAGGAAGTGTGCTAATAGCTGGCAACAAGGGTTGAAGTGCGTGTGGTTACATTTGTGCACCCCTACAGGGTTAAATCTTTTCGAAAAGCCGTGTCCGCGGTTGTGGACGACTTGGTGAAATGTGCTGGCTAACAAGATCATAGTCAACTTGCACCTAATGATAATAAATCGATTAGTAAGATAGAGCTACTTCAATAATAACCTATAAAATTGCCAACCGTGTGAGTGCCTTTGGGCTTGCTGCTCGTGGTTAAACGGGCTGGTAAGGAATCGGCTGGGTTATGTTTGGTGTTAGCATAGTTGGTTACCTATGCGCTCTCTTACCTCCTCTCTATTAGACGAAAGTTGTAGCGTGTCTCTATAAGTTGTTAGTGCTGCTTGCCGCCGCCTCACTCGCTAACCCTCTTTCCCCGGAATTCCAGCTTTGATATCTTGTGAGTATTACTTGCCAGTACTTCTACTAGTACTGACCCCTTCGGGGCTGCTATTCCGATGCAGCCAACAGGTTTGAAGTCTGACGACGTTAGCTTGGGAATCCCTCCGGCTAGGCTTGGCCCGGGCAGGGATATGGTGCCTTTGCTTATCTTCAGGACTCTTAGTCCAATTTGTATCTTGTCTGTAGACGGACGCTAACCGTTTTCGTTGTTATTTGGATCTTTGTATTGTATCTTTTGTTCTTGACTCCGTGAGTCGTTGTTGTATATATGTTCTTTTGTGGGTTCTGTCGAGAACTATTGTAATGTTATCACAATTCCACCCGCCTAACGTGTGTGTTGCGACGTGCACGTTATGCCTTGTGGGCGTCCTAGGATCGTTATTATGCGGATTTGGCGGAAATCGCTAAGTCTGCATAGTGCTGATCTTGGGGCATTACACCCAGCTACTTCGACCTTGGGTGCGGCTGGAAGTGGCTTCCGCCCTCAACTGCCTCACCACCACCGAGGCCCACTTGCTTCGCCTGTGGCCAGCCGGGGCACTACTCCAGGGAGTGCCCCCAGAAGGCACCGGCTACCGCAGCACCTGCACCGGCTCCCCCTACCCCAGCCGCCAAGGCCATGACCGTCAGCCGTGGCCGCCTGAACCACGCCTTGGCTGAAGGAGTCGAAGAGGACCCCGGAGTTCTCATGGGTATGCTTCGAATCAATGATTATCCAGCTTCAGTCTTATTTGATTCTGGAGCATCGCATTCATTCATATCCATAGCATTTGCACACAACCATCAAATACCATTTGTGAATATGGACTCCCCGCTAGTGGTCAAAACCCCAGGCTCTAGCTGCCACACTAAAAGGATTGCTCTGGACATCCAGATCACCATAGGCTATTGGTCTTTTCCGTTCCAGCTGATAGCAATGAAGTCAGATGGGCTAGATGTAATTTTGGGGATGGATTGGCTAGTCAAATATCAGGCCAACCTAGACTGTGCTGCCAAGTCTATCACCGTGATCCACCCAACCGCCGGACTGGTGAGTTATTGGTCGCCTTCTTCCGCAACTCCGTCTACTGCCCCTCCTCTCTCACCGGAGATCAGCTTATGTTTCCTGGAAGGAACCACACCGCCTGAAATGCATGAAGTTGCTGTGGAGTGTGATTTCCCCGATGTTTTTCTGGAGGAATTGCCTAGCATGCCACCTGATCGCAGCGTGGAGTTTGTGATTGAGTTGGTTCCGGGAACCGCCCCAATTTCCAAAAGGCCCTACTGCATGCCAACGGAAGAGCTAACTGAATTGAAGAAGCAAGTGGATGAGTTGCTGGAAAAAGAATTCATCCGTCCGAGTAGCTCACCATGGGGCTGCCCGGTCATCTTTGTCAAGAAGAGGGATACAAATGTTCCTCGGCTGGTTGTTGATTACCGCCCTCTGAATGCGGTGACCATCAAAACAAGTATCCCATCCCTCGAATAACTGACCTATACGATCAACTGGCTGGTGCAACGGTATTCTCCAAGATGGATCTAAGGTCAGGATACCATCAGATCAAAATCAGAAAGGAGGATATCCCGAAGACGGCTTTCACTACCCGTTATGGGTTATATGAGTACACCGTCATGTCCTTTGGCCTCACAAATGCTCCGGCTACATTCATGAGGCTGATGAACTCCATCTTCCACGAGTACCTCGACAAGTTCGTCATTATTTACATCGATGACATCCTTGTCTATTCCAGAACTGAGGAAGAGCATGCTGAGCATCTTCGACTAGTCTTGACCAAGCTTCGAGATCACCGCCTATATGCCAAGTTCTCTAAGTGTGAGTTTTGGCTAAAGGAGCTCATTTTTCTCGGTCATGTGGTGTCAGCTGCTGGAGTAGCGGTGATACCTGACAAGATTCAGGCAATCCTGGATTGGCCAACTCCCAAATCCATCAAAGATATCCGAAGCTTCCTCGGATTGGCGGGTTATTACCGCCGATTCATCAAGGGCTTTTCCAAAATAGCCAAAGCATTGACTGACCTTCTCAAGAAGAATAAACAATTTGTGTGGTCAGACAAAGCTGAGGAGAGTTTCCAAACTCTCAAGGTCAAACTCACTACCACCCCGGTGCTTGTCCTTCCTGACACCGACAAGGACTTTGTCGTCTATTGTGATGCATCACTCCAAGGCTTGGGTTGTGTCTTGATGCAAGAAGGCCATGTTGTCGCCTATGCTTCCCGTCAACTCAAACCACATGAGCAGAACTATCCAACTCATGATCTCGAGCTTGCTGCCGTGGTACATGCTCTGAAGCAATGGAGGCCCTACCTGCTGGGCAACCGTTGCGAGATCTACTCCGATCATCAAAGTCTGAAGTACCTCTTCACCCAGCCGGATCTGAATCTCAGACAGAGAAGATGGCTAGAATTGATCAAGGACTATGATGTGACCCTCAATTATAAGCCTGGGAAGGCCAATGTCGTGGCCGATGCTCTGAGCCGCAAGGCCTACTGCAACACCTTGATGGTTGAAAAGGCCCAACCTGCCCTTTATGAGGAGTTTGCCCGTTTGAATCTGGAAATTGTTCCTTCCGGTTTTCTGGCAAACTTAGAAATCAAATCCACTCTCGAGGATGAAATCAAGGCCGCCCAGCAACTTGATGCTGAAATCCTCGAAATCAAAGAGAAGATAGCTAATGGGAAGGCAAATTGTTTCTCTGTTGATGACAACGGGGTTGTTTACTTTGGCGACCGTCTAGTGGTGCCCAAGAGTGGGAACACAAAAGAGTTGATCCTCTCAGAAGCTCACGAGTCACCCATCTCTATTCATCCGGGTAGCACCAAAATGTATCGAGATCTTCGCCGGCAGTTCTGGTGGTCTTGCATGAAGCGCGAGATCGCCGAGTATGTTGCTGAATGCGACGTCTGTCACCGAGTGAAGGCTGAACATCAAAGGCCAGTGGGTACTCTTTGCCCCATAGCCATTCCCGAGTGGAAATGGGATGAAGTGGGTATGGATTTCATCACTGGTTTTCCAAAGTCACAAAAGGGCAACAATGCCATCTGGGTCATCATCGTCCGTTTGTCCAAGGTCGCCCACTTCCTTCCGGTCTGTGACGATATTCGAGCAAGCCAACTTGCTGACTTATATATGGCCCGGATTGTTCCTTTACATGGGGTTCCTTTGCGGATCATCTTCGACCGGGGAAGTCTATTTGTCTCCAAATTCTGGCAGAGCTTCCAAACAGCTTTGGGAACCCGCCTCAACTTCAGCACCGCCTATCATCCTCAAACCGATGGTCAAACTGAAAGGGTGAACCAAGTTCTTGAGGACATGCTTCGGGCATGTGTCATCTCCTTCGGCAAGGGTTGGGGAAAATACCTCCCTCTCGCCGAGTTCTCCTACTACAATAGCTACCAAGCCAGTTTGCAAATGGCCCCCTTTGAGGTTCTATATGGGAGAAAGTGCCGAACTCCTCTAAATTGGTCTGAAACCGGAGAGAGGCCACTCTTCGGTTCCGATGTGATCAACGAGGCCGAGGAGAAAGTCCGTATCATTCGGGATAATCTCAAGGCTGCTCAATCCCGGCAGAAAAGTTACTATGACAAGCATCATCAAGAGGTCCACTATGAAATTGGTGACAAGGCCTATCTTCGAGTCTCTCCACTCCGAGGCGTTCGTCGTTTCGGAATCAAGGGCAAATTGGCACCTCGCTATGTTGGCCCTTTCACCATCCTAGCCAAGCAAGGGGATCTCGCCTATCAACTCAAGTTACCCTCCAATTTCCCAGATGTCCATGATGTGTTCCATGTCTCCCAACTCCGGCGTTGCTTCAAAGATCCAATCCGTGGGGTTGATCATGAGGTGTTGGATATCCAAGAGGACTTAACGTATCGCGAGCATCCTATCCGCATCTTGGATGAAGCAGAAAGGAAAACCCGCACCAAGACCATCAAGTTCCTAAAAATTCAATGGTCTAACTATTCCGAGGAAGAAGCGACTTGGGAGCGAGAAACTAGCCTTCGTCAGGAATATCCCACCTTCTTCACTCAAGCCTAGAATCTCGAGACGAGATTCCTGTAAGGGGGTAGAATTGGAACAGCCCCAGCTTTGTACCGAAAAATATGAAGAATTTTTCCACTATTTTCTTTCATGTTTGCATCTTGGCATGCTTTTGAAATTGCTAATTCCAATAAGCAACAATTGGAAACATTTAAAAGAGGGAAGCCAAACCTCCCCAAACTTCCAACCCATGAAATGCAAGTTATGGAACAACCCACATCATAGCAAGTGAACATATTTGTCCAGGAAGTTCCAACCATGCCTTTTCATAATTATTTTTTAGCAAGTCAAATGCTTGTCAAACAACTAATTAAATTGGGACTTCAAATCTGTGTTGAACCAGCTTCTATTTTTTTTTAAACCAAGTTAAAATTTCCAAAAATTAAAAATAAAATCATGGGGATCTTCACTACTATATTGGGAGTCTCCAAAAATAATTTCATTATTTTTGGAAATGTGTAAGTGCTCCAAATAAATGCATTTTGCAATTTATCAAAAATGATCATATTAAAACCCTGTGAATAAATGGGAATCTAAACATTTTATTTGAAGCCCAAAATTTTTGTGGAGCTTCCGCAGGTTATGAGAAACATATTTGAATTTTTGTGGAATTTTAGAAAATGCTTAAGTGCCACTTTTAAATCCCTAAAGTTGCTGGGGACCTCTTTGCAATTACTGGATTTTGTGCCCAGGGGGATTTCACAAATTTTTCTCTTTTTCTTCTTTCCTCTCTGTGGCCACCCTGGCAATGGCACTGGCGCCATGCTGTCGCCATGCCCATGCCGCTCTGCCCCACGCTCGACCTGCTCCCTGGTGGTCAAGGACGACACGACGCCCTGGATGCCTACCTGCTCCCATTTCTCCCCTTTGCTCGCTCGTTCTCCTGCGGCCGAGTCTTCCCCATTGCCGCCGTCGCCGACGATTCGCCATCTTTGGAGTTCCCCGGGATGAGCAGACGCTGCCATCACCTCCGCCTCGACCTCTTCCCCCTCCCCATCGAGGAATCGGGCCGGGGACGTCTGCCTCGACGCCGACATCCGCGACCCCGCCCGCACGCTACCGAGCGCCGGCAGCTCGATTTCGTCGACGCCGACCACCCCTCGCCGGGCCGACCACGCATACGTGCTCCCGGGTGAGCTATCTCTCCCCCGCGCCCTCTCCCGCTCCCCCTCTTCCCCTTCCTCGCCGTCGTTGATCACCGTCGTCGCCGACCCGCCGATGCCGTGCTCCCGGCCTAGACACCGGCCTAGGGCTCGGTCTGGGCTGGCCAAAAGGCCGGACCCCTCGGGCACCCCCCGGCCTCGCTCCCCAGCCTGGGCCGGTCGAAAGGCCGACCGCCTCGGGTGGTAGACCGGCCTTGAGCCCGGCCTGGCAAGGTTTGAAGATTTCCCCTTTTGGAATTAAAAATCATTTAAAAGCTTAATATCTTTTTAAATATTGCTTCAAAAATAGCAACTAAAATACCAAATTGTTCAGAAAAACAACCTCTACAATTTAGAATAATTGTAGTAGTCTTTGGAAACTACTTTCTTGCTGTTTAATAAGAATTATTAAAATAGCAACAAATAATACCTAATTCGGAAAATTCATAACTTGTGAAATATTTAACCAAAAATTAAGAATAAAATATCAATGTGATCAGCACCTCAAATGCTATGAAATTATGGTAATACCAAATCATGATCAGAAATATTTATTGATGTTATTCATAAAGTGGTTAAAAGAATTAAATTCAATTAATTATTTAATTCACTATTTATTCTTCGATACTCGGAAAATTACAAATAAGGTACCAAAATGATCGAAAGGACAAACCCTATCCATTCATATCATGTTCATGCATATTTGAGCCACTTCTCTAATAAGGTAATAAATTATAAATAATGTGGTCACTAAGATAAATATGGGGTTGTTTCCAAATAATTGCACTAATTATTTGGAACTCCATTTAATTTGTATTAAATGTTGATATCTTTGCATTAACTTGTCATGTCATCATGTGATTGTGCATTGCACCTTGTCTTCGTGTGATTTATTTTGTTCTTCTATTCTTGCTTGGGTATCGACAGATTCCGGAGTTGAGGTCACCCCTACCTACCTCGACGAGCCGTACTACACGCCCCGGCAGCAAGGCAAGAGATAACCTAACCTTCTTGGCATCTAGCAACCTACTATTTTATAAACTTATTTTATCCACCATAATATTGCATGCGATTCCAATGTCACTTTTGATCAAGTACTAGAGTATCCTATGAATGCATGTTTCTCCCCGAACTATCACATGCTTCCCCTCCTATGAACCCTAGGGTTGATGTGTTGGCCGGAGACAAAGATATAATTGTTGTAGTTTATATTCTTAGCTATGCTTAGCCATGCTTAGTCGAATGCTAGCTATGTCCGTTGTTTAATTCCATAATTTTTGATGTTGATGGAATGTTTCGGACATGGTGGATATGTGTGGTACTTAATTAAAATGCTAAGAAGGCTTTGATGAGTTGCCATCGGGGATGGTGTTTTGTCTCATTTTTGCCCCTAGGTGCGAGTTCATTACCTCTTGAACCAAGATGAGCGTGCTGCCATTGGTGGGTGTATGGGCGCCTTACTAACTGAATAACTTGTGCGGGCGTATCCAAAGGTCCTCTAGTTCAGTTTTCCATTTGCGTGTGAGTGGAAAAGAAAATGTTGCGGAGGATTTGTGTTTAGGTTGTGGCGATGGGGGCAGGGGCTGAAATAGGCTGGGTAAACTTGCCCTGTCGCCACAGATGACTCTTGGATAGTCTCACGCGAGGTAAAGGTTTAACCGCGCCCACTCGCCGACCTTCCCCGGAAGAGGGCCAATCAGGTGAGACGGACGGTGCCAATGGGTAAATTAGTACACCCCTGCAGGGTTAAATCTTTTCGAAAAGCCGTGTCCGCGGTTATGGACGACTTGGGAATAGACGATAAGATCATAGAGAAGTTTAACCTAATTGATATGGCAGCTAAAGGTTGCATAACCAACATGTGATAAAGGTTCATTTCCTCGAGGGTGATTCGAGGGGGTGCCTTGGTGGAGATGAGATGTTGTTGGTTACAAAGGGTTCGCTGAGAACCAAAGATGCAAAGTTTACTTTCTTACCCCCTTTTGAAGAATCTTCTGAGTAGTCGATGCCTTTGGGTCATTAATATCTTTTATAAAGGAAAATCAGCTTTATGCAAAAGAAATACATATACAGCTTTAGAGCCTCTGTCAGCATTGGGCCTATATCGCCCTACTAAACTTGCGAGTACGTCGTACTTAGTCTCTCTTTGCCGCCTTTATATTTGTATTTCAGAGGAGGATGACACCGAGTAGACAGGTGGCTTCTTCCTAGACATCGACGAATAGTTCGGGGTTCCCAGGTGGCAGCTTGGGATGTTGGAACAAGCTGGCATGTGGTTCTGTTTATGTGTAGGCCTCTTAGGCCATATTTGGATCTTGTTGTATTAGACAACACTACTTCGCTTCCGCATGATGAATTGTTGGGTCTGTGACCTTTTGTGTGTAATATTTGTATCTTCCTCATATATGAGTTCCTATATGTTTTTGTGTCGTAGAGTCTGCGATGTGCCAGTTGTTCCACAAGTCTTGATCTCTGTAGTATGCTATGATAGCTATGCAAGTGTTTATGGCATGATCGGAGTGTTGCGTGGGAGCGGTAATCCCATGCCCTTCGGTTGTGTAGCATAGCCTGTGGGTTACATAGCCTCTCTGCATAATTCCGGGGTCGGGGCGCTACAAGTTGGTATCAGAGTAGGACTGCCTGTAGGAAACCCTTTCTATTGGTCGATGTCAAGTCTAGTTGAAAATTATTTATAACCTAAAAATGAGTTGTGAAAACCTTCTTACGATTCTTTTTACTCCTCATCCAACTCGCTCTACTCTGATTTCTTATCTCTATTTGTTTTAACCTTGGTGTCGAAGTTTAGGTTCTCGGGGGTTGGGTTTCTACCGTCCAGTGTTGGTCTTGAGTCCGCTGTATCCGTTTGCTATCGCCGCGATGGCGTGAGGTCACCGAGGTTGCCTAAATCTGTTTTTGGTGTTAGTGCCATCTTAATTCGCTATATCTGGAGGAACTCTATTTATCTATCCAACTATGGGAATTGGTTACTAACTATGTCCTTGTTCCAAATCTTCAGAATGGCTCCTACCCGTCGTGGGGAACAAGGCAATCCTGAGGCACCGCCGCCACCCTCAATGGCGGAGGTCCTGATGGCCATTGAGCCAAACCGCCTGCGCAACGAGCATCTGCTCGAGCAGTTGGAGCAGACGGGTTCCCATAGCGGTTTGGAAACTCTGCCAGAATTTGGATACAAACAGACTACCACGGTCTGAGATGATCCTCAGTGGAACCCCATGCAGAGGAACAATCCTGGCTAGGTACAAATCAGCAAGTTGGCTTGCTCGAATATCGTCACGAACCGGAAGGAAATGAGCGACCTTGGACAAACGGTCGATGACTACCCAAATGGCATTATTTCCTTTTTGTGATTTTGGGAAGCCAGTAATGAAGTCCATACCAACTTCATCCCACTTCCACTCGGGTATAGCTATGGGGCGAAGAGTACCAGCTGCCTTTGATGTTCAGCCTTCACACGGCGACAAACGTCACATTCAGCAACATACTTGGCAATTTCTCGCTTCATGCGAGTCCACCAGAATTTGCTACGGAGGTCTTGGTACATCTTGGTGCTACCAGGGTGGATGGATATGGGAGACTCATGTGCTTCTTGGAGTATCAACCCCTTGGTATTCCCTCTCTTGGGCACCACAAGACGGTCCCCAAAATAGACAACACCGGAGTCATCAACGGAGAAACACTTAGCCTTCCCACTTGCGATATTATTTTTGATCTTTCGGATGCCAGCATCATGCTGCTGGGCTGCCTTGATGTCAGCCTCAAGAGTGGATTTGATCTCGAGGTTAGCTAGATATCCGGAGGGAACAATCTCCAGATTCAACCGGGCAAACTCCTCATGGAGAGCAGGTTGGGCCTTTTCAACCATCAGGGTGTTGCAATAAGCCTTGCGACTCAGAGCATCTGCCACGACGTTGGCCTTGCCGGGCTGATAGTTGAGGGTCACGTCATAGTCTTTGATCAACTCCAATCATCTTCTCTGTCAGAGATTTAAATCCGGCTGGGTGAAAAGATATTTCAGACTCTGGTGATCTGAGAACATTTCACAACAGTTGCCCAACAGGTAGGGCCTCCATTGCTTCAGAGCATGAACCACGGCAGCAAGCTCTAGATCATGAGTTGGATAGTTGTGCTCATGCGGTTTGAGTTGTCGAGAAGCATAGGCTACCACATGGCCTTCTTGCATTAGCACATAGCCCAAGCCTTGCAACGAGGCATCACAATAGACGACAAAGTCCTTGTCTGTGTCAGGAAGGACAAGCACAGGAGTGGTCGTGAGTTTGACTTTGAGAGTTTGGAAACTCTCTTCAGCTTTGTCTGACCACACAAACTTCTTATCTTTCTTGAGAGGTCAATCAAGGCCTTGGATATCTTGGAAAAGCCCTCGATGAATCGGCAGTAATAACCCGCCAACCCAAGGAAGCTACGGATATCTTTGACGGATTTGGAGTAGGCCAATCCAGGATTCCCTGAATCTTATCGGGTATCACAGCTACTCCAGCAGCTGACACCATGTGACCTAGGAAGATGAGCTCCTTTAACCAAAACTCACACTTGAGAACTTGGCATAGAGGCGATGATCACGAAGCTTTGTCAGAACTAGCCGAAGATGCTCAGCATGCTCTTCTTCGGTTTTGGAGTACACAAGGATGTCATCCATGTAAATTATGATGAACTTGTCGAGATACTCGTGAAAAATGGAGTTCATAAGCCTCATGAATGTAGCTGGGGCATTGGTGATTCCAAAGGACATGACGGTATGCTCATATAGGCCATATCAAGTAGTGAAAGCCGTCTTCGGAATATCCTCCTTTCTGATTTTGATCTGATGGTAGCCTGACCTCAGATCCATCTTGGAAAATACCGTGGCACCAGCTAGATGATCGAACGGGTCATTTATTCGGGGAATAGGATACTTGTTCTTGATGATTAACGCATTCAAAGGACGGTAATCAACAACCAGACGAGGAACCTTTGAATCCCTCTTTTTGACAAAGATGACTGGGCAGCCCCAGGGTGAGCTACTAGGTCGAATGAATTCCTTCTCCACCAATTCATCAATTTGTTTCTTCAGCTCAGTCAGCTCTTCCGCTGGCATGCGGTAGGGCCTTTTGGAGATAGGAGCTGTTCCCGGAACCAATTCAATGACAAACTCCACACTTCGATCAGGTGGCATGCCAGGCAGTTCTTCAGGAAAGACATCTGGGAAGTCACATACCACAGCAACTTCATGCATTTCAGGCGAGGTGATACCTTCCATAAAATATAGGCTGATCTCCGGAGAATGAGGAGTGGCAGCGGATGGAGTTGCGGACGAAGGTGACCAATAACTCACTAGCCCGACGGTTGGGTGGATCACAGTGACAGACTTGGCAGCACAATCCAAATTGGCCTGATATTTGACTAGCCAATCCATGCCCAGAATGACATCTAGACCATCTGACTTCAGGGCCATCAACGAGAACGGAAACGACCAATAGCCTATGAATCGGGACCTCCGGAGCAATCCAGTTAGTGTGCCAACTAGAGCCTGGTGTTTTGACCACTAGAGGGGAGTCCATGTTCACAAATGGTATTTGATGGTTGTGTGCAAAAGCTATGGATATGAATGAATGCGATGCTCCAGAATAAAAAAAAACTGAAGCTGGATATGCAATGATTCGAAGCATACCCATGAGAACACCGGGGTCCTCTTCGACTATCGTGTCTTGGATCACGGACACCGGGAGTAAACGATACCCCCTTTTTAGGTTCGGTATGGGGCGTGAAGGAGGCTGAGTAACGTCTTCCGCCCGGGGGCTTCGTCTACACTCGAGATCTACGTACTAGCAAGCATCACAGAGACACAAGGAGTTTACCCAGGTTCGGGCCGCCCGGAGGCTAACAGCCCTACTCCTGCATGTCTGGATTGAGAGGTGTATCATGGTGTAGCTTTACAGTGGTGGTCGCGGGTGAGAACCCGGGAGGTGTTGGCTAGAGGTTGAAGACGAGCAGATCCTGCCCTGGAGGAGATCACCTCTCGCCTATGCTACTCTTGCTCTTGTGCGCTATCTAGCCTAGCCTCCGACTCTCTGGAAATCCGTCCTGCGACCATGTTGTGACTTGTCCTTCTTCCTCCTTTTTCCCCCCTTTCTCCCTTGGGTGCCTCGGTCCTCCTTTTATAGACTAAGGGGATACCACAGGTGCACCCTTGGGGCCGGAGGGGTTTTGGCGGGAATACCCCTCCGGGTTCTTCTTAGGGGGTGACGTGGCCTCCTCTCGTCCAAGTATTCTTCTCAGAGGGGGTAGGTGAGGCCGCCCACCTTTTCCAGGGAGGGCGGACAGAGGCTGACAGCTTTTCCGCCTCTGCCCCCCTTTGGCGCCTCCATCTTCTTGGCGCCCAAGTCTTCTAGGAGCCTCCAGCCAGGGCTGGCAAGCTTATCCTCTTTGCGCACTAGAGGTTGGTTCTCAGGGGTGAGCCTGGCCCCCTTCCGGGCATCGGGGTCCCGGGACCTCCATGCCTGCTTCCGGGTCGAGGGGGCCCCGGAGGGTCCCCGAGTCCTTTGCCTTGGTTGTTGATGTCGCGCGCGTCGGGGCACCGTGGGGCAGATGGGGGGGGGGGGCATCTGCCAGTCTTGTGCCTTGGCCTTGAGTACCTCCTTGGTGGGCCCATGTGCGATGGACCCACTTTGACCGCATCAGGGGAACCCCATGTTCCACTGTTGCGACAGTAGCCCCCGGGCATAGTCCCGGCGGCCACGCCCTTCTGCCGCCAGGGCTATGACCAAAAAAAGGAGTCAAAGTGGGTCCCCAGCGTCAGGTCTTGAACGTCTTGTCACATCCGTCAGAGCCGCGCACTACGGAGGTGCGCGTCCCACGGGTCTTCCGAACGCTGCGATCCACGCGGACCGCCAACGCTCGCCTTGAATCTCTAGGGAGGAGACGATCGAACGGAAAGCCTCCTCGGTCCCCGCGCCGGCCGGAGCGGTGGGACCATGGCGCGACGCGTGGGGAGCCTTATAAGCCACGGTTCCAAGGAACTGTAGCCGTTACTCCTTCCCAAACATAGAGATCTCGAAGCGCCGCCGGAGAGCACTTAGTCTTCACCTTTCGTAGCACACCGCAAATTAGCTCGGCCGCCGTGACACCAAACGCCGAACGCCTCTGCTCCGATGGCCAGGACAACACAGAGCGCCCAGAAGAAGGCCACCGGTGCCTCGCTCGTTAGGAGGCAGCCGCCTCCGAGGTCCGAGAAGTCGGTGAAGAGGTCGCAACGTGCCGCCGAAACAGCAGACATGTGCCGCCAAATGGCCCTGTTCCCGAGCATCTACGCCTCAAATCCTGCATTGCTGATGAAGGCTCGATTCGGGGCGGTGGCGTCACAGGCGAGGGGGGACATGCCAGCCCATGAGCCGATAGAGATTCTGCCGCTGACCGAGGACCGGGAACCCACTCAGGTCCCCATCTTCGACATCTTCGTCAGGATGGGGGTAGTTCCCCCATTCTCAGACTTCCTCCTTGAGATCCTACAGGCGTACGATTTGAGGCTCCTGCATCTGACTCCAGGGGACATCTTGGATCTGGCCGTCTTCGCTCACGCCTGCGAGGCGTTCGTCGGGGTAATGCCCTCCGTGGCATTGTTCCGACACTTCTTCTATCCCCGCGTGGGGAAAGAGGGATGGCTGGGAGGCGGGGTCACGTTCTGCTTCCGCCAGAACGTTAAGCAATTCTACTCCGAGATGGTGGTGAAGTCCAAGTGGGAGGAATGGAGGAACAGCTGGTTCCTCGCCGTCATACCGAAGGCCCACGAGTGCCTCCAAGAACCGAAGAAGCACCCGGAGAGCCATGAACTCTGGAGGGGCCTGAGCCACCAGGACGTGTTTCTCTCGGAGGCGGTGTCCCGCTTCAAGCTTCTGCGGGAGCAGGGGATTTCCGGGGCCGCTATTGTTGCGCACGCCTTGCGCAACCGCCTGGCCCCCTTGCAGAAGCGGCCTCATCCGGCCTGGGACTTTCGGGGTCTCCGGGACCCTTCTCGACTGCGGAACTCCGACATGAGCGATGAAGCCCTCTTTTACGCCATAAGGAAGATCTTTCCCCCCAACGTGCCATATTAGCTGCCAGAGGGTGTCTTGCCTCTGAGCGAGGACCCCAAGAAGGTAGAGATCCTTGCGGAGATGCCGGAGTGCAACACCCTCGGAATCATGGGCCGAGACGACGCCGGGCCCTAGAATCCCAAGGTCAGAGCTCGCAAGGTTAAGGTCCCCTCTAGCTCCGACGAGTAAGAGGAGGCCTCCGAGTCCGAGGCAGAGAGCACGGGGGACTCCGAGGTGGAGTTCACCCGCTCCACCGAGGACAGCGATGGTGATGACGATGGCGACGATGACGACGACGACGAGGCCGCCCGCGACGAAGACGAGGAAGCGGGGGAAAAGGACTCTTCCCCGCACCCAGCTGAGGGACCTGCCATGGTCCCGAGTCCGAAGATGAGCCCCCGGGCACCGCTCGTGGTCGAAGAAGAGAGCAGTCCCGTGGGCATGGAGGTCGATGACTATGCCTTTGTCATCATGCCGCGGCGCAAGGGGTAGCTCCGATGCCAGTCGCTGGCCCCGGAGCCTTCCCTCGCCACCAACATGATGCCTGCAAGCCCGCACGGCTCCTCCGCCGGGTCCGTAGGCATGCCCGAGTCGCTGGGCCACAATCGACCCCGCGGGTAAGCTTTCTTTTTGCTCGTCCTTGTTGTGTTGCTACTGAACTTGCGAGCCGCACCTCCGGGAAGTTTAACCAAAAGTCATGGCAGGGGCCAAACTTCCCCAGAAGCCAGCAAGAGGCGGCGGAACGTGACACGGCCACCAGCGCCGGTGTCCCCGGAGGGACTCAGATTGCTCCCAGCTCGGAGAAGGCGCTTGGGGGCGACGCACAGGAAAATTCCGGGATGCATCCGACCTCCACGAAGGATGGAGGAGCGGGGATTTTGGAAGCGGCAGGTAAGCCTCATCCAATCGGACAAGTCCAACCTTGCCCCGCCCCCAATGACTTATCATTGTGCCTTGCTAAAACAGATGATTCGGTGGTTAGCGGGTTCCCGATGGGAGACCACGCCGTGATGACTCCGGACCAAGAGATGTCCAAAGCCGCACCCGAGGCGACGGACGCGTGCCCGGGGGCGAGCGCGTGGCGGTGCCTGGGCAAGGTCCGACCATTGCAGGAAACGTGAACTGTCCGGGCACCCCGAATCTCCTGGACTGCTTGCTTATGACAGGGGAAGAGCTGGACACATATGCCACCCTGTCGACATGCTCCGGAGCGAGCGCTGAGATAGCCGCGCTGGCGGAGATCAAGGCGAACTTCTCCACGCAAAGCGGGAGAAGAAACATTCCCGAGGATCCGCAGGGAGCAGCCCCCGAGGTTACGATCACGGGGGCGAACACCAAGGAGGCCGTGATCCCGGGGAATTGACCAGCTGGCCCAGGAGATTGAGGCCAGGGAAGACGCGCTGGCCCGTGCCAGCTCCCACGCCGAGGATACGATCAACAGAGCAGCGACCGAGTTGTCCCGCCAGTGGAGCCTATTCTCAATCATGTGGAAAAGCATGGAGAAGAAGAACAAAGGCAAGCGGGACGAACTTGCGCAAAGGGAGCAGCGGTTGGCAGCCAGAGAGGCTGAACTGACGACGGAGGCCAGAGCCCTGGAGCTCTAGAGGGAAAGGCTAAAGACAGAGGTCGAGCAGCGTCTCGCTGAGACGGAGAAGAAGCATCAAATGGCGCTGGACGAGAAAGTCAGGGATGCCAGGGAAGCACAGCGGAAAGAGGCAGGGGCCCGGAAGGCAGCCGAAGACGCCGAGAAGTGTCTCCTCGCAGAGAGAGACGCCACCCGCAAGCTGCGGGAATAGGCCAAGCTGGATGACCCGAGAACTTCCGAGCTGGAGAAGTCCCTAAAGCTGAAGAAGGAGGAACTGTCGTCACTGACGAACAAGCTCCTCGAACTGGAGGAGAACAACTCCCGGGTGTCCTCGGAGCTGGCGGGAATCCACCAACAGGCAGAAGACGGGTTCAAGAGCATCATCGCCGCCAGCGTAGATGTGGCGACGCGGGTGCTCCAACTGGACAGGCATGCCGAACTCTCCAGGTTGGCCCCGGACTGCCGAAGCCTCCCCGAAGTGACCGAGTTCCTCAAGAAGACGACGGCCTCCATGAGGTCTGCCAAGAACCGGATCGCAGCCCGGTTGCGCATGGACAGGAATGGGGCCAGTCTTGATACGGCAGCGCGTGTGATGCTATCATTCCGGGAGACGCACCCAAACACCGCCATGCCCAACTTCGTGGTCGACAAGCCTTCCGAGGCTTCGCTCCAAGCCGTAGAAGACCTCGCGGCCCCATTGGCCACAAAGATGTATCCTCTGCCGCCCCACTAGGCTCCCTGCACACCATTCGAGCACCTCGTGCCAAAAAAACCGTTACGTCAGTCTTTGTATGTGATCATAACTTATGCTGCATTGTTCAGGAAACTTTTATGCTATTCTATTTGCGGGTGTTTTGACTTTATCATGTTTCTTTTTCTCCACTTCTTTGAGAGATCCTCCCGAGATGTAAGCTTACCCGTGAGATCCTGACTGATCAGGCACATCTCCACAGGCCCTACCGATTTCCGAATGGTCGCTCACCCACTCGGCTCGTGCTCCTCCCGGGCAGTACCAGGTCTCTCACCGCTTTGTACTCTTGGGAGAGCCAGCCCCCTGGGGTGCTCAATCGACGGACAAGACGCGTTTCTGGTTTCAAACATAGTTTTATTCCCGCAAAATAGACAGCCACAACATGACGAGGGTTCAGATTAAGGATAACTTATCTTTTTGATTACACGGAGTCCCAAGTGGTAACTCGTCCGGGTGCCCTTCCGGACGTCGCGGGTACCTTGCGTGGACCGAGCTCTTTGCTTCAACGCTCCCCACGGGGTGGGAAGGGAGCAGCCTCCTCGACTCGTGCACACTGATCAGCCATGGCCCACAGGTCTTCCAGAGTGGCCACCGTGCGGGTTCTCAACCTCTCCCGCATCATCAGGTTGCGGACGTTGGCATGGAAGACGGTGATAACGGAGATCTCTTGCAGGTCAGCCGGGGGAATGCGGACGATGACACCCCGGAACCTCCAGATGTATCGGCGCAATGGTTCCTCAGGCCCTTGCTCTAGGCGATAGAGGTCAAGGACGGTCGCACCAGGATGCGGATCCGCCTGGGCCTCCATCTCCTCGCGAGAGCGACGCCTAGGATTGGAGCTCTGGTTGACGACCTCGCGGTTGGGATCCATCGGCCTCTTGCCATGGGGATCCCCTTGTCGTTCCTCCTCTGGGGTGCTGGCGCCGGAGCGGCAGCTGATTGGGTGTTGGTCGGGGCAGAACTCGTAGGAGCGTGGCAGTGGTGAGCATAGTCCAGCAGGTTTTCCAAACTTGCGATCCAGGCCCTCGCTCGGGGATCGCTCCTGCATTGCTCTGGCGGGTAGGAGAGAAGCACTCGGGCCGTGCCCAGCGCTTCTTCCAGCCCCCAGCTTCTTCGCGACGACTGCTGCGACGGCTCACCACGGACCTCCTGAGTGCCAGACAGTGCCTTTGCTGGCCGAAGACGTGCCCGTTCACCCGATCTCGACGTAACAGAAGAGGAGCTCGTGGCAGATCTTGCCTCAACCGGAGAGCTCGACGTCGAACATGACGAAGCGACGATCCAAGATCTTGCCAGAAGATCTGGACAAGTCAAAGCAGACCTCCTCGAAGATCTCGAGGCCGATGAAGAACTTGAGGAAGATCTCGACGAAGAACACGAAGCCGATGAAGAAGAAATCAGCACTTGCGCCCCCTACCTGGCGCGCCAGATGTCGTGTCCTGGATCATGGACACCGGGAGTAAAGGATACCCCCTTTTTAGGTTCGGTATGGGGCGCGAAGGAGGCTGAGTAATGTCTTCCACCCGAGGGCTTCGTCTACGCTCGAGATCTACGTACTAGCAAGCATCACAGAGACATAAGGAGTTTACCCAGGTTCGGGCTGCCCGGAGGCTAACAGCCCTACTCCTGCATGTCTGGATTGAGAGGTGTATCATGGTGTAGATTTACAGTGGTGGTCGCGGGTGAGAACCCGGGAGGTGTTGGCTAGAGGTTGAAGACGAGCAGATCCTGGCCCGGAGGAGATCACCTCTCACCTATGCTACTCTTCCTCTTGTGCGCTATCTAGCCTAGCCTCCGACTCTCTGGAAATCCATCATGCGACCTTGTTGTGACTTGTCCTTATTCCTCCTTTTTTGCCCTTTCTCCCTTGGGTGCCTCGGTCCTCCTTTTATAGGCTAAGGAGATACCACAGGTGCACCCTTGGGGCCGGAGGGGTTTTGGCGGGAATACCCCTCCGGGTTATTCTTACGGGGCGACGTGGCCTCCTCTCGTCCAAGTATTCTTCTCAGAGGGGGTAGGTGAGGCTGCCCACCTTTTCCAGGGAGGGCGGACAGAGGCTGACAGCTTTTCCGCCTCTGCCCCCCTTTGGTGCCTCCATCTTCTTGGCGCCCAAGTCTTCTAGGAGCCTCCAGCCAGGGCTGGCAAGCTTATCCTCTTTGCGCACTGGAGGTTGGTTCCCGGGGGTGAGCCTGGCCTCCTGCCAAGCGTCAGGCTCCCGGGACCTCCATGCCTGCTTCCGGGTCGAGGGGGCCCTAGAGGGTCCCCGGGTCCTTTGCCTTGGTTGTCGATGTCGCGCGCGTCAGGGCGCCGTGGGGCAGATGGGGGGGCCATCTGCCAGTCTTGTGCCTTGGCCTTGAGTACCTCCTTGGTGGGCCCATGTGCGATGGACCCACTTTGACCGCATCAGGGGAACCCCATGTTCCACTGTTGCGACATCGACTCCTTCAGCCGAGACGTGGTTCAGGCGGCCATGGCTGACAGTCATAGCCTTGGCCGCTGGGGTAGGGGGAGCTGGTGCAGGTGTTGAGGTAGCCTGTGCCTTCTAGGGACACTCCCTGGAGGAGTGCCCAGGCTGGCCATAGCTGTAGCAAGTGGGCCTCGGTGGTGGTGAAGGCAGTTGAGGGCGGAAGCCACTTCCAGCCGCACCCAAGGTCGAGGTAGCTGGGCGAGGCGGAGGTGGCCTATAACCTGAAGGCCTTGGCGCGAAGGGGCCACGAGGCACAGCACTGAAGGGCACAAAGACCCTGCGCTTCTTGCCCATAGAAGAAGAGAAGCTCTGATTGTCCATAGGAGCTGGCCTCTTGGAAGACTCCAGCTCCTTCCTACCTTGCTCCATAGTGAGAGCTTGGTTGTACAGCTCCTGGTAGGACTGGAACTTGAAGGGCAGGAGCTCATATCGGAGCCGAGGTGCAAGCCCCTTGTGGAACAGATACTGCTTTTCCTCATCATTGGTCATGTCCCGAGGGGCGTAACGGGAGAGGTGGTTGAACTCACGCCCATAAGCTTGGACGTCCATGCGTCCCTGGGTCAGATCCTGGAACTCCCTCCTCTTGAGGTCCATGATGGGCTTGGGGATGTAGGCCGCACGGAAAGCGGTGCGGAACCCCGCCCAGGTGAAGACATGGCCAGCGTCAAACATTGACACATCGCTCTCCCACCAAGAGCCAGCGGCCCCATTCAGGAGGTAGGTGGAGAAGTTCACTTGTTCTGCCATCGGCACATGTAAGGCCGCAAACTTGCGCTCGAGAGCACGGAGCCAATCATCAGCGTCCAGCGGCTCTCTAGCTTCCGAGAAAGTTGGTGGCTGGGACCGCAAGAACTCGGTGAGAGTGTTGCAGTCATTGTTCCTCCTGGCACCCTGCTGCACCAACTGCTCGAGCAGACGCTCATTTCGCAGCCGGTTCTCCTCGATAGCCATCAGAACCTCCGCCATTAAGGGTGGCGGCAGTGGCTCAGGATCGCCTGGGTTACCACGACGTGTAGGAGCCATTCTGAAGATTTGGAACAAGGACATAGTTAGTAGCCATCTCCGAACATTTAGTATAGAGCATTAGAGTCCTTCCTGATATAGAGATGTAAGAGGGCACTAGCACAAGAACAGATTAAGCAACCACGTGTGACATCACGTCATCGCAGCGATAGCAAAAGGAAGCAACTGACTCGAGACGAACACTGGACGGTAAGAACCCAACCCCGAGAACCTAAAACCTTGACACAACGGGTAAAACAAATAGAGATAAGATAACTCAGAGTAGAGCGAGTTGGATAAGGAGTAAAGGAATCCTAAGAGGGTTTTCACAACTCATTTTTAGGTTATAAATAATTTTCACGAACACTAGACTCGACATCGACCAATAGAACAGGTTTCCTACAGGCATTCCTGCTCTGATACCAACTAGTAGCGCCCCGACCCCGGAATTATGCAGGGAGGCTAGGTAACCCACAGGCTATGCTACACAATCGAAGGGCATGGGATTACCGCTCCCACACAACACCTCGATCATGCCATAAACACTGGCATAGCTATCAAAGCATAATAAAGAGATCAAGACTTGTGGAACAACTGGCACATCAGAGACTCTACGACACAAAAGATCATATAGCAACTCATATAACGAGAAAGATACAAATATTACACACAGAGGTCACAGACCCAACAGTACATCATGCGGAAGCGAAGTAGTTGTCTAATACAACAGGATCCAAAATATGGCCTAAGAGGCCTGCATATAAACAACTCCCAGCCAGCTTGTTCTACGACGTCCCAAGCTGCCACCTGGGAACCCCAAACTACTCGTCAATGTCAATGAAGAACCCACCTGCCTGCTCGGTGTCGTCCTCCTCTGAAACAATTAAATATTCGACAAAGAGAGACTGAGTACGACGTACTCGTATGTTTAGTAGGGCGATATAGGCCCAATGATGACAAGGCTCTAAAGCTGTATAGTAGTTAATTTGCATAAAGCTAATTTTCCTTTTCAAAATAGGACTCATGGCATCGACTACTCAGATGGTTTTTCGAAAGGGGATAAGATAGTAAACCTTCATCGTCGGTTCTCATTGAACCAATAGTAACCAGAAACCATCTCTCATCTCCACCAAGGCACTCCCTCGAATCACCCTCGAGGAAATGAACCTTTTAAACACACGTTGAGTTGCAACCTCTAGTTGCCAAATTTTATTTAAGATTAAAGTTCTCTATGATCTTATCATCTATTACCAAGTCGTCCATAACCGCGGACACGGCTTTTCGAAAAGATTAATCCCTGCAGGGGTGTACTAATTTACCCATTGGTACCGTCCGGCTCACCTGATTAGCTCTCTTTCGGGGAAAGCTGGCAAGTGGGTGCGGTTAAACCTTTACCTCGCATCAGACTATCCAAGGATCATCTGTGGCGACAGGACAAGTTTATCCAGCCTATTTCAGCCCCTGCCCCCATCGCCACATCCTAAACACCACCATCCTCACCGTTTCTTTTTCCACCCACACACTCACACGCAAATGGAAATAGCAAACTAGAGGACCCTTGGATACGCCCGCACAAGTTATTTAGTTACAGGGGATTCCATATGTCCCCACCGTTGGAAGCACGCTCGTCTTGGTTCAAGAGGTAAAGAACTCGCACCTAGGGACAAGAATGAGACAAAACACCATCCCCGATGGCAACTCATCCAAACCTTTTAAGCATTTTAATTAAGTACCAAGTATCCACCTTGTCCGAACATTCCATCAACTTCAAATATAATGGAAATAAATCACCAGACAATTTAGCATTTAACTAAGCATGGCTAAGCATAGCTAAACTATAAGCAACTGATATAAAGTATCTCAGGCCAACACAACAACCTATGGTTAATAGGAGGGGAGACAGGTAATGGTTTGGGGGGACAATGCAATTCATAGGATACTCTACATCTTGATCAAAAGTGACATTGGAATCGAATGTAATATTATGGTGGATAAAATAATTGTATAAAACTATAGGAGGCTATATGCCAAGAAGGTTAGGTTATCTCCTGCCTTGTTGACGGGCCTGGAAGTACGGATCGTCGGGGAAGGTAGGGGTATCCTCGACTCCTGAATCTACCGATTCCCAAACAATCACAGAAGAACAAATAAATAACACGAAGACAAGGTGCAATGCACAATCATGATGACATGTCAAGTTTATGCAATGATATCATCATACAAATTAACTATCCATATTAAATGGAGTGCCAAATAATTAATGCAATTGTTTGGAAGCAACCCCATATTTAACTTAGTGACCACATTGTTTATAAATTAACAAAATACTAAAAAGTGGCTTGAATATGCATGAACATGACATGAATAGATAGGTATTGTTCTTCTGATCGTTTTGGTACCTCGTTTGTGATTTTCCAATTATCGATGATTAATTAGTGAATTAAATGATTATTTGAATTTAAAATATTTTAACCAATTAAAGAATAACATCAAAGGAAAATTTGTGATCATGATGTGATATTAGCATGGTTTGATAGCATTTGCAATGCTGAGCACTTTGATATTTTATTCACAATCTTTGGTTAATTATTTATCAAGTTATGATTTTTCCCAAAATTGTTATTATTTTTGCCATTTTAATATTTCCTAACTAAAGGCAATTTATTTTACTCAAAGGAGCATGGCAATGTTACCAACAGGTAGGTATTGTTTTTCTGAACAAATTGGTATACTATTTGCTAAATTTGAAACAATATTTAAATAGTTATCATTTCTTTTAGTTTATTTTATTTCCAAAAAAAGAAAAGGAAAAAACACTGGCAGGCCGGCCTCAGGTTGGCCAGGCCGGGCCACAGGCCGGGCATAGGCCCGAAGCATCTGGCCTTTTGGCCGGCCCAGGCCGAGCGTCCAGGCCGGGCACCCACCCGAGGCTGCCGGCCTCCTGGCCGGCCGGGCCACAGGCCGAACCAGCCGGCCTTCTGGCCGGCCCGGACCGGGGCCAGGCCGGGCACACGGACACGGCGACGGCGGCGGTGACCGACGGCACGGTGGCGCACGGCTGCGGCGACTTGGCGCACGAGGGAGCGAGCTGAGGGTCATAATCGACGCGGCACAGGGTGGGCGACCTAAAACTGGCGGCGCCACCCATCTAGGGTCACCGGAGCTCGCCCGGCGAAGAGCTCGAGCGGTGGCGTGATGGCGAGCTACGGCGGGATCTAACTACGGAGGGGGAGGGAGAGGGAGACGATGTCTCGGAGGCGGCCCGGCTCACCCTAAGTACGATGGCGCGGGCAGCGAGGTCGGGGGAGGCCGGACGGTGACGCGAGCATGCTCGGAGGTGGCGGCTGAAGGCAGAAGGGAATGGTGGCGCTCTCGCGGTAGAGGGCTCCCCGGCTCGATTCAACCGGCGGGAAGGGAGTGGACGACGCGGCAGAGGCGATGGCAGCGTCGGTTTGCTTCGGGGCTGCCGAAATCGACGGCTTTCGTGACGGCGGCGGCGACAGGAGCTCGGGAAGGCCTAGGGTTAGGGTTTCTGTGAGAGAGAGAGGGAGCAGGTGAGTGCAGGGCGTCGGGGAGGGTATCCTCGACCAGGCGCAGGGCGAGCGGCCACGTGGGAGGGAGAAGGTGAGCGGCGCGGCGCGGCGCGGCATGGCGCCAGTGCCAGGGCGGCACTATGGCGACAGGAAGGAGAGGAAAGAAAAAGAATTACGAAAAAACCCCTGCCTCTTTTCCATTTTTCCAGATTTTGAAACTATTAGGGTTTTAGGTATTTAATTAAGGCCTTTAAACATTTTTATAAATTTTGGAAAAATTCATGTAACCTCCCCTTGACAGGTAGAGGCTCCACAAAAATTTGTGCTCCAAAAATATAAGGTTTAGATCGACATTTTCTCATAGTGTTTAAATACGGTCATTTTCGATAACTTCCAAATTTCAATTACTTGGAGTACTTAAGCATTTTCAAAAACAGTGAGAAAATTCATGGAGGTTCCCAATATAATGATGAAGCTCTCCATAATTTTATTTTGAATTTTTGACAAGTTGAACTTGGATTCAAAATTCAAAGTTGATTTGAACCAATTCTGAATTCTCCAATTATTATTTCTTTGCTTGGCAAGAATTTGCTTTTGACAAAATTTATAACATGTAACTTGGAACTTCCTGGACAAGTTGGAACTTCAAATTAATTGTTGGCTAGGTAGAGCAAATGCATTTGGGGTTGGAGTTTGAGAAGGTTTTGCTTCCCCATTTATTAGCTTTCAATTGTTGCTTGTTAGAATTAGCAAATTCAAATGCATGCCATGATGCAAACATGAGAGGAAAAAGTGGAAAAATTATTCATATTTTTTTGTACCAAACTAGGGCTGTTACACCTGGGTGCGCGCCCTTCGAAGGGCTCAGCTTCTGGCGGCCTGAAGGAGAAAACCGCAGGGATCCCGGGAGCATCCGTGCTCTGGGCCAAGCTCGAGGCCATTGAGCCGGTAAGCGTCGTAGCTCCTCCGACCCCTCGCTCCTCTTGGGCCTGGTCTAGATCCTGACCGAATTTGCCCCATTGTCATAGGCGGACGATAATTCCATGAGCGAGGTGGCGGCCGAGGTGCTTTCCCTGCTCCGCTGCCTGGTGCCCGGATGCGTGGGAGGGCCATGAGCTGCCTGAAAATCCTTCCGGGTTCCCTCCCTTTCCCCAGGCGTCCCCGGGAATCGAGAGCTCTCCCATCGGGCATGAAGCAAACAAGGGTGCACAGCTGGGAGACCTAGCTCCGAGCTGGCCTTAGCGGCATAGGTTCAAGTAGTTGCAAAACCGAACGTAGATTCAGAAATGTAATTCAGAATGTAAATTCGGATGAATGCAACCCTAGACACAACTCCCGGGGTCATTTCCCAAATCTTCCCTTGCACTATCTCGCTGTCGGGTTTTCAGAGGAGGCCTTTTAGGTGCCAAGCACTCATACCTCTGCACGGTAGATGTACCCCTAAGTAGGACTATACGTTCCGGGAATCCTTCGCCACTGTCCTCGGGTACTAGGCCAGAGGGAAACGGACCGTTCGCCGGGGTGGTCGCATACCCCCGCAAAGGCTCTCATCAACCGTCAAGCATGCGCAGGTCGATGGTATATTGACTCCGAGCGAGATATCATGCCTAAGTGCATGATGCAGATGCAAGGACTTAGCTGTTTTCCTGCCGCGTCCTCGATCCAGCCCGTCCTTCCCGGGTTCCCAGCTCCTTGGTCGCGTTCCACCGCCTGATCCTGTCCCGGGAAGGAGCTGCACACAACAAACTTTCAGTAGGAAAAGAATGGACCCTCTCTCCTATCATGCTAGCGCGTTATTCAAAGCAAACCGCAAGCCTAGTTGGTAGTACATTTCTGTGGTGAATTTCGTCTCACCACGCCACTGCTCGATTCCTCCTTTCCGCGGCAGTACGGCATGATCGGGCGGCAGTGCCTAGTCCGTGAGGCCACTCGCGGTGCTTCAACCTGTCAGCCACCAGCACATACCAGCCCCCTGCTTACGGGTTGCCAATGATAACACGCTTGCATGCTAGAATTGAGGCTCACGGAAATTGAAATTATTTATCTTTTATTCTCTTGGCGACGATTCTTACACCCCATTACAGAACACTAGCCCCCAGGGCGTGCTTTAACGGATCCGACGTTTGTGATTCATGTTCGTAATCAGGGGTAGAATTTCCGAAGATTCTCGATGTTCCAGGCATTGCCCTCCGGCCTGTCTTTCTCGTCCTCTAGGTACACCATTCTGGGTTTTAGGGTATGAGTGACCCGGAAGGGTCCTTCCCACTTGGATGACATTTTGTTCAGGCCTTCCATTTTTTGCCTCTTGCGGAGCACCATGTCCCTGGGTTGCAGCTCCCGTGAGCGAACATGACGACTGTGGTATCGGCGGAGTCCTTACTGGTACCGAGCTGATCGTAAGGAAGCCCGGCACCTACTCTCTTCCAGTAGGTTTATGTCATCGATTGTTCACTCTTCTTGCGTGTTCTCATCATATGCGAGCACCCGGGTGATCCGCATTTGAGTTCTGATGGCAGGACAGCTTCAGATCCATAGACGAGGAAGAAAGGTGTCTCTCCAGTGGCTCTGGTTGGCGTTGTTCTGAGGGACTGCAGTACACTTGGCAGGTGTTCAATCCACCTTTTTCGCTTGTTCTCCAGCTTGTCAAAGGCCTTGGTCTTCAATCCCTTAAGAACTTCTGCGTTTGCTCACTCCACTTGCCCGTTGCTTCTTTGGTAGGATACCGAGGCGAAAAAACCTTGATACCCATTTCTTCACATAAATTGAGGAAGACTCGGCTGGTGAACTGAGTGCCGTTGTCGGCGATGATTTTGTTTGTAACTCCGAAGCGGTAGACGATCCCCTCGATGAACTTGATGGCGGTCTGAGTCGTCTGGCGCGTGACTGGCATCACCTCTACCCATTTTGTGAATTTGTCGATGGCCACGAACAGGTACTCATGTCCCCCCATGGATTTTTGAATCTTGCCGACGATGTCAAGCCCCCAGACCGTGAACGGACAGGAGATTGGTATTGGCTGCAGCGCTTGAGCCGCCTGGTGTGTGCTTTTCGCGTAATACTGGCAGGCTTCGTAGGTCCTGACCAGCTGCTCTGCGTCATGAAGTACTGTTGGCCAGTAGAACCCTTAGCGGAATATCTTCCCCGCCATTGACCTTGATGCCACGTGACTTGAGCACATCCCCTCGTCTATGTCCTTCAGCAGTTCTCGGCCTTGTACTTGTGCTATGCATCGTAGCTTGACCCCGTTCTCGCGTCGCTGGTAGAGCTCACCGTCAATTAAGACATAGAGCTTCGCCTGGCGGGCCACCTTCTCGGCCGCGTGGTCGTCCTCCGGGAGGGCATGCTCCACTATGTACTTGACGATGTCCTGGGCCCAGGGTGGGTGGGTCCGTTCGACCAGCAGTACCACCTGGGCAGAAGGAAGGAAAGCTTCTTCCGCCGCGGGCACTGCCGGGTCTTGAACTTCCGGGCTGGCTACCCGTGTTGTCGGCGTAGAAGGGTTGCCAGCCTCCTGTGTCGATGAAGACCTTGGCTTGAGCCTCTCGGGAGGGACTGAAGGCTGCCTGAGCACCTCGATGTAGATCCCGGGAGGTACCGGCTCCCGCTTGGACGCCAGCTACGACAGCTCATCCGTAGACGTGTTCTCCTCCCGCGGCACTTAAACAGCTCTGAAGCTGCTGAAGCGCCGCTAGCTGGAGTTTCCACACTTCCTTAATGTATGGCGCCATCTGAGGATAGGCGTACTCCTTGTTGACTAGCTTGATGACTAGCTGAGAGTCACCCTTGACGATGATCTTGCCGATGCCGAGACTGACGGCAGCACGAAGTCCTGCGAGCAGACCTTCGTACTCCGTTGTGTTGTTGGAGATGTTTCCTTGGTAGTACATCTGCACGACGTACTTCAGGCGGTCGCCAGTTGGCGAGGTGAGGACGACCCCGGCACCTCCTTGCCCCTTGGTGTAGGAGCCGTCGAAGTTCATTGTCCAGGTGTCGGAATCCTCCTTCGCGGGAAGGCTTCTTTCCTCGTCTGGGTCGTCGAACACCGTCTCGGTCCACTCGGCCGTGAAGTCAGCCAGTGCTTGGCTCTTGATGTTGTACGTGTGCTCGAACTTGAGTCCGAAGCCTTGAAATTCCATAGCCCACGCCGAGATGCATCCGGTGGACAGCGGGTTCTCCAGGGGGCTTCTCAGATTGTACTTGGACACCACCATGATCGGGTGCCCCTCGAAGTATGGTCTCATCTTGCGGGAAGCGATGAGGATTGCTAGCAGTAGCTTTTGCATCATTGGATACCGCTCTCGGGCATCGCGCAGCACCGAGCTGACGAAGTAGACCGGATGCTGCACCTTGCGGGATGCTGAACCTTTGGCAGGTTCGGTGTCTTCCACGTCCTCAGCACTCCGGGGTGTTGTTGGAGTAGCCCCCGGTCGCGTCGTCTCGAAGTGGACCCCTTCGTCTCCTTCGATACGGGGTTTGATGATGATGGGAGGGGGCAGGGTGCTGGGATCTTCGAACCCTTGGTCACCCGGACGCCCCTTCTTGCTTTATTTCCCCGGGAACGGATCCTCGGGACGCTTGCCCTTGCTCGGCTTCTATAGGGGTGCGTCGCATTCAGCCACCAGTACGGCGCTGATCACCTAGTTGGTGGCCGCGATGTACAGCTGCAGAGGCTCCTTCTCTGCTGGGGCCACGAGGATTGGCGGTGAGGCGAGGTAGCGCTTGAGTGATTGGAGAGCTTCCTCGGCTTCGGGGGTCCATTCCATGGGGCCCGATTTCTTGAGAAACTTGAAGAACGGCAGGGCCCGCTCTCCAAGCCTGGAGATGAATCGCCCGAGTGCAGTGATGCACCCGTTGAGGCGCTACATGTCCTTGACCCGCCGGGGTGCCTCCATTCATTCAATGGCCTTGATTTTGTCGGGGTTCGCCTCAATCCACCGGTGGGAGATAAGGAAACCCAGCATCTTGCCAGACGGGACCCCGAACACGCATTTGTCGAGGTTGAGCTTGAAGTTGACCCGACAGAGGTTGCCGAAGGTCTAGTGCAGGTCCTGGTTGAGTTCTTCCATGCATCGGGTCTTGACCACGATGTCGTCGATGTACGCTTCAACGTTGCGGCCCAGCTGAGGCCCAAGGCACGCCTGCATCGCGCGCTGGAAAGTGGCGCCGGCGTTCCTGGAGGCTGAAAGGCATCCGGGTGTAGCAGTAGCAGCCCTTGGGGGTGATGAAGGCCGTCTTCTCCTGGTCCTCAACCGCCATCAGGATCTGGTGATACCCGGAGAAGGCATCTAGGGAACACAGCGACTCACAGCCGGTCGTAGAATCCACGATCTGATCGATGCGCGAGAGAGGGAACGGGTCCTTGGGGCAGGCCTTGTTCAAGTCTGTGAAGTCGATGTAGAGTCACATCTTGGAGGTCATTGGTTTTGGCACCACCACAGGATTAGCCACCGAAGTGGGATGGGGCACCACCTTGATGACGCCAGCTTCCAGTAGCTTGTTGGTCTCAGAGACGATGAACTCCAACTTCTCTTTGCTTTGTTTTCGCAGAGCTTGCTTCACGGGGTGGGCATCCGTGTTTACCGCCAATTTGTGCTCGATCACCTGCCTTGGTACGCCGGGTAGACCTGACGCTTCCCATGCAAAGATGTCAGAGTTTTCCTGAAGGAAGGCGACGAGCGCGCTTTCCTATTTGTTGGCGAGGTGGGCGCCAATGGTGATGGTTCGGAAACCGTCACCCACGAGTGCCACCTTCTTGGTCATCTACGGGTCGCCATGAAAAGACGCCCTCTTGGAGGAAGTCGGCGCCGAGCCACTGGGGTACCCTCTGCCCCCAGAGAGTGCATCGGCACCAGCGTCCTGCGCATTTTTTCGGGTGTCCACCATCATGGCCACCGTCTGGTTCAGCTTCTGGACGTAGAAGATGGCATCGTTGATGTCGGCCTTGACCTTGATCGCGCCCCAACCCGCCGGGATTTTCATCACGTTGTAGGCGAAGTGGGAGATGGCCATGAACTTGGCCAACGCAGGCCGGTGGAGTATGCCGTTGTAAGGGAGCGGTGTGTCGGCGATGTCGAAGACGATCTCCTCAGTGCAGAAGTTCTCGGGGTCACCGAAAGTGACCGGGAGAGTGACCTTCCCCAGAGGCTGCGTGATGTTCCCGTTCACGCCCTGGAAAACGCCGGTGTCTTGTAGGCGGGAGAAGGGGATTTGTAGGGTGGCCAAGAACTTTACCGTCAGCAGGTTGAGGCTGGAGCCTCCGTCGACCAGCATCTTGGTGACCTTGAAGTTGTGGATGATGGGCGACACGATCAGGGGCAGTGTCCCTACCCCAACGGTGCTGTCAGGGTGATCTTCTGGGTCGAAGGTGACGACCTGGCTGGGCCACTCCAGGGGCTTCGGCGGCACCGAGGCAACCGCGTTCAGCTCCCGGACAAGTCTTTTGCCAGCGCTGTTGGAGGGAGGCAGGGAGGCTCCCCCGTGGATGCACCCGTCGACGCCGTTGATCTCTTGGAATTGTCCGTTGCCGCTGCCTTGAGGAGCCGGAGCGTCCCCATTGCCGGCGAACTCTCGGTTGCCTGGCCCGCGTCCGCCTTGGCCTCCGCGCCCTCCACCACGACCTCCGTGACCTCCACCTCGTCCCCACCCCCGGCCACCGCCGCCTTGGCGACCTATGGGGCAGTCCCGGAAGTAGTGCCCGGAGAGTTTGCAGCTGTAGCAGGCGCCAGGACCGACCCTGCCACCTTGACGTTGCGCGCGCACGGCGAGGCCGTTCACTTGGCGGTAGCCCTTGAGTAGGTGGTTGCCGTCGAGGTGGACGTGGCACCACGGATCTTCCTCGCCCTCCGAAGTTGAGGCCGGCTTGACCTTATTAGGGAGAGGCTCGATGACGAAGACGCGCTTGTCGGGACCGGGGTCCCGCTTCTTGCTCTTGGCGGGGATGGCCTTGTCCTCGGGTTCCTCCTGCCCGGGGACCCTGACCCCCTCTTCTATGCGGGCGCAGCGGTTCGCGAGCTCCCGGAGCTCACAGGTGGTCTCGATGCGATGAGTGCTCAACTTCTTGCGCATTCGGGTGTGTCGAACGTTGGCGTGGAAGGACTGGATCACCAGCTCCTCCTTGATGCAAGGGATGGTGTTCATCTTCTGGGTGAAGCGCTGGATGAACTTGTGGAGAGTTTCACCCGGAAGCTGCTTGAAGTCGTGCAGGTCACTGGGAACTCCCGGGCGCTGGTACCCGCCCTGGAAAGCCCCCAGAAACGCCTCCTTCAGTGCCTGCCAGGATCGGATGGAGCACTTGGGGAGATTGAGAAGCCACGATTGGGCGTCTCCCTTCAGGGCCAGCGGGAACCAGTTGGCCATCATGATCTGGTCGGCCCCGGCGACCACCGCAGCGAGCGAGTACAGCTGCAGGAAGTCCCGGGGGTTGGTGGCGCCATCGTAGCGGAGGACGTCGATCTTGAACTTCTTGGGCCAGGAAGCCTGGCGGAATTCAGGAGAGAGGGTGAGGCAGCCCTCAGCGATGTCGTCGTCCTGATCCTCCCGCCGATGATGTTCTCGTCGACGTTCGATGCGGGTGCGCATGTCCTCGTGAAGACGGTTGTTGAGGTCGTTGCGCAGATCTCGGTTGCGGGTAGTGGATGACCCGACGGAGATGGCCGGACCACAGTTGTGGTTTGCCCGACCGGCCGCAGGAGGGTTCGCTTGCGGAGGCATAGCTTCACCTGGGCAATCGCCCCGAGGACAGTCCCGGGGTTCTCGCGTCTCCGCTCCCTTGGCTCTGGGGCTGTCGACGGTGGGGGCGTGAATGGGCTCACACCTGGACCGCCGTCGGCATAGTGGAGGAGCTCCTCCATGCGGGTTCGCTACTCCTGATAGGCCTTGGGGTTGTCGGTGCTCGGAGGGAACTGGATCAGGGCCTTGGCGGTGACGAGGGCGTCGTGATGAGCCTGCGCGTCCGCCGAGAGGAGCGTGCAGGACTTTCTCCTGGTGCCTTGCTGAACCTTGCCGGTGCGGACACCGTCGCTCTTCTCACCGACAGTGGGGTCCTTGCCAGTGTTGCCGCCAGCGCTTTTCCCTACGCCACCGTCCTCGCCGCTCCGGATGTTGCCGCCTGCCCCATCCGGAGCCTCCTTCTCCGGAGGCGGTGGAGGAGGAGAGTTCCGGTTTGCCACAGCAGCGCGGCGCTCGCCGGAGGCCTGAGAGTGCGTGGGGGAGACCGGCTTGGACGCCAAGACGTCGGGCTTCTTCTTCGGCGGCATGGTCGATGAAGAAATCAAAGCAGATCTCGACGAAGATCTCGAAGTCGATGAAGATGGATCCAGCGCTTGCGCCCCCTACCTGGCGCGCCAGATATCGTGTCTTGGATCACGGACACCGGGAGTAAAGGATACCCCCTTTTTATGTTTGGTATGGGGCGCGAAGGAGGCCGGGAAACGTCTTCCGCCGGGGAGACTTCGTCTAGGCCTGAGATCTACGTACAAGCATGCACCGCAGAGACACAAGTAGTTTACCCAGGTTCAGGCCGCCCGGTGGCTAGCAGCCCTGCTCCTGCATGTTTGGATTGACTGGTATATCATGGTGTAGCTTACAGAGGTGGTTGCGGGTGCGAACCAGGGAGGTGTCGGCTCGAGGTTGAAGACGAGCAGATCCTGACCCGGAGGAGATCACCTCTCGCCTGTGCTACTCTCTGTCTAGTGCGCTACCTAGCCTAGCCTCCAACTCTCTGGGCATCCGTCCGAAATCCGGTCATTTCCCTCAGCTGCCTTGGTCCTCCTTTTATAGGTTAAGGGGATCCCACAGGTGCACCTTTGGGGGCGGAGGGGTTTTGGCGGGAAAACCCCTCCGGGTTTGTAACGCCCTGACCCCGGAATTATGCAGAGAGGCTATGTAACCCACAGGCTATGCTACATAACCGAAGGGCATGGGATTACCGCTCCCACGCAACACTCCGATCATGCCATAAACACTGGCATAGCTATCAAAGCATAATACAGAGATCAAGACTTGTGGAACAATTGGCACATTGCAGACTCTACGACACAAAACATATCGCAACTCATATAACGAGAAGAATACAAATATTACACACAAAAGGTCACAGACCCATCAACTCATCATGCGGAAGCGAAGTAGTGTTGTCTAATACAACAAGATCCAAATATGGCCTAAGAGGCCTACACATAAACATAACCACATGCCAGCTTGTTCCAACGTCCCAAGGTGCCACCTGGGAACCCCGAACTATTCGTCGACATCCACGAAGAACCCACCTGTGTGCTCGGTGTCGTCCTCCTCTGAAATACAAATATAAAGGCAGCAAAGAGAGACTGAGTACGACGTACTCGCAAGTTTAGTAGGGCGATATAGGCCCAATGCATAAAGCTAGATTTTCTTTGTAAAAGATTTAAAAGACCCATGGCATCGACTACTCAGAGTATTTTCTGAAAAAGGGATAAGAGAGTAACTTTCATTCGGTTCTCATCGAACCAACAATACCAAGAATCACCACTCGTCACCACCAAGGCACTTCCCCGAATCACCCTCGAGGAAATAAACCTTTTGTCACACGTTGTAATTGCAACCTCTAGCTGCCAAGTTTTATTTAGGTTAAAGTTGTTTATGATCCCGTAAATCCATTCCCAAGGCGTCCATAACCGTGGACACGGCTTTTCGAAAAGATTAACCCTGCAGGGGTGTACTAATTTACCCATTGGTACCGTCCGGCTTACCTGGTTGGCCCTCTTCCGGGGAAGGCCGGCAAGTGGGCGCGGTTAAATCTTTACCTCACGTGAGACTATCCAAGAGTCATCTGTGGCGACAGGGCAAGTTTACCCAGCCTATTTCAGCCCCTGCCCCCATCGCCACGACCTAAACACAAATCCTCCGCAACATTTTCTCTTCCACTCACACGCAAATGGAAAATCGAACTAGAGAACCCTTGGATACCCCCACCAATGGCAGCACGCTCAAACCTTGAGTCCGAAGACAGGAACTCGCACCTAGGGGCAAGAGCGAGGCAAAACACCATCCCCGATGGCAACTCACCCAAGCCTTTTAAGCAAATTAATTAAGTACCAACAACAACCACCATGTCCGAACGTTCCATCAACATCATCATTATGGAATTTAATCAACGGACATAAATAGAAACAAGACTAAGCATGGCTAAGCATAGCTAAGCATATAAGCTACAACAATTATATCTTTGTCTCCGGCCAACACATCAACCCTAGGGTTTATAGGAGGGGAAGCATGTGATGGTTCGGGGAAAAACATGCAATCATAGGATATTCTAATATTGACCAAATAGACATTGGAACCGAATGCAATATTATGGTGGATAAAATAAGTTTATAAACATTAGGATGCTAGATGCCAAGAAGGTTAGGTTATCTCTTGCCTTGCTGCCGGGGCGTGTAGTAAGGCTCGTCGGTGTAGGTAGGGGTGACCTCAACTCCGGACTCTATCGATACCCAAGCAAGAATAGAAGAACAAAATAAATCACACGAAGACAAGTTGCAATGCACAATCACATGATGACATGACAAGATTATGCAAAGATATCTTTATATAATTTAAATAGCAAAATTAAATGGAGAGCCAAATAATTAGTGCAATTATTTGGAAGCAACCCCATATTTAACTTAATGACCACATTGCTCATACATTTGTTAAATTATTACATTATTAGAGAAGGGGGTCAAATATGCATGAACATTATATGAATGGATAGGGTTTGTCCTTCCGATCATTTTGGTACCTTATTTGTAACTAGCATGTTGACCCGCACATTTGTGCGGCTAGAATTAATTCATTTTCTATCTATGGATATATATGTTTTGCAATATTCACTATGTTTACTTTGAGGTGTTTGTGTGCTATTAAATAAGAAATTCAATTATGAAACATTGTCGCAAGAATATTCATGTGAAACATTATTTAGTATGGCATGTGTCTTGTCAATCAAACTCATGGGCTTAGAATGACATTTAAATTTAGGTTAATCGCTTTCTACTATTTCTTGGTCTTTATTTCCGTCGATAACTTTGTAAGCAATTTTCACACATATGAAATCTAAACATTGTGGCTTGAAATTAAATCATGTGTTCTCTTCCTCCTTCTTTTCTGTGACATTTCATACGTGTAATTGCCTATGTCATCTACGCATCCAAATCAATTCACACGTCCGTGTATATTCTCCCAAATAATTTCTAAAACATCTGTCTCTTTGAATGAGTTGTTCCTAAAACCTCTATTGTACTTTGATTCGCTTAAATTCCTAAATATGGAATGCATATGCAAAACTATGCTTACCAGATATTTATGCCTTTTATATTGTATATATATACTATATTTGACCCTTTCTAGCATAGCACTTCTCATGCACTTTCAGTTGGCCTGAACTGGATCATACATTGTTAGTCTGCACATGAATTGTTTTATGGACATCGATTGCAGTATGTATGAAGCTCAATTTGTAAAATTTCCTGCTAAGTTTTAGTTCATATTCCCTATTATTGCAATTGCTATTTTTTATACAATATTTATTTTGAAACTTCGTTATTTATAGAATTCCAGTTCTGAAGTACATATTATTTATTTAGATATTCATGCAATTCATATGAAGAATATAATTGGTAGATTTTCTCCATTGATATTTTAAATTTTATATATTAAAAAACTTATACTTGATCCACCTATTAATTTCATACATAGTTACCAAGGTTTTATTCACTTCAAATGGAGTTCATATGAAAAATCATACTGTTAATTTATTTATTTTCTAAAAAATCGTAGATAAGAAAATAATTGAGCGACATGTGTTTTTTTACCTCCTACTCAACCATGCTTCTCCTGTCAATTAGTTATTGTCTCTTCCATAGGATGCATCTACGGCCTCTTGCATTTGCATGTACTTCTTCATATACCTTCATCAAATCTTATTGATGAGAGCACAAAAGAAATCTTGTTGATGCACCATGCAAGAAAATAATTGAGCGACATGTGTTTTTTTTACCTCCTATTCAACCATGCTTCTCCTGTCGGTAGCCCAGGTGCTTCTCTCGTCGGCACTGTCAATTAGTTACTGTCTCTTCCATACGATGCATCTACAGCCTCTTGCATTTGCATGTATTTCTTCATATACCTTTATCAAATCCTATTGACAAGAGCACAAAAAAAGAATCTTGTTGATGCACCATGCAAACCGCATGTTGGATGAGAAGACCGGACCTGTTTATATCAACTTGATGAATTGAGCATGCATTCAGCGCGAGCAATAATTCTAGAGTGCGGAGTTGGACTTTAAACTTTCGGGTGTGATCAGAAAATTTGTTACTTTTTTTAACGGGAGAAAATTTGATACCTTTTATGGCGACTCGCCCAATCTACTGACGTGCCACTATGTTTTTCGGCATCGGTTGAGTTGCCATCGATCCTAACTGACGCGTCGCTTCTCGCCGGATTGATATCATACTTGTCTTAACCGTTTGTGCTAGGTATTTTCGTCGGAATTAGATCTACAAAAGGCCTCATCATCATAATCTCATAATCGTTGTTGATTTCATGTGCTTCTACCGCTGATGGGAAGCGAGATCATTCAGTTTTTGAGATCTGTCACGCTTACGACCCTGCAATTCTGTTCGCTCATGGCTGGTATTGTTCGCAAGGGTTGATTGAGCTGGACAAAGCAACACAAATCAATGTGCATTGGCCAAAGAAATAGAGTTGTTGTCCAGATATAAGAGGATCCTCGTGCAGATTTTTCTTCATCGTACGAAATATTCCTTGTAAAGGAAAACAAAGAAAATTGCTAGATTAGTTGATGACTTGCATGCAACACAGACTTCTGGCAAAAGAAAATCTGAACTATTCCGCAGCTGCAGCTATGGTGATTATTATTTCCCGAGATGGCCGGATTTAAAGTGCATGGTATAAGTGTCCTGCTCATACACGTTTTCCCGATCGGATCTTTTTTTTTTCTGTGTGTATACTTCCCAATCGGATCGTGGCTGTACCTCTCTACATGTTTGATGTAAAATTTGCTTGTACGTATGTGTCCAGTTATATGACACGTGACAAAGTTTACGTAACTTCGATCTAACTTTCAATCTCAACCATGATTATCTAGATCAGCGGAGCTAGTAATTTCAGCCTATGTGGACGAACGTGGTAGCTTTATTTTCTATTGTTTTGAGTATATAATAGATTTATGAGTACCAAAGAATAAATAGCGAATTAAATAATTATTTGAATTTAATTCTTTTAACCAATTTATGAATAACATCAATAAATATTTGTGATCATGAGTTGATATTACCATGATTGGATAGCATTTGGAACACTGATCATCTTGATATTTTATTCATAATTTTGGTTAAAGATTTAACGAAATATGATTTTCCCAAATTAGGTATTATTTATACCATTTTAGGAATTCTTAAATAAACAAAAAGAATATAGATTCAAAAGAAAGTTACAAAGATTCCATCTGGTAGAGTTTGTTTCCCTGAGCATTTTGAAATTTGATTTGTCGAATTTGAAGCATTATTAAATTAGTTATCGATTATTTAAATTTTTTTCAAAACTAAAAAGGGAAAAACATTTGCCAGACAGGCCGGCATTGAACCAGCCAAGCCGGGCTGCAGGCCGGGGTGTGACCCGAAACCACCGGCCTTTGGCCGGCCCAGGCTGGGCTCCCAGGCCGGGAGGGTGGCCGAAGCCACCGGCCTCGTGCCGGCCCAAGCTGAGCCCAGGCCGGACACTGGCCCGAGCCATCCGGCCTCAGGCCGGAGAGGCCGGGGTCCAGGCCGGCGCACGGCAACGGCAGGGTGCGGCGTTGACCGCCGGCGAATCAGCGGCGGGAGAGGGAGAGAGGGAGAGGGGAAATGCGCGAAGGGAAGCTAGCTCACCCGGAAGCACGCGTGCATGGTCGGTGCGGCGTGGGGATGGCCGGCGGCGACGGAATCGGGCCGGCGGAGCTCGGCAGGGTGCGGACGGTGTCGAGGACGGAAATGTCGGAACCGAGCTACCCCGGCTCGATTCCTTGCTCCAGGAGGGGGAAGAGGACGAGGCGAAGCTCCCTGTCCGCTTCGATCTACACAGGGAGGTACCGGAATGATGGCGGCGAGGTCGGCAATAGTGGCGGAAACGGAGGAGCTCGGGAGAGAAGAGGGCCAGGCGAGGGAGCAGGCAAGTGGGGAAACGGGTGAGGAGCAGGTGGGGGTCCTCGTGCCCTTGTCCACCGGGTGGCACGGCCACGAGGGAGTGGGGCGTCGCATGGGCGCGGAGGAGGTGGCGGCATGGCGCCAGTGGCCATGGCCGCCACTGTGCGGGAAAAGAAATTTTTCGCAAAACCCCTGACTCTATTTTCTGTAATTACAAAAGAGTCCAACAGCTATTTAGTGGATTTTATTTAGGCCCTAAACCATTTTTATAAATTCCACAAAAATTCATGTGGGCTCCACTTGACCTTTAGGTGCTCCTTAAAAAATTGGGGTTGCAATTGAAAAAGTTTTGGACAACCTTTGTTCCCAGGGTTTAATTAAGGCATTTGTGATATTTTCCCAAATTCATTTATTTGGAGTATTTAAACATTTCCAAAAATAATGAAAATATTAATGGAGGCCCTCACAATAATGTTGAAGCTCCCCATGATTTTAGTTTGAATTTTTGGAATGTTTAACTTGGTTTCAAAAATAGAAATTGAATTAAGCCAAATTGAATTATCAAATTTATTTCCTTGCTTAATAAGGAATTGCTTCATCAAATCGATATAACATGCACACTTGGAACTTCCTGAAAAATTTGGAAGTTCAAGTTTATTGGTTTGCTAAGTTGAGCAAATTCATTTGGTGGAGGGCTGTGGAAGGTTTGCTTCACCATTTCAAATTGTTTCCAAGTGAATGTTAGAAATAGCAATTGCAAATGGATGCTATGATGCAAAACAAGAATGCAAAAAGCGGAAAAATTCTTCATATTTTTCAGTACAAAGCTGGGGCTGTTACAATTCTACCCCCTTACAGGAATCTCGTCCCGTGATTCTAGGCTTGAGTGAAGAAAGCGGGATATTCCGGACGAAGACTAGTTTCTCGCTCCCAAGTCGCTTCTTCTTCGGAATGGTTGGACCATTGGATTTTTAGGAACTTGATGGACTTGTTGCGGGTTTTCCTTTCCGCTTCATCCAAGATACAGATAGGATGCTCGCGGTAAGTCAAATCCTCCTGGATGTCCAACACCTCATGATCAACCCCACGGATTGGATCCTTGAAGCAATGACGGAGTTGGGAGACATGGAACACATCGTGCACATCCGGGAAGTTGGAGGCAACTCAAGTTGATAGGAGAGATCTCCTCGCTTGGCTAGGACGGTGAAAGGGCCAACATAGCGAGGTGCCAATTTGCCCTTGATTCCGAAACAACGAACGCCTCGGAGTGGAGAGACTCGAAGATAGGCCTTGTCACCAATTTCATAGTGGACCTCTTGATGATGCTTGTCATAGTAGCTTTTCTGCCGGGATTGAGCAGCCTTGAGATTATCCCGAATGACACGGACTTTCTCTTCAGCCTCATTGATCACATCAGGACCGAAGAGTGGCCTCTCTCCGGTTTCAGACCAATTCAGAGGAGTCCGGCATTTTCTCCCATATAGAACCTCAAAGGGAGCCATTTGCAAACTGTCTTGGTAGCTATTGTTGTAGGAGAACTCGGCGAGGGGGAGATATTTTTCCCAAACCTTACCGAAGGAGATGACACATGCCCGAAGCATGTCCTCAAGAATTTGGTTCACCCTTTCAGTTTGACCGTCAGTTTGAGGATGATAAGCCGTGCTGAAGTTGAGACGGGTTCCCACAACATTTTGGAAGGCCTGCCAGAATCTGGATACGAATAGGCTCCCACGGTCTGAGATGATCCTCAGTGGAACACCGTGGAGAGGAACAATGCGGGCAACATAAAACTCGGCCAATTGCTTTGCATTTATGTCCTCGCGAACCGGAAGGAAGTGGGCTACCTTGGATAGGCGGTCGATGACGACCCAGATGGCATTGTTGCCCTTTTGTGACCTTGGAAATCCGATGATGAAATCCATGCCTACTTCATCCCACTTCCACTCGGGGATGGCTATGGGGCGAAGGGTGCCAGCTGGCCTTTGATGTTCAGCCTTCACTCGGCGACAGACGTCGCATTCAGCAACATACTCGGCGATCTCGTGCTTCATGCAAGACCACCAGAACTACCGGCGAAGATCTTGATACATTTTGGTGCTACCCGGATGAATAGAGATGGGTCAATCGTGAGCTTCTGAGAGGATCAACTCTTTTGTGTTCCCACTCTTGGGCACCACTAGACGGTCGCCAAAGTAAACAACCCCGTTGTGATCAACAGAGAAACAATTTGCCTTCCCATTAGCTATCTTCTCTTTGATCTCGAGGGTTTCAGCATCAGTTTGCTGGGTGGCTTTGATATCATCCTCGAGAGTGGATTTGATTTTGATGTTAGCTAGATATCCGAAGGGAACAATCTCCAGATTTAAACCGAGCAAATTCCTCGTGGAGAGCCGGTTGTGCCTTTTCAACCATCACGGTGTTACAATAGGCCTTGCGACTCAAAGCATCGGCCACGACATTGGCCTTGCCGGGCTGATAGTTGAGGGTCACATCATAGTCTTTTATTAATTCCAACCATCTTCTCTGCTTCAAGTTCAGATCCGGCTGGGTGAAGAGATACTTCAGACTTTGATGATCAGAGTAGATCTCGCAACGGTTGCCCAACAGGTAGGGCCTCCATTGCTTCAGAGATGAACCATGGCGGCAAGCTCTAAATCATGAGTTGGATAATTTTGCTCATGTGGTTTGAGTTGACGGGAAGCATAAGCGACAACATGGCCTTCTTGCATCAAAACACAGCCCAAACCTTGGAGTGATGCATCACAATAGATGACAAAGTCCTTGTCTGTGTCGGGAAGGACAAGCACCGGAGTGGTGGTGAGCTTGACCTTGAGAGTTTGGAAACTTTCTTCAACTTTGTCTGTCCACACGAACTTTTTGTTCTTCTTGAGGAGGTCAGTCAATGCTTTGGCTATTTTGGAAAAGCCCTCGGTGAATCGGCGGTAATAACCTGCCAACCCGAGGAAGCTTCGGATATTTTTGACGGATTTGGGAGTTGGCCAATCCAGGATTGCCTGAATCTTGTCAGGTATCACCGCTACTCCAGCAGCTGACACCACATGACCGAGAAAAATGAGCTCCTTTAGCCAAAACTCACACTTAGAGAACTTGGCATAGAGGCGGTGATCTCGAAGCTTGGTCAAGACTATTCGAAGATGCTCAGCATGCTCTTCTTCAGTTTTGGAATAGACAAGGATGTCAACGATGTAAATAATGACGAACTTGTCAAGATACTCGTGGAAGATGGAGTTCATCAGCCTCATGAATGTGGCCGGAGCATTTGTGAGGTCGAAGGACATGACGGTGTATTCATATAACCCATAACGGGTAGTGAAAGTCGTCTTCAGAATATCCTCCTTTCGGATTTTGATCTGGTGGTAGTCTGACCTCAGATCCATCTTGGAGAATACCATTGCACTAGCTAGCTGATCGAACATGTCAGTTATTATGGGAATAGGGTACTTGTTCTTGATGGTCACCGCATTCAGAGGGCGGTAATCAACAACCAGCCGAGGAACATTTGTATCCCTCTTCTTGACAAAGATGACCGGGCAGCCCCGTGGTGAGCTACTCGGACGGATGAATTCTTTTTCTAGCAGCTCATCAAGTTGCTTCTTTGTAACATCCCAAAAGTAATCCCCTCTTAATTCCTTGTTTGTTTTAATTTGAGCATCATCATGACATCATCTTTGTTGTGCTTTTGTGGTTTTACAATTTCAAATTAAATAAAATGAGTTGTTATTTTATGTCTTAAACACATGCAACACTTTAATTAGTTTGCAAGCCAAAATAATAAAACCAAATTTTTTATTTTGAACAAGCAATTAAGTTGTTATTTGAAATTGTGGTGTTACAAAATATTTTGGTGGGAAAACAAAAAACCCTAACCCTATTTTATTTTCCCTCTTTTCCTCTCTTCTCTTTCTATTTTTCTGGAAAAAGAGAAAAAAATGCAAAACCGGGAAAAAATAGAGCTGGGCCGAAACCCATCTCCTTCCTCTCCTTTCCCTTTCTTCTTCTCTTCCCCGGATAGCCCACCTAAGGCCCAGCCCAGCTGGCCTTTCTCCTTTTTCTCTCCTCTCCGCACCCCTCTCTCTCGCGACGTCGCCTGCCAGCGCCGGTGCCCACGCCACTTCCGACGCCACCCGCACCGCCGGCTCCACCTTCCCCTCCTATAAAGCTACCACCAGGGAGCCTCTCCTCCCATCTAACCCTAGCGCCGTCTCATTCCTCTTCCTCCTCGCGCTGCCGCCACCTTTTCTCCTCTCCTCTCCCTCCGTTTTCTCCACCTTCCCGAGCAACCACCACCTTCACCAGCCGGAGAAGAACGCCGTCGCCATGGGGTAGCAGCGGAGGAGCTCGTCCACTTCGTCGTCATCACGCACTGGATCCAGAAGGTAGAACTAAGGCCGGCGTCCACCACACCATGGTCTTCGTCGTCCACGTCCTCTACGCACCGGCGTCGTCTACTCCCGTACCTGTCATCGCCGTCATCCACTCCCCCTCCGTCGGCAGCCTCTAGGTGAGCCTCCGCCGCCGGGCAAACCTCCCCCTTTTTCCTCCCTTTGCTCTGGAAGCCGCCGTCGTGCGCATCTTCTTCACCGACGGCCGCTGTGTCGATCACGCACACGAGCTCAGGCTCCTCTGCCCGACCACCTTCTACGCTTCCACACGCCCTGCACCTGCATGCACGCCTCCTGCAGCTCGCCACCTTGCACTGCACGCGCACGAGCACGTAGATCGCCGCCACGGGATGGTCGTCGCCGGCCGCGTGCACACCGCCGTCGGCCAGCTTCTGAACTTTGGGTTCAGTTCAGTTAACAGTTTCAGTTGAACGAGGCGATACACCTCTAGTTGTTTCAGATCTGTATCTTGACAACAACATAGCAATAGCCCAACTGGTCTCTGTTCCTTGCCGCCCCGAACGATCCCGAGTTCGATCCCTCGGCCGGCCGAATAAATCCACCCCCTTTTTACTTTGCACGCTGGCCACTGACATGTGGGCCTCCTGGTCCCACATGTCATACTCTGTGTGTAGATCCACCTCGGTATAGAATGTTCCCCAGATCTAGATCTGAAGTTTTTGCAGTTTAACCCAGTTTTTCGAAAATCATTTTTACAACTAGGTCCTTTTTATATGTTTCTGTCCAGTTTTGAAAACATTTAATTTTTGGCCTTTTCGAATTCAAAAATTATAATAAAAATATGTTTTGAAATTAGAAAAATGTAATATGTTCAAATATAAATTTTGTTTGATTTTTTGAATAAATTTAAATGGCTAAAATAAATAATTCTTTTGCTAAATAATCAATCTTGCAAAATTCATAACTTTTGTTCTAAAATTCCAAAAATTATGAATTTTATATAAAATTAAAGCTAAAATTGCAATCTGTCCAAATCTATTTTTACATGCATGAATTAAATAATTTAATTTTCGGGTTAATGGAAAATGCAATTAATTGAATTAATGAAATGCCCTAAATACCTAATTTGTTTATTAAATTGCTAAACCCAAATTTTAACTTGCCTAATAAAATGATTAGCACTTAAATTGCTGCATTATTAAATTTGTCATGTCATCGTGCTTGATTGAATGCATTTGTATTGATTTTTGCCTTTTGTTATGTTTTGGGGTTACCGTAGACGACGACGTTGCTGAGTACCCCGACACCTCCGAGGATCTAGGCCAGTACCAGGCTACCGAGCCAACAGGAAAGCAGCCCCTCCCCAATTTTCTCATGTGATGCCTATTCCTATCTTGCATGCTTTAGGACTTCCGTTCTGTTGTGTCTTACGATTCCTATTAGAATTGCATAGCCTGATAGAAGTCCAGTTATTCCTGATATGTCTGCCTATATCCTATGCTTGTTTTCCAGTTACTTCTACTAGCATGCTTAGGAGTTGTTTGCGGTCTATCACATGTTTAGCTGGTATATCTTAATAATTGAAGACTTGCTATGTGGGAATCACTGTTATTATATTAACGATAAGGCACCGGCGGAAGGCCAGCTATGGTGATTTGTTCTGCTAGTGTCGCCTAGGAAAAACCGTTATTTTTCGCTTATCCAAGAATGAGCGCCCTACCCACACATGGGAAGACTTATGGAACCCCCCGCAACTCAGTACCGGATCTGCTATATTGGTTAGGGAGCCACAACTAGTTCGGGTGTTTACCATTTGGAGCATATCACACAAAGATCAGCATGATGAGGATGAGTGACGCATATAGGTGCGGTATGATGTGAAGTGGCCGGCTCATGGTAGTTTGTGCCACCTAGTGCGTAGTCGCAAATGTTTGGGCCCACAAAGGAGTTTCGGCCAGGCTCTCGACGTGGATCAGTCTCAGATAGGTGGCTCCTTATCCAATGTAGTATTCAAGGGGAAGGTCGTGTTGACATACCTAAATGCCTCTGTGGCATGTGGTTGATTGAACGTATATGGTTACATTTGGGCACCCCTGCAGGGTTAAATCTTTTCGAAAAGCTGAGTCCACGGTTATGGACGACTTGGGTAATGTGCTGGCTAAAAAGATCATAGACATCACCGTATATCATGAATAGCTAAATTGACTAGTAAATAGCCATATTCAAATAATAACCTGCTAAAACTTGATTAACGTGTGAGTGTCCGGACTTCTTCCTCGTGGGAATATGATACGATGGAGTTGTCTCAGGACGGGTATTGCTTGGTGAGTAGTTTAGCCCAGTAGCGCAAGCGCTCTCTTCCCTTATTCTAATTAGACGCAAGTTCTAGCGTGTCTTCTGTAGTTGTTAGGTGCTGCTGCTGCAAGTCCACATACAGCCCTTTTCAACCAAATGCATGTGCATCGTACCTTCGTTTCCTCTTGTGCGTAAGACTTGCTGCGTACCACCGTACTTATACCATCGGGTGTCCAGTGCCCGTGTTTTCACCGATGCAGGAGCGACAGCAGAGTTCGACGATCCAGATGGTGGCTATAACGTAGAGTTCGACGCCGACTATGACGAGTAGATCGAGATCCTAGGCGGCAGCCTTAGACCACCATGGGCGGGTCCCCTCTTTTATTTTCCGGCCTTTGGGCTTTGATGTAGTCTGTACTCAGACGAGTGATTGCTTCCGCTGTATTCGGGGCGTATGATCCCCTGTGATGTAATATAGGTATTTCGAACTATTTTTATTTATCTTTTTGTGTCGTACTTGTGCATGTGATGTAATCCAATTGTGGTTCTACTTGGCGAAACGATACTTCCGCTAAGTGGGGCTTACAAATTGGTATCAGAGCATGGACCGCCTTTAGGAGCCTTTTTCTACCTGTCGTAGTTGAGTCTAGAAATTATTTTAGTAGCTATTCAGGAAAAACTATACGCGAGAGTAGGAACTCTGTTCTCTTTATTTCTTTCCCCACCCGCCCTCCCTCTTTTTCTGGTAAGGACGTGAAACGAATTTTTCTCTCCTTTCCTAATTTTTCAAAATTAGGATTTCACGTGTTCGGGTTTTCCGTAGTACCTTCAGGTTGCAGTCGTGAATTGGTGAACGAAATGTTGATTCGGTCACTTCATCTTTGTTTTCCCTACTCCGGTGTTGAATCTTTTACGGTGCATCTAATGTCTATCCATGTTATCGGTTGCTATCTAATCTTCCTTAAAAATCTGTCATCTTTATCTGGTGCTTACAAATGTTGTCGTTATCCTCAGGATGACGAGGGGTAACAGCAACCCACCTCCGCCCCCTCCGCCACCTTTCTCGGAGATGTTGACGCAGCTGACGCAAGTGGTGGCGCAGTTGGCGCAGACGCAGGCAAACCAGATGATGCAAAACAACAACAACCGCTACGAGGGCAACGGCCGCGTCTCACTCAAGGACTTCCTCAACCTCAACCCCAGGATCTTCACCTCTCCGATTGAGCCCCTCGACGCTGACGACTGGGTTCGCAAGATGGAGAGGACTCTTCTCACGGCACGGGTGGCTCCTGACGACCACGTACCCTTCGTCACCTTCCTCCTACGCGGCGAGTCGTCCTCGTGGTGGGAGAACCGCCAGGCCATGAGAGCTCCCGGCACGACTACCACTTGGCCGAAGTTCAAGGCTAGCTTCCTACGTCACCACATCCCCGACGGACTCATGGAGCGCAAGCGCGAGGAGTTTTTCTCTCTCACACAGGGCCACATGGACGTCCTCAGCTACAGTCGGGTCGTCAACAACCTTTCCCGTTACGCTGGAGACAAGGTGTCCACTGATGCCAAGAAGCATGCTCGCTTCCGCAAGGGCTTCAACCCGGCACTGAAGTACGCGCTCAACCTCATCAAGACGCAGAACTTCGAGGAGCTTGTCGACACCGCGCTCAAGGCCGAGCACGGACGTGCTATGTTTGAGGAGTCTCGCAAGCACGCTCGTGAAGGTGGTTCTTCCTCAGGCAAGAACATCGGACCACCTCAGAAGCGCAGAGTGTGGGTGCCCAACAGTGCCCTCGCACGTGGCACCTACGTTCCGGGTACTCCAGGGTCTGCTCCACGCCCACCCACTCCTGCTCCCAGGACCATCGCGGCACCGCCAAGGCCGACGGGTTCTTGTCCTGCTCCGACCTGCTACAAGTGTGGCCAGGAGGGCCACATCTCACCTCAGTGCCCGCAGAACCTGCTTCCTCCACCACCGCAGCCTCGCCTTGCTCCGACTCAGGCGATGGTGCGTGCTCCTCCCCTGCAGAGGCCTCTCAACACCAACACTAGGCCTCGGGGACGTGCATCCAGGGTCAACCACCTCAACGCAGATGCATCTCAGGAAGCTCCAGAAGTTGTCCTCGGTACACTCACTGTAAACTCAGTTGATGCAAAAGTCCTTTTCGATACTAGTGCTTCCCTTTCCTTCGTATCACATAAGTTTGCCTTGAAACATGGTCTACCTTATGTGTCTTTACCTTGGAATCTCATGGTCATATCCCCTGGCACGCAAATGACAACTTCCAAAGTAAGCCATGACATCGAAATCCAAATCGGAGGTCACTTGTTTCTTGCTTCTCTCATACTTCTTGGAAATTCAGACATCGACGTCATTCTTGGCATGGATTGGTTGAAGGCCAACAAAGCTAAAATCGACTGTGCCACGAAGACGGTCACTCTTTCTCACCCCTCTGGCCAGATAGTCTATTCTCCAAACTCTCCACCTTCTGTCCAGCTCTTTGCTCTAAACGTCGATCCTCTCCAAGCAATCCAAAATGTTCCAGTCGTTTGCGACTTTCCTGATGTTTTTCCGGAGGAGATCCCAGGTATGCCACCCGACAGAGCTGTTAAATTCGCCATCGAGCTTGAACCAGGCACTGCGCCTATCTCCAAAAGGCCTTACAAAGTGGGTCCCCCTGAACTGATCGAGCTCAAGAAACAGCTCGAGGATCTGGAAAGCAAAGGCTATATCCAACCAGGTTCGTCTCCGTGGGGATGCCCCACCATCTTGGTGAAGAAGAAGGACAAAACAAGTCGCCTTGTCGTCGACTATCGTCCTGTCAACCTCCGCACAATAAAGAACAAATATCCTCTTCCTCGAATAAATGATCTCTTCGATCAACTTGCCGGTGCAAAGGTCTTCTCTAAAATGGACCTAAGAATGGGGTATCATCAAATAAAGATCAGGAAAGAAGATATTCCTAAAACAGCCTTCACCACTCGCTACGGTCTCTACGAGTACACTGTCATGTCATTCGGTCTCAAAAATGCTCCAGCAACCTTCTCTCGTCTCATGAACTCTGTCTTCATGGAGTACCTCGACAAGTTTGTGGTGGTCTATCTCGACGATATCCTCATCTACTCCAAGTCCAACGAAGAGCATGCTGAACATCTGCGCCTCGTCCTCACAAAACTCCGAGAACAATGTCTCTATGCCAAGTTCTCCAAGTGCGAGTTCTGGCTCCCTGAAGTCACCTATCTTGGGCATGTCATCTCTGGAGAAGGCACTGCTGTTGACCCAGAAAGAGTCCAAGCAATTCTCGACTGGCCTACTCCAAAACAGTCAAGCAACTCAGAAGCCTCCTTGGTATGGCCGGCTACTGTCGCCGCTATATCGAAACCTTGTCCAAAATCACAAAGCCTCTCACCTAACTCCTCAAGAAAGACAAGAAATTCATCTGGAGTCCCGCATGCGAAGAAATCTTCCAGCTCATAAATAAAAAGCTCACCACTACTCCTGTCCTAGTAGCACCTGATACCTCCAAGCCTTTCCAAGTCTTTTGTGATGCCTCTCTCCAAGGACTAGGCGGAGTCCTCATGCAAAACCGTCAAGTCGTTGCATATACTTCTCGCAAGTTGCGTCCTGATGAGCTCAACTATCCGACTCACGATCTTGAACTTGCTACTGTTGTGCATGCCCTCAAAACATGGCGTCACTATCTCATGGGCAACACTTGTGAAATCTTTACCGACCACCAAAGCCTCGAGTACCTCTTCACTCAGCCAGATCTGAACCTCAGACAAAGGAGATGGATCGAGACCATCAAAGACTTCGATCTCACTCTCAACTACACCCCAGGCAAGGCTAATGTCATGGCCGATGCCCTCAGTCGCAAATCTTATTGCAACAACCTCATGATCAAGGAAAGTCAACCTGAACTCCTTGAGGAATTCCGCAAGCTTAACTTGGAAATTGTTCCTCAAGGTTACCTTGCAAGTCTCACAGTCACTCCCACTCTCAAGGCAAAATCCGAGAAGCTCAGCTCCGTGATCCTTCTGTCAAGAAAATAAAGGAAAATGTTCTCCTTGGCACGGCAAAGTATAAGTGCTTCTCTCTTGACAACAATGGAACAGTGCGGTTTGAAGGACGCATTGTGGTTCCCAAACTCGAAACCTGAAGAGAGCTGATCCTCAAAGAAGCTCATGACACTCCTCTTTCTATCCATCCGGGAAGCACCAAAATGTATCAAGATCTCAGGCAAGTCTATTGGTGGACCAGAATGAAGCGTCAAATTGCTTGCTATGTCTCAGAATGTGATGTCTGTCGCAGAGTCAAGGCAGAACACCAGAGACCACTAGGATTTTTGCAACCATTGAAAATTCCTGAGTGGAAATGGGACAAAATTGAAATGGACTTCATAACAGGTTTTCCTAAGTCCAAGAAAGGCAATGATGCAATCTTCGTTGTCATCGACCGTCTCTCCAAGGTCGCTCACTTCTTCCCGGTCAAGGAATCGATCTCAGCAGTTCAGTTGGCGGAGCTTTACGCCACAAAGATCGTTCCTCTTCACAGTGTTCCGTTGGAAATCAGTTCAGATCGTGGAAGCCTTTTCACCTCAAGGTTCTGGAAAAGCTTTCAGGAAGCAATGGGCACAAAACTCCTGTTCAGCACAGCTTATCACCCTCAGACTAGTGGTCAAGTGGAAAGAGTCAATCAAATCCTTGAGGATATGCTCAGAGCCTGTGTTATCTCCTTCGGCATGAAATGGGAAGATTGCCTACGGTATGCTGAGTTCTCCTACAACAACAGCTATCAAGCAAGTTTGGGCATGGCCCCCTTTGAAGTTCTCTATGGCCGCAAGTGCCGCACTCCTCTCAACTGGTCTGAAACTGGAGAACGTCAACTCTTTGGTCCTGACATCATACAAGAGGCAGAAGAAAAAGTTCGCATCATTCGAGAGAACTTGAAAATTGCTCAGACACGGCAGAAAGCTACTATGACAGCAAGCAAAGAGATATGGTCTATGCTCCTGGTGATCTCGCTTACCTTCGTGTCACCCCACTGAGAGGCACTCACCACTTTGGTATCAAAGGCAAGTTAGCTCCGAGATACACTGGTCCTTTTCCAGTTCTTTCCATACGTGGAGAATTAGCCTACCGGTTGGAACTTCAGGAAAAGCTATCCAAGGTGCACGATGTCTTCCACGTGTCCCAGCTCAAGAAGTGCATCAAAGATCCAGGCCATGCAGTTGATCACGAGACGATCGATCTTCAAGAAGACCTTACCTATCATGAGCATCCTGTCTGTATTCTTGACGAGGCTGAACGTCGCACCCGCAACAAGTCAGTCAAGTTCTTCAAGGTGCAATGGTCTCATCACTCCGACAAAGAGGCAACATGGGAACGTGAAGACCACCTTCGATCCGAGTATCCCGACCTTTTCACTTCTTAGGAATCTCGGGGCGCGATTCCTTCGAGGGGGGGCGAATTGTAACATCCCAAAAGTAATCCCCTCTTAATTCCTTGTTTGTTTTAATTTGAGCATCATCATGACATCATCTTTGTTGTGCTTTTGTGGTTTTACAATTTCAAATTAAATAAAATGAGTTGTTATTTTATGTCTTAAACACATGCAACACTTTAATTAGTTTGCAAGCCAAAATAATAAAACCAAATTTTTTATTTTGAACAAGCAATTAAGTTGTTATTTGAAATTGTGGTGTTACAAAATATTTTGGTGGTAAAACAAAAAACCCTAACCCTATTTTACTTTCCCTCTTTTCCTCTCTTCTCTTTCTATTTTTCTGGAAAAAGAGAAAAAAATGCAAAACTGGGAAAAAACAGAGCTGGGCCGAAACCCAGCTCCTTCCTCTCCTTTCCCTCTCTTCTTCTCTTCCCCGGATAGCCCACCTAAGGCCCAGCCCAGCTGGCCTTTCTCCTTTTTCTCTCCTGTACGCACCCCTCTCTCTCGCGATGTCGCCTGCCAGTGCCGGTGCCCACGCCACCCGCACCACCGGCTCCACCTTCCCCTCCTATAAAGCTACCACCAGGGAGCCTCTCCTCCCATCTAACCCTAGCACCGTCTCATTCCTCTTCCTCCTCGCACCGCCGCCACCTTTTCTCCTCTCCTCTCCCTCCGTTTTCTCCACCTTCCCGAGCCACCACCACCTACACCAGCCGGAGAAAAACGCCGTTGCCATGGGGTAGCAGCGGAGCAGCTCGTCCACTTCGTCGTCATCACGCACTGGATCCAGAAGGTAGACCCAAGGCCGGTGTCCACCACACCATGGTCTTCGTCGTCCACGTCCTCTACGCACCGGCGTCGTCTACTCCCGCACCTGTCATCGCCGTCGTCCACTCCCCCTCCGTCGGCAGCCTCTAGGTGAGCCTCCGCCACCGGGCAAACCTCCCCCTTTTTCCTCCCCTTGCTCTGGATGCCGCCGTCGTGCGCAGCTTCTTCACCGACGGCCACTGTGTCGATCACGCACACGAGCTCGGGCTCCTCTGCCCGACCACCTTCTACGCTTGCACACGCACCTGCACGCACGCCTCCTGCAGCTCGCCACCTTGCACCGCACGCGCACGAGCACGTAGATCGCCGCCACGTGATGGTCGTCACCGGCCGCGTGCACACCGCCGTCGGCCAGCTTCTGAACTTTGGGTTCAGTTCAGTTAACAGTTTTAGTTAACCAAGGCGATACACCTCTAGTTGTTTCAGATCTGTATCTTGACAACAACACAGCAACAGCCCAACTGGTCTCTGTTCCTTGCCGCCCCGAACGATCCCGAGTTCGATCCTTCGGCCGGCCGAATAAATCCACCCCCTTTTTACTTTGCACACTGGCCACTGACATGTGCGCCTCCTGGTCCCACATGTCATACTCTGTCTACAGATCCACCTCGGTATAGAATGTTCCCCAGATCTAGATCTGAAGTTTTTGCAGTTTAACCCAGATTTTCGAAAATCATTTTTACAACTAGGTCCTTTTTATATGTTTCTGTCCAGTTTTGAAAACATTTAATTTTTGGCCTTTTCGAATTAAAAAATTATAATAAAAATATGTTTTGAAATTAGAAAAATGTAATCTGTTCAAATATAAATTTTGTTTGATTTTTGGAATAAATTTAAATGGCTAAAATAAATAATTCTTTTGCTAAATAATCAATCTTGCAAAATTCATAACTTTTGTTCTACAATTCCAAAAATTATGAATTTTATATAAAATTAAAGCTAAAATTGCAATCTGTCCAAATCTATTTTTATATGCATGAATTAAATGATTTAATTTTCGGGTTAATGGAAAATGCAATTAATTGAATTAATGAAATGCCCTAAATGCCTAATTTGTTTATTAAATTGCTAAACCCAAATTTTAACTTGCCTAATAAAATGATTGGCACTTAAATTGCTGCATTATTAAATTTGTCATGTCATCGTGCTTGATTGAATGCATTTGTATTGATTTTTGTCTTTTGTTATGTTTTGGGGTTACCGTAGACAACGACGTTGCTGAGTACCCCGACACCTCCGAGGATCTAGCCCAGTACCAGGCTACCGAGCCAACAGGCAAGCGGCCCTCTCCAATTTTCTCATGTGATGCCTATTCCTATCTTGCATGCTTTCGGACTTTCGTTCTGTTGTGTCTTATGATTCCTATTAGAATTGCACTAGTCGTCACCCCGTGCATCCGCACGGGCTGCAATCAAAGATAACAGTAAAGCTTTAGAATTCTCTTTTGATATTCAATTTAAATGCATGCAATTGGTTTCATATGCTGCAATCATAGATAACAGTAAAGCTTTAAGAAAATTCTTTTTTGATAGTCAATTTAAATGCATGCAATTGGTTTCATATGGAATAATATGGTAATTTAGAGATTACTATGAATAATTGATATGGCATGTGATGGATGCACTAAGGGCTGAGATAGTGAAATAATGTGTAGGAACCACATACTTGATTATGGATGGCTGTATGACATGTCTAACTTTTTGGGTACCAATATCGTTAAAAAGAGTGAGAGGTATTTGCATACACTAAATATTAAATGCATTGAAAAGCTAACCTCTGTGGACGAAAATCGTTCTGATGTGAAAAGTAAGAGAATACAGTAAATATTAAAACAAACCACATAATAATTAAAAAAGAGAGAAGTGGAACTTTAAAGCCCGGACCAGCTTCATTGACCAAGTGTGCCGGGTTTCATTACGTACCTTCATTAACTGCCAAGGTACAAAGAACCCAATATCTTCACAATCCCACTTGTTGGTAGGATAAACTAAGAAAATAAAATATGACATCAAATTTTAACCTACTACCTACTCTAGGTAAAACAAACCAAAATGAATATGAAACCTAATTTTTACATTCTATGTACTATGTTTTCTTACGTCCTCACCTATGAAACAAATTAGCTTTAGATAACTTTTTTTGTTTCATTGATATAGACGGAGCCATAATAAATGAGGTGCCATGGTAGTTGTAACGTGCAAATAAGATTAACTTTGGCATGGTAATTCTCACGTCCTCACCTATGAAACCCAATAAAACTTACTTTTATGAATTGTGCAAATAAGATTAACTTTGGCATGGTAGTTGTAACGTCTTGTGCAAATTAGATTAACTTTGGCAGGCTAGTTGTACTGAATAACTTAGGCTAGTTGTACTTAATAACTTATGTTAATTAACTTCAAGAGAATATAATGATTTTCATACTGTGCTGCTATTTTTACTCTAACAAATATACTTATATTAATTTGCAAGCATGGCCTTAATCATAGTGGTCACCGTCTAACCGAAGTTTCTTACTCCCTATGTCCATAAAAGGATGTCTCAAATTTGTCTAAATTTATATGTATGTAGGCGTATTTTAGTTTGTAGATATATACAAATTTAGACAAAGTTAATACATCTTTTATGGACGGAGTGAGTAATACTAATTTATATGCCATACTGAGTAGTACTAACTTGTAAGTCAGACTGATGATCGAATCAACTGGTGAACACTGGTGTGCAGACCCGTACATGAAATTCAGAAGTGGTGGCAACCAAATAAATGACCGATTTTTTCCCCTAGGCCTGATTGATTAAATAATGCGAGCAGACACACAACCTGAAATCAAAAGCCTGGACATCAGCGATGGATGGCTGCTGGCCCCATGTTGCAATTTCTTCCTCCATTGTTGTCAAAGAGTTAAGTGGAGGCAGGACGTGCCACATCCATGGATGTTGCCATGCTGGTCGCCATGTTGCTTCTCGATCTCGTTTTTGTCAGATCAAAGTAAAAAACATGGGAGATGCAAATCCCAAGGGAGAGTTCCCAGCCCGCCTTACGCTGCTGTAGCAGGAAGGAAATAATGGGAGGAGCAACGCGCGGCAGCTGCACGACATGAAGAAATTAAATAACCGGAGGAGCAGTCGAGGTGCGCAGAATCGAACTCGCGACCAATGAGGAGGAGAGTCGGATGGCGAGTACTTATGCGGGTCAATGAGGCACAGACTCGCGGTTAATCCTACGGTTCAAGACTAATCAAATTTTAATCTAATGGATCAAGTTTGCTAAACTCCAGAATTAACGTGGAGCCTTGTATGGTGCCTCCAATTAGTAAATATAAGATAGCCTGATAGAAGTCCAGTTATTCCTGATATGTCTGCCTATATCCTATGCTTGTTTTCCAGTTACTTCTACTAGCATGCTTAGGAGTTGTTTGCGGTCTATCACATGTTTAGCTGGTATATCTTAATAATTGAAGACTTGCTATGTGGGAATCACTGTTATTATATTAACGATAAGGCACCGGCGGAAGGCCAGCTATGGTGATTTGTTCTGCTAGTGTCGCCTAGGAAAAACCGTTATTTTCCACTTATCCAAGAATGAGCGCCCTATCCACACATGGGAAGACTTATGGAACCCCCCGCAACTCAGTATCGGATCTGCTATATTTGTTAGGGAGCCACAACTAGTTCGGGTGTTTACCATTTGGAGCATATCACACAAAGATCAGCATGATGAGGATGAGTGACGCATATAGGTGCGGTATGATGCGAAGTGGCCGGCTCATGGTAGTTTGTGCCACCTAGTGCGTAGTCGCAAACGTTTGGGCCCACAAAGGAGTTTCGGCCAGGCTCTCGACGTGGATCAGTCTCAGATAGGTGGCTCCTTATCCAATGTAGTATTGAAGGGGAAGGTCGTGTTGAGATAGCTAAATGCCTCTGTGGCATGTGGTTGATTGAATGTGTATGGTTACATTTGGGCACCCCTGCAGGGTTAAATCTTTTCGAAAAGCCGAGTCTGCGGTTATGGACGACTTGGGTAATGTGCTGGCTAAAAAGATCATAGACATCACCGTATATCATAAATAGCTAAATTGACTAGTAAATAGCCATATTCAAACAATAACCTGATAAAACTTGATTAACGTGTGAGTGTCCGGACTTCTTCCTCGTGGGAATATGATACGATGGAGTTGTCTCAGGACGGGTATTGCTTGGTGAGTAGTTTAGCCCAGTAGCGCAAGCGCTCTCTTCCCTTATTCTAATTAGACGCAAGTTGTAGCGTGTCTTCTGTAGTTGGTAGGTGCTGCTGCTGCAAGTCCACATACAGCCCTTTTCAACCAAATGCATGTGCATCATACCTTCGTTTCCTCTTGTGCGTCAGACTTGCGGAGTACCCCCGTACTTATACCATCGGGTGTCCGGTGCCCGTGTTTTCACCGATGCAGGAGCGACAGCAGAGTTCGACGATCCAGATGGTGGCTACTACGTAGAGTTCGACGCCGACTATGACGAGTAGATCGAGATCCTAGGTGGCAGCCTGAGACCACCATGGGTCGGTCCCCTCCTTTATTTTCCGGCCTTTGGCCTTTGATGTAGTCTGTACTCAGACGAGTGATTGCTTCCGCTGTATTCGGGACGTATGATCCCCTGTCATGTAATATAGGTATTTCGAACTATGTTTATTTATATTTTTGTGTCATACTTGTGCATGTGATGTAATCCAATTGTGGTTCTACTTGGAGAAACGATACTTCCGCTAAGTGGGGCTTACAAATTGGTATCAGAGCATGGACCGCCTTTAGGAGCCTTTTTCACCGGTCGTAGTTGAGTCTAGAAATTATTTTAGTAGCTATTCAGGAAAAACTATACGCGAGAGTAGGAACTATGTTCTCTTTATTTCATTCCCCACCCACCCTTCCTCTTTTTCTGGTAAGGAAGTGAAACGAATTTTTCTCTCCTTTCCTAATTTTTCAAAATTAGGGTTTCACGTGTTCGGGGTTTTCCGTAGTACCTTCAGGTTGCAGTCGTGAATTGGTGAAAGAAATGTTGCTTCGGTCACTTCATCTTTGTTTTCCCTACTCCGGTGCTGAATCTTTTACGGTGCATCTAATGTCTATCCATGTTATCTGTTGCTATCTAATCTTCCGAAAAATCTGTCATCTTTATCTGGTGCTTACAAATGTTGTCGTTATCCTCAGGATGACGAGGGGTAACAGCAACCCACCTCCGCCCCCTCCGCCACCTTTCTCGGAGATGTTGACGCAGCTGACGCAAGTGGTGGCGCAGTTGGCGCAGACGAAGGCAAACCAGATGATGCAAAACAACAACAACCGCAACGAGGGCAACGGCCGCGTCTCACTCAAGGACTTCCTCAACCTCAACCTCAACCCCAGGATCTTTGCCTCTCTGATTGAGCCCCTCGACGCTGACGACTGGCTTCGCGAGATGGAGATGACTCTTCTCCCGGCACGGGTGGCTCCTGACGACCACGTGCCCTTCGTCACCTTCCTCCTACGCGGCGAGTCGGCCTCGTGGTGGGAGAACCACCAAGCCATGAGAGCTCCCCGCACGACTACCACCTGGCCGGAGTTTAAGGTTAGCTTCCTACGTCACCACGTCCCCGACGGACTCATGGAGTGCAAGCGCGAGGAGTTTTGCTCTCTCACACAGGGCCACATGGACGTCCTCAGCTACAGTCGGGTCTTCAACAACCTTTCCCGTTACGCTGGAGACGAGGTGTCCACTGATGCCAAGAAGCATGCTCGCTTCCGCAAGGGCTTCAACCCGGCACTGAAGTACGTGCTCAACCTCATCAAGACGCAGAACTTCGAGGAGCTTGTCGACACCATGCTCAAGGCCGAGCACGGACATGCTGTGTTTGAGGAGTCTCGCAAGCACGCTCGTGAAGGTGGTTCTTCCTCAGGCAAGAACGTCGGACCACCTCAGAAGCACAGAGTGTGGGTGCCCAACAGTGCCCTCGCACGTGGCACCTACGTTCCGGGTACTCCAGGGTCGGCTCCACGCCCACCCACCACTGCTCCCAGGACCATCGCGGCACCGCCAAGGCCGACGGGTTCTCGTCCTGCTCCGACCTGCTACAAGTGTGGCCAGGAGGGCCACATCTCACCTCAGTGCCCGCAGAACCTGCTTCCTCCACCACCGCAGCCTCGCCCTGCTCCGACTCAGGCGATGGTGCGTGCTCCTCCCCTGCAGAGGCCTATCAACACCAACACTAGGCCTTAGGGACGTGCAGCCAGGGTCACCCACCTCAACGCAGATGCAGCTCAGGAAGCTCCAGAAGTTGTCCTCGGTACACTCCCTGTAAACTCAGTTGATGCAAAGGCCTTTTCGATACTGGTGCTTCCCTTTCCATCGTATCACATAAGTTTGCCTTGAAACGTGGTCTACCTTATGTGTCTTTACCTAGAAATCTCATGGTCATATCCCCTGGCATGCAAATGACAACTTCCAAAGTAAGCCACGACAATGAAATCCAAATTGGAGGTCACTTGTTTCTTGCTTCTCTCATACTTCTTGGAAATTCAGACATCGCCGTCATTCTTCTCATGGATTGGTTGAAGGCCTACAAAGCTAAAATCGATTGTGCCACAAAGACGGTCACTCTTTCTCACCCCTCTGGCCAGATAGTCTATTCTCCAAACTCTCCACCTTCTGTCCAGATCTTTGCTCTAAACGTCGATCCTCTCCAAGCAATCCAAAATGTTCCAGTCGTTTGCGACTTTCCTGATGTTTTTCCGGAGGAGCTCCCGGGTATGCCACCCGACAGAACTGTTGAATTCGTCATCGAGCTTGAACCAGGCACTGCGCCTATCTCCAAAAGGCCTTACAAAATGGGTCCCCCTGAACTGATCGAGCTCAAGAAACAGTTCGAGGATCTTGAAAGCAAAGGCTATATCCAACCAAGTTCGTCTCCGTGGGGATGCCCCACCATCTTGGTGAAGAAGAAGGACAAAACAAGTTGTCTTGTCGTCGACTATCGTCCTGTCAACCTCCGCACAATAAAGAACAAATATCCTCTTCCTCGAATAAATGATCTCTTTGATCAACTTGCCGGTGCAAAGGTCTTCTCTAAAATGGACCTAAGAATGGGGTATCATCAAATAAAGATCAGGAAAGAAGATATTCCTAAAACAGCCTTCACCACTCGCTACGGTCTCTACGAGTACACCATCATGTCTTTCAGTCTCACAAATGCTCCAGCTACCTTCTCTCGTCTCATGAACTCTGTCTTCATGGAGTACCTCGACAAGTTCGTGGTGGTCTATCTCGATGATATCCTCATCTACTCCAAGTCCAACGAAGAGCATGCTGAACATCTACGCCTCGTCCTCACAAAACTCCGAGAACAACGTCTCAATGGCAAGTTCTCCAAGTGCGAGTTCTGGCTCACTGAAGTCACCAATCTTGGGCATGTCATCTCTGGAGAAGGCACTGCTGTTAACCCAGAAAGGGTCCAAGCAATTCTCGACTGGGCTAGTCCCAAAACAGTCAAGCAACTCAGAAGCCTCCTAGGTATGGCCGGCTACTATCGCCGCTATATCGAAAACTTCTCCAAGAAAAAGCTCACCACTACTCCTGTCCTAGTAGCACCTGATAACTCCAAGCCTTTCCAAGTCTTTTGTGATGCCTCTCTCCAAGGACTAGGCTCTGGTTGTCCACGGGAGCTGGCCTCTTGGAAGCTTCTAGCTCCTTCCTACCCTGCTCCATAGTGAGAGCCTGGTTGTAGAGCTCCTGGTAAGACTGGAACTTGAAGGGTAGGAGCTCGTAGCGGAGGCGAGGGGCGAGCCCTTGCGGAAGAGGTATTGCTTGTCCTCGTCATTTGTCACATCCCGAGGGGCGTAACAAGAGAGGTGGTTGAATTCACGCCCATAGGATTGGACGTCCATGCGTCCCTGGGTCAAGTCCAGGAACTCCCTCCTCTTGAGGCCCATGATGGGCTTGGGGATATATGCCGCACGGAAGGCGGTGCGGAACTCCGCCCAAGTGAAGACATGGCCCGCGTCAAATATTGACACGTGGCTCTCCCACCAAGAGCCAGCGGCTCCCGTCAGCAGGTAGGTGGCGAAGTTGACTTGTTCCGCCACCGGAATGTGCAGAGCGGCAAACTTGCGCTCAAGAGCCCGAAGCCAATCATCCGCATCAAGCGGCTCCTTAGCTTCGGAGAAGGTGGGAGGTTGGGACCGCAAGAACTTGGTGAGAGTGTTGCAGTCCGTGTTCCTCCTGGCCCCTTGTTGCACCAGCTGCTCGAGCAGACGCTCATTCCGCAGCCGGTTCTCCTCGATGGCCATCAAAACCTCCGCCATTGAGGGTGGCGGCGGTGCCTCAGGATTGCTTTCTTCCTCACGACGGGTAGGAGCCATTCTGAAGATTCGGAACAAGGACATAGTTAGTAATCACTCTGAACAATTAGGATAGATCATTTGAGTCCTTCCAGATATAGAGAATTAAGATGGCACTAACACCAAAGCAGATTTAGGCAACCACGAGTGACATCACGTCATCGCGGCGATAGCAAACCGATGTAGCTGACTCGAGACAAACAAAGGACAGTAGAACCCAAACCCCGAGAACCTAAAGTCCAACACCAAGCTTAAAACAAATAGAGAGAAGAGATTAGAGTAGAGCGAGTTGGATGAGGAGTAAAAAGAATCCTAAGAAGGTTTTCACAACTCATTTTTAGGTTATAAATAATTTTCAACTAGACTCGACATCGACCAATAGAAAGGGTTTCCTACAGGCAGTCCTGCTCTGATACCAACTTGTAACGCCCCGACCCCGAAATTATGCAGAGAGGCTATGTAACCCACATGCTATGCTACATAACCGAAGGGCATGGGATTACCGCTCCCACGCAACACTCCGATCATGCCATAAACACTGGCATAGCTATCAAAGCATAATACAGAGATCAAGACTTGTGGAACAACTGGCACATTGCAGACTCTACGACACAAAACATATCGCAACTCATATAACGAGAAGAATACAAATATTACACACAAAAGGTCACAGACCCATCAACTCATCATGCGGAAGCGAAGTAGTGTTGTCTAATACAACAAGATCCAAATATGGCCTAAGAGGCCTACACATAAACATAACCACATGCCAGCTTGTTCCAACGTCCCAAGGTGCCACCTGGGAACCCCGAACTATTCGTCGACGTCCACGAAGAACCCACCTGTGTGCTCGGTGTCGTCCTCCTCTGAAATACAAATATAAAGGCAGCAATGAGAGACTGAGTACGACGTACTCGCAAGATTAGTAGGGCGATATAGGCCCAATGCTGACGGAGGCTCTAAACCTGTATGTAGCTACTTTGCATAAAGCTAGATTTTCTTTGTAAAAGATTTAAAAGACCCATGGCATCGACTACTCAGATTATTTTCTGAAAAAGGGATAAGGGAGTAACTTTCATTCGGTTCTCATCGAAACAATAGTACCAAGAATCACCACTCGTCACCACCAAGGCACTTCCCCGAATCACCCTCGAGGAAATGAACCTTTTGTCACACATTGTAATTGCAACCTCTAGCTACCAAGTTTTATTTAGGTTAAAGTTGTTTATGATCCCCTAAATCCATTCCCAAGGCGTCCATAACCGTGGACACGACTTTTCAAAAAGTTTAACCCTGCAGGGGTGTACTAATTTACCCATTGGTACCGTCCGGCTCACCTGGTTGGCCCTCTTCCGGGGAAGGCTGGCGAGTGGGCGCGGTTAAACCTTCACCTCGCGTGAGACTATCCAAGAGTCATCTGTGGCGACAAGGCAAGTTTACCCAGCCTATTTCAGCCCCTGCCCCCATCGCCACGACCTAAACACAAATCCTCCGCAACATTTTCTCTTCCACTCACACGCAAATGGAAATTGAACTAGAGGACCCTTGGATACGCCCGCACAAGTTATTCAGTTAGTAAGGAGCCCATACCCCCACCAATGGGAGCACGCTCAAACCTTGAGTCCGAAGACAGGAACTCGCACCTAGGGGCAAGAGTGAGGCAAAACACCATCCCCGATGGCAACTCACCCAAGCCTTTTAAGCAAATTAATTAAGTACCAACAACAACCACCATGTCCGAACATTCCATCAACATCATCATTATGGAATTTAATCAACGAACATAAATAGAAACAAGACTAAGTATGGCTAAGCATAGCTAAGCATATAAGCTACAACAATTATATCTTTGTCTCCGGCCAACACATCAACCCTAGGGTTTATAGGAGGGGAAGCATGTGATGGTTCGGGGAAAAACATGCAATCATAGGATATTCTAATATTGACCAAATAGACATTGGAACCGAATGCAATATTATGGTGCATAAAATAAGTTTATAAACATTAGAATGCTAGATGCCAAGAAGGTTAGGTTATATCTTGCCTTGCTGCCGGGGCGTGTAGTAAGGCTCGTCGGTGTAGGTAGGGGTGACCTCAACTCCGGACTCTATCGATACCCAAGCAAGAATAGAAGAACAAAATAAATCACACGAAGACAAGTTGCAATGCACAATCACATGACGAGATGACAAGATTATGCAAAGATATCTTTATATAATTTAAATAGCAAAATTAAATGGAGAGCCAAATAATTAGTGCAATTATTTGGAAGCAACCCCATATTTAACTTAATGACCACATTGCTCATAAATTTGTTAAATTATTACATTATTAGAGAAGGGGTCAAATATGCATTAACATGATATGAATGGATAGGGTTTGTCCTTCCGATCATTTGGTACCTTATTTGTAATTTTCTGAGTACCGAAGAATAAATAGAGAATTAAATAATTATTTGAATTTAATTCTTTTAACCAATTTATTTATAACATCAATAAATATTTGTGATCATGAGTTGATATTACCATGATTGGATAGCATTTGGAACACTGATCATCTTGATATTTTATTCATAATTTTTGGTTAAAGATTTAACGAATAATGATTTTCCCAAATTAGGTATTATTTATACCATTTTAGGAATTATTAAATAAACAAAAAGAATATAGATTCAAAAAAAAGTTACAAAGATTCAATCCGGTAGAGTTTGTTTCCCTGAGCATTTTGAAATTTGATTTGTCGAATTTGAAGCATTATTCAATTAGTTATCGATTATTTATTTGTTTCAAAACTAAAAAAGGGAAAAACATTACCCAGACAGGCCGGCCTTGAGCCGGCCAGGCCGGGCTGCAGGCCGGGGTGTGACCCGAAACCACCGGCCATTGGCCGGCCTAGGCTGGGCTCCCAGGACGGGAGGGTGGCAGAAGCCACTGGCCTCGTGTCGGCCCAAGCTGAGCCCAGGCCGGGAGTCCAGGCCGGGCACTGGCCCGAGCCATCCGGCCTCAGGCCGAATAGGCCGGGGTCCATGCTGGCGCACGGCAACGGCAGGGTGCGGCGTTGACCGCCGACGAATCAGCGGCGGGAGAGGGAGAGAGGGAGAGGGGAAACGCGCGAAGGGAAGCTAGGTCACCCGGAAGCACGCGTGCGTGGTCGGTGCGGCGTGAGGATGGCCGGCGGCGACGGAATCGGGCCGGCGGAGCTCGACCAGGTGCAGACGGTGTCGAGGACGGAAATGTCGGAACCGAGCTACCCCGGCTCGATTCCCTGCTCCAGGAGGGGGAAGAGGACGAGGCGAAGCTCCCTGTCCGCTTCGATCTACACGGGAGGTACCGGAATGACGGCAGCGAGCTCGGCAATAGCGGCGGAAACGGAGGAGCTCGGGAGAGAGAGAGAGAGCCAGGCGAGGGAGCAGGCAAGTGGGGAAACAGGTGAGGAGCAGGTGGGGGTCCTCGTGCCCTTGTCCACCGGGCGGCACGGACACAAGGGAGTGGGGCGTCGGCATGGGCGCGGAGGAGGTGGCGGCATGGCGCCAGTGGCCATGGCCGCGACTGTGCGGGAAAATAAATTTTTCACAAAACCCCCTGACTCTATTTTCTGTAATTACAAAAGAGTCTAGCAGCAGCTTAGTGGATTTTATTTAGGCCCTAAACCATTTTTATAAATCCACAAAAATTCATGTGGGCTCCACTTGACCTTTAGGTGCTCCATAAAAAATTGGGGTTGCAATTGAAAAAGTTTTTGACAACCTTTGTTCCTATGGTTTAATTAAGGCATTTGTGATATTTTCCCAAATTCATTTATTTGGAGTATTTAAACATTTCCAAAAATAATGAAAATATTCATGGAGGCCCTCACAATAATATTGAAGCTCCCCATGATTTTAGTTTGAATTTTTGGAATGTTTAACTTGGTTTCAAAAATAGAAATTGAATTAAGCCAAATTGAATTATCAAATTTATTTCCTTGCTTAATAAGGAATTGCTTCATCAAATGGATATAACATGCACACTTGGAACTTCCTGAACAATTTGGAAGTTCAAGTTTATTGGTTTGCTAAGTTGAGCAAATTCATTTGGTGGAGGGTTGTGGAAGGTTTGCTTCCCCATTTCAAATTGTTTCCAAGTAAATGTCAGAAATAGCAATTGCATATGGATGCTATGATGCAAAACAAGAATGCAAAAAGTGGAAAAATTCTTCGTATTTTCAGTACAAAGCTGGGGCTGTTACAGGGTTCTTCTTTGGGGATGACGTTGCTTCTTCTTGTCCTAGTATTCTTCTGAGGGGGTTAGGTGCGGTCGCCCACCTTTCCCTGCGCGGGCGGACAGGGGCTGACACCTTTTCCGTCCATGTCCCCCATCGGCGCCTTCATCTTCTTGGAGCCCAAGTCTTCTAGGAGCTTCCAGCCGGGGCTGGCAAGCCTATCCTCTTCGTACAGTGCGGAGGTTGGTTCCCGGGGGTGAGCCTGGCCTCCTGCCGGGCATCGGGGTCCCCGGGACCTCCGCGTCGTCTTCTGGGTTGAAGGGGCCCCGGGGGGTCCCCTGGTCCTTAGCCGTGGTTGTCGATGTCGTGCTTGTCTCGTCGCCATGGGGCAGATGGGGGGGCCATCTGGTGGGCCCACGGGCGGTGGACCCACTTTGGCCGCATCAGGGGAACCCCATGTTCCACTATTGCGACATCAATCTTCCCTCCCACCATGCAGTAACAGTTGCCAGAGGGAGTCCGGCCCTTGTGCGAGGACTCGGAGAGGAAAGAGGTCCTGGCAACAATGCCGGAGTGTAATGCCCTTGGAATCGATAGCCGAACTGACGTCGAGCCCCAGGCCACCAGAGCCAAGACCCGCAAGTTCAAGGCTCCCTCCAGCTTCAGCGAGGACGAAGAGACCTCTGAGTCCCAAGAGGAGAGCGCGGAGAGCTCCGAGGAGGACTTCACCCGCGCCAACGAGGACGGCGATGACGACAACGGCGGCGAGGGGTCCGGGGGTGATGATGACGATGCCGACGAAGACATTGGCGATGAGGAAGACGTCGACAAAGAAGAGGAGGTGGGGGGAAGAGGCTTCTTCCCCGCGTCCTGCCGCGGGATCCGCCGTGGTCTCGAACCAGGAGGCGAGCCCCCAGGCGCCACCCGTGTGCGTGGTCGGTGAAGAGGGTGGCCCCCGTGGACATGGAGGTCGATGTCGATGCCTTTGTCCTGGCGCCGCGATGCGAGGAGTCGCCCCAGCGCCAGCCGTTGGTTTCGGAGCCCTCCTTTGCTGCCAGCATGATGCCCTTGAGCCCCCACGGCTCTTCTGCCGGGTCCGCAGACATGCCCGAGTCGCTGGGCTGCAAGCACCCCCGCGGCTAAGTCTGCTTCTTGCTTGTCTTTGTCGTGAATGATCCCTTTGAGCTTGCGTGTTGCGCTCCAAAGAAGATGACCAAATGTTGTTGCAAGGGTCAAGCTTCCCGGACGTGGCAGAGTTCCTCTCGAAGACGACTGCCTCCATCAGGTCCATCAAGAATAAGACCGTTCGCCGGCTCCTCAATCACCGAAACGGAGCCAGTCTTGAGACGGCGGCGCACGTGATGGCATCGTTCCAGGAGGCCAACCGAATGTCTTCATGCCCAACTTCGTGGGCGCCAAGCCTTCTGGAACCTCGCTCCAGGTCGTGGATGCTTCCGCGACCGCACCGGCCACGGAGATGTTCCCCTGTCCTCGCCCTTAAACTTCAGGCACATCATTCGAGCACCTTGTGCCCCAAATGTAATAAACATGGCGTCGGACTTCAAACTTTGTCAAAACTTATGCTGTAACGCTTAGGAAACTTTGTGCTACTCTACTTTGCGGGTGTTTTTGCTTTATCATGTTTTCCTTTCTCCGCTTCTTTGAGAGATCCTTCAGGGATGTAAGCTTACCCACGAGGCCCTGACTGATTAGGAATGCCCTCACGAGCCCTACCGATTCCCAGAAGGTCGCTCACCCTCTTGGCACACACTCCTCCCGGGCAGTATCAGGTCTCTCACCGCTTCATACCCCCGGGAGAGTCAACCCCCTAGAGAGCTCATTCGACGGACACGACACGTTCTCGGTTTCGTGCATAGTTTTATACCCGTGAAATAGATAGCAAAGCGTGACATGGATTCTGATCAAGGATAACTTATCTTTTATTGCTCGTGGGGAGTTTCGGGTGACAACTTGATTATTCCGGGTACATCTCAGGGCATCGCGGGTACTTCATGCATGACGTGCATCTGGCTTCAGTGTACCTCGCAGGGCGGAAGGGTAGCAGCTTCCTCGGCCCGTGCGCATCAGTCGGCCATCTTCCACAAGTCTTCAAGGGTGTCCACTACATGGATGCTCAGCTTTTCATGCATCATCAGGCTGTGGACGTTGGCGTGGAAGACAGCGATCTCTTGCAGGTCAGCCGGGGGAATGCGGTCGATGATGCCCCGGAACCTCCAGATGTAGTGACGCAGCGTTTCTTCGGGTCCTTGCTCAAGACGGTAGAGGTCAAGGACGGTCGCCGGGTTCGGCGCGGGGCAGGTCCTAGAACGCTGGCCGGCTTGGCCTTCCATTTCCTCGTGGGTACGACGCCCGGGGTTGGAGCCTTGGCCCGTGGCCTCGCGAGCTGGATCCATGGGCCTCTTGCCATGGGGATCCTCTTATCGTTCCTCCTCTGGGGGTGCTGGCGCAGGGACGGCAGCAGCGAGGGTGTTGGTCGGGGAAGAAATCACGGGAGCGTGGCAATGGTGAGCATAGTCCAGCAGGTTTTCAAAGCTTGTAATCCATGCCCTCGCACGGGGATTGCTCTTGCATTGCTCTGGTGGGAAGGGGAGAAGTACTCGGGCCGTGCCCAGTGCCTCTTCCAGCCCCCAGCTTTTCTGAGTCGACTTCCACGACGGCTCACCACGGACTTCCTGAGTTCCCGACATGGTCTTCGCTTGCCAAAGATGCGCCCGTTCACCCAGCCTTGAGGGACCAGCTGCTCCGGTTGGAGTAGAAGAAGATCTCGGGGCAGATCTTGCCGCGATCGATGAGCTTGACGTTGAACTTAGTGATGAGGCCGATGCAGACCTTGTCGATGAACCTAGCGACATGGTCGATGCGGACCTTGATCGAGATCTAGAAGAAGATCTTGAAGTCGATGGAGGCAGATCCAGCGCTTGCTCTCCCTACCTGGCGCGCCAGATGTCGTGTCTTGGATCACGGACACCGGGAGTAAAGGATACCCCCTTTTTAGGTTCGGTATAGGGCGCGAAGGATGCTGGGAAACGTCTTTCACCGGGAGAACTTTGTCAAGACCTCCGATCTACATACTAGCTAGCAACGCAGGGACACAGGGAGTTTACCCAGGTTCAGGCCACCCGGAGGCTAAAAGCCCTACTCCTGCATGTCTGGATTGAGTGGTTTATCATGGTGTAGCTTTACAGAGGTGGTTGCGGGTGAGAACCCGGGAGGTGTTGGTTAGAGGTTGAAGACGAGCAGATCTTGACCCGGAGGAGATCACCTCTCGCTTCTGTTACTCTTCGTCTTGTGCACTATCTAGCCTAGCCTCCGACTCTCTGGAGGTCCGTCCCTCTGGAAATCCGTCCCCTCCCTCCGGTGCCTTGGTCCTCCTTTAATAGGCTAAGGGGATCCCACAGGTGCACCTTTGGGGGCGGAGGGGTTTTAGGCGGGAAACCCCTCTGGGTTCTACTTATGGGGTGATGTTGCCTCTTCTCATCCAAGTATTCTTCTGAGGGGGGTTAGGTGCGGTCGCCCACCTTTTGCAGGGCGGGCGGACAAAGGCTGAGACCTTTTCCGATCGTGTCCCCCCACGGCGCCTCCGTCTTCTTGGCGCCCAAGTCTTCTAGGAGCTTCTAGCCGGAGCTGGCAAGCTTATCCTCTTTCCTTGTACGAAGGTTGGATCCCCGGGACCTCCGCGTCATCTGCCGGGTTGAGGGAGACACTGGGAGGTCCCCCAGTCCTTAGTCGTGGTTGTCGATGTCTTCCTTGCCTAGTCATCGTAGGGCAGATAGGGGGCCCATCTGCTAGTCCTGAACCTTTGCCTTGTTCGCCTTCTTGGTGGGCCCACAGGTGGTGGACCCACTTTGACCGCATCAGGGGAACCCCGTGTTCCACTGTTGCGACATCCCTCCCCGTGCATCCACCATATTGAACCTTTCGAGCATGTCTTGAATATACTTTGCTTGGCTAATGAAAGTCCCTCCTCTCAATTGCTTGATCTCGAATCCAAAGAAGAACTTCAATTCACCCATCATGGACATCTCAAACCTATCGGTCATAAGCTTTGAAAATTCATCATTAAAATTTTTCTTAGATGAGCCAAATATAATATCATCAACATATAGTTGGCACACGAAAAGCTCCCCGTTAACCCTCCTAGTAAAAAGAGTGGGATCAATTTGCCCAACTCCAAATCCATGGTCTAAAATAAGGTGCTCATACCACGCACGTGGTGCTTGTTTAAGTCCATAGAGTGCCTTATCAAGCTTGTAGACATAGTTAAGGAAGTTGGGGTCCTCGAACCCCGGGGGTTGCTTAACGAAGACCAACTCCTTTAAAGGACCATTAAGAAAGGCACTTTTTACATCCATTTGTTGCAATTTAAAGTTATAACGGGATGCATAAGCAAGAAGGATAAAGATGGACTCAAGGCAATCCACGGGAGCATAGGTCTCTCCAAAATCAATGCCTTCAACTTGAGAGAACCCTTCAGCTACCAATCTTGCCTTGTTCCTCACAACAATGCCATGTTCATCTTGCTGGTTCTTGAAAATCCACTTAGTGCCAATAACATTGCGGCACTCCTTTGGCTTCTCAACTAACTTCCAAACATTATTGCGTTTGAAATTGTTGAGCTCTTCATGCATGGCTTCAACCAATCCGGATCTTCAAGAGCTTCAAAGACTGTCTTCGGTTCCACCATGGAGATGTGAGCTTGATGATCACTAAAATTGGCCAATTGCCTCCGGGTGGACACCTTGCCTCTCAAATCACCAATGACTTTATCAAGGGTATGTTGACGACGTTCCATGGTTCTTTCAACTCTAGCTTGTCGATGGGCTTTGATATCCTCATTGCATCTTGGAGGTATCACTTGATCATCTTGATCATTTGAGTTCCCATCTTGACCGGAGAGTTGAGCATGTTCATCAATAGGTACGGCTTCAACATTTGAAGAGGATGATTGAGCAAGTTCTTGATCATGGCTAGCATCACTAATAGGTGAGTTGGGCCCTTGCGTAGCAACATGATCAAGGGGGTGAGGGTCTTCAACTTGTTCTTGGGTTGGTGCAATAGGCTCTTGTCGCAATAGTGGAACATGGGGTTCCCCTGATGCGGTCAAAGTGGGTCCATCGCACATGGGTCCACCAAGGAGGCACTCAAGGCCAAGGCACAAGACTGGTAGATGGGCCCCCCATCTGCCCCACGGCGTCCCGACGCGCGCGGCATCGACAACCAAGGCTAAGGACCCGGGGACCCTCCGGGGCTCCCTAGACCCAGAAGCAGGCATGGAGGTCCCGGGACCCCAACGCCCGGCAGGAGGCCAGGCTCACCCCCAGGAACCAACCTCCAGTGCGCAAAGAGGATAAGCTTGCCAGCCCTAGCTGGAGGCTCCTAGAAGACTTGGGCGCCAAGAAGATGGAGGCGCCAAAGGGGGGCAGAGGCGGAAAAGCTGTCAGCCTCTGTCCGCCCTCCCTGGAATAGGTGGGCGACCTCACCTACCCCCTCTGAGAAGAATACTTGGACGAGAGGAGGCCACGTAGCCTCCTAAGGAGAACCCGGAGGGGTTTTCCCGCCAAAACCCCTCCGGCCCCAAGGGTGCACCTGTGTATCCCCTTAGCCTATAAAAGGAGGCCCGAGGCACCCAAGTGAAGGAGGGATTTTCCCGAGAGTCGGAGGCTAGGCTAGATAGCGCACAAGACGAAGAGTAGCATAGGCGAGAGGTGATCTCCTCCGGGCCAGGATCTGCTCATCTTCAACCTCAAGCCAACACCTCCCGGGTTCTCACCCGCGACCACCATTGTAAAGCTACACCATGATACACCTCTCAATCCAGACATGCAGGAGTCGGGCTGTTAGCCTCCGGGCGGCCCAAACCTGGGTAAACCCCTCGTGTCTCTGCGATGCTTGCTAGTACGTAGATCTTGAGCGTAGACGAAGCCCCCGGGCGGAAGACGTTCCTCAGCCTCCTTCGCGCCCCATACCGAACCTAAAAAGGGGGTATCCTTTACTCCCGATGTCCGTGATCCAAGACATGACAGCTCTTCATTGGCATGATTTTCTTGTGTAGATGAGGGCTCCACTTGAGTAGAGCATTGTCCTTCTCGATCCGCCACAATGGTTTTCTCAATGGGGCAGAAAAATCCCACACCCATTCTTCTTATGGCTTCTTGAGGAATTTCATCCTCTACATCGGAAACATGAAATTGTGCCACTTGGGAGCCGTCATTTTGCTCGAACACCACACTACAATATTCTATGATACGCCGTGAGGCTTTGTCATAGATTCTATAAGTGTGGGATTCGGCACCGTAACCAACAAAGATACCCTCTAGTGTTTTAGATTCAAATTTAGTTAAGCGACAACCTTTGATCAAATAGAAACACTTACAACCGAAAACACGAAAGTAGGAGATGTTAGGCTTGTTGCCGGTGAGGATCTCATACGGAGTCTTATTCAAACCTTTGTGGAAGTAGAGCCGGTTGGACGAATGACATGTCATGGATATAGCCTCTGCCCAAAAGCTCAACAGAGACTTAAACTCCGCCAACATGGACCTAGCCATATCAATAAGAGTCCGGTTCTTCCTCTCGGATACACCATTTTGTTGAGGGGTATAGGTTGCGGAATATTGATGACGAATACCCTCTTCACTAAGAAACTCATTGAGAGTGTACTTCTTGAACTCGGAACCATTGTCACTTCTAATAGCTAATATGGGGACATTGTGTTGACGTTGCATTTCATTGGAGAAGTCGATGAAGGCTTGTTGGGTCTCACTCTTCAACTTGAAGAAATAAACCCAAGTAAATCTTGAATAGTCATCAACAATCACCAAGCAAAACTTCTTCCCACCATCACTAGCTTCGGGAACGGCACCAAAAAGATCCACATGGAGAAGCTCCAAGATCCTCTTGGATGAAATAATAGTCTTGCTAGGATGGAGAGAATCATGCATCTTTCCTTCAACACATGCCCTACAAACACGATCTTTGGCAAAAGAGACATTTTCTTTTAGTCCGAGAATGTGGCCACCATTGTGAAGACTTTGCAAAGTTCTCATGTTGACATGGGCTAGGGGGCGATGCCACAACCAACCCACGTCGGCCTTTCCAAATAGGCACATCGAATTTGTAGTTGTTTTCTCTGAAAAGTCCACCACAAACAAATCATTTTCAGCGTACCTAACAAAAGCGACCTTTAGAGTCTTGCTCCAGAAGAGTACCACAATATCAATATCAATAAAGACGGCAAAGCCCATCTTAGTAAGTGCACGAACGGAAAGTAAATTATAACCAAGGGTTTTAACAAGCATGACATTCAGTAGGGTGATATCCCTAGCGACTACTACCATGCCAAAACCTGATACCTCGAATTTTGATCGATCTCCATAAGTGACGGTTGCATGATTTAGATTTGGTCTCATCTCCGTCAATATCTCCTTGCTTCCGGTCATATGACTTGTGAATCCATTATCAAGCACCCATTTTGACCAATCGGGAGCATAGTCCTACAAGAAATTGTTGCTTTGATTTAGGTACCCATTTTCCAATGGGTCCAATTTTGTTAGCAACAAGGGTCTTAGGAACCCAAATAGAACGAGCAATAGAAACATTTCTAGGACCAACAAATTTAGCATAGACATCCCCATAGTAATGAACATATAGAATATAACGGGGGTTAGTTTTTCCCGCAAAGTCATCACTAGTGGTTTTGCCCCTTGTTGCACCACCACTAGCAATGTTCACTTTCTTTGCTTGAGGGATCCTTTTTGCTTGAGGAGCCCTTGCAACTTTCATGAAGTTCTCCTTCTTATTTTCCTCCTCAACAAACCCAACACCAACTCTCCCTTTTTGTGAAGTAACAAAAGGTCTCTTACCTAGGGAGATGGCTTTAGCAAGATTGATCTTCAACCTAGCATTTTCCTCAATAATATTTGCATGATCACAAGTAATATGAGTGGAGGAACTAGGCATATCAATTTTAGACGGTTGAGCTTGAAGTTGTTCATACGACTTGGTGAGGATAGAGTGTTCACGATCCAAAGCCTTGTTAGCGTTGGAAAGTTTTGCTAGCTCCTCGGTTAGTCTAGAATGACCAACACCAAGCTCGACCTTTTCCTTCTTACATGCTTTGTATTTTGCAATTGCATGGTCACGTTCTTTAATGAGTTTAGCAACAATTAAATCATTTGACTCTTCTATAGATACTAATTGTTCCTCAAGAGAAACCCTAAGCTTATGCTCTTCCTCAAGATTATCTTTCAAGGATGCAATTTCCATAGCATCCTCTCTTTCAATGTTACCCTTGACCTCAAGAATCTCTTGAGCTTCACCATATTGGCTCATGAGAGTCTCAAAGTGCTTCTTGGTTTCACCTTGCAAGTTAGCTATAAAATGATCCAAGGCAACAATTTCCTCTTTTACTCTAAGACTAGTAGCATCATTCATAGTCTTAGGAGAGAGAGAGGGAGACGATGATACCTCGGTGGCAATAGCCATTAGACATCTTGCGGAGGAGTTGGAGACATTTTCATTAGGGGATTCAAAGAGCGAAGGAGAGGGTGAAGATGCAATGGCAATAGCGGCCACCTCACTTGTGGTTTCTTCTTCCTCCCCGGATGAGTACTCCTCTTGAGCAACCAACACAATTCTTGGAGGCTTCTTGTTGTTGTCATTCTTCTTGAAGAACGGTTTCTTGTGAGCAAGCTTTGACTTGTCCTTGGGAACAAGCTTCCCTCCATGATGTTCACGGTTATCAATAGGACACTCGGCCACAAAGTGATATTGATTTTGGCAATTGTAGCATGGACGAACCCTTTGGCCACCCTCCATCCTTCCACTTGATTTGTTGACTAGCTCCTTTGCTTTGGACGGGCTCTTCCAAAAGGCTCTTGATGTGAGGGCTACATAGTCTTTGAGAGTATCTTCAAGATCTTTAGGTTGACAATGTGACACATCTTCTTGAGTCTCATCATCTTCATCTTGGTCCACAACCTTGGCCTTCAAAGCAAGAGACGTTCCTTTGTGCATTCCAATAGCTCGGGCACGAGCATCTTCGGCGTTCTTGGCGACCACCTTGAATGCCGCCATTTCTTGCATAACCTCATTGGATGACATGAGGTGGTAGTTGTGTCTTCCTTGGAGACTCTTCAAGTCAGTGGGCTCAAAGGGCATGAGAGCACTCACATATTTTCTCTTGATCCAAGCATCATCCACATAGGAGGCTCCAAGAGCTCTAAATTCTGTGGCAATGGTCTTGAGTCTTCGAAACATGTCTTCATGGTCTTCACCTTCCACCATGAAAAATCACTCGGCTTGGTTGCTCAAGGCTTCAAATCTATTCCTCTTCATACTCTCATTCCCAACAAACACTTCGGAGAGAGCATCCCAAGCTTCTTTGGCGGTGTTGAGGTGTTGGATATGTGCCATGTCCTTTTCCCCCACGGCTATTTGAATGATGTTGAGAGCCAAGTCATTGAGTTGGCAATCCACAACCTCTCTTCTTGTCATGTTGTTTGGATCGACGGCCTTGAACCCAACCTCAATGATTCTCCAAAGCTCGATCGAGGCACTGTTGACATGAGATCTCATAAAAAATTGCCAATTAGAAGAACGAGAGGAAATAAGCTTAGGTGGATCACCCCTATTGTTTATATGAGGATGAGGGATAGGTGGGTCGGGGAGGTACACAAACGGAACCGCATGGTGCTCCACCTTCCCACCATCAATTTTAGCTGGGGGGTCTTTAATGAGTTGTTCGCCCTCCCCACCTTGTGCGGCGGAAGCATTAACCTCGAGGGTTGGAGATGCGGGGGGGCATACTACCATTTAAGAGTTGCGTCATCATCTCACGCAACTCCTTTAGTTGGGCATTCATGGATGAAGTCAAGGTTGTTTCCAACTCCTTGAGATCATCCATGGAGACCAGACTAGTATCGCCACTCGTATTCCCATCCTCTTTACCCATACTCTCTTAGGCGGTAAAGCCTAAATAATGAGCCAAGGCTCTGATACCAATTAAAATCATCGTATGGGCACCTAGAGGGGGGGGGGGTGAATAGGTGGTACACCAAAATTTAATTCTTTTTCAATTTAGGCTTGACACAAGAGGTAAATTCTCTAGATATGCAACTATGGTGAATTTACCTATATGACAAGCTACACCTAACACAAGGCCATTATCATGATACAAGGGCTAGAGCTAACCGAAGTAGAAGCACGCAGAGGAGAGGATATATTCCCGAGTTCCTCCTTGTTAAGGGAGTATGTCTCGTTGGAGGGGTGTGAGCTCGCCACCACAGGCCTACTCAACGCCACAAAGGCCTCACCCTATTCTCCGATGAACCTCGCCACAAAGGCTCGGTCCACCTTCTACAATCGGAATCCTTCAAGGCGCAATCCGGAGCCTTTACAAAGTTCTTGGGGCACACAGCCACAACTTAATCGAGGGCTCCCAAATCAACACAACAACTGAAACGATAGCAATTAAAGTGAGTACAACCAAACACCTAGGTTTTCCCAATGGAAACCCTAGGCACGAATCCCTCAAGCAAATGAGGGGGGAAATGGAAAACCGGTTGGTGAAGATGTAGATCTGGCCTTCTCCTTCAATCCTCTGAAGATCAATGAGTTTGGGTGGAGGGTTTGAGAGATCAAGTTGATTTGACCTTTGCAACAATGGAGGAGAGAAAAACTGGATCGGCAACCCTCCATTGGGAAGAAGGGGTCTTTATATAGGGCCCCCTGAAATCGAACCGTTACATGCTGAAAAATGCTACAGCGGTAGTACCACTGTCCCAGCGGTATTACTGCTGCACGTATTCCTGCCGGTACCGTGAGCACCGCACGCACCAGTTGCTCCGGTATCTCCGCGGCGGTACTACCGGTGGGCTACCGATACTACCGCTAGTCACTTATCCGCGAGGCCAAATTAATTCCAACGATACTACGAGGCAGCTACCGCTGGGGTCCTGACGGGGATACAGTACGCACAAACAGCCCAACGGTACCTCTGGCGGTACCCGAGCGGTACTACCGCTGCTGGTATCTCGCCGGTACCCTTTGTAGTACAGTGCCAGCTGCTGCGGTACCACAGGGTGGTACCGCTGCTGCCAGGTAGCGGTACTACCGGTGGCTGGCCGGTACTACCACTGGACACTTAGCCGTGAGGCCGAGTTAATTCCAGCGGTACTACGAACCAGCAACCACCGGGGTAGTACCGCTAGGCTATGGTAGCACAGCTCCAGGAAGGAGTAGTACTACCACTGCGCCAACGGTACTACCGCTGAAGCTAACTTTGTCTAAGTGGCGGATTTCAGGCCCACTCTCTTCGCGCCGACTCCCTTTTTCTTGACCATATATTCATCTAAAAGGTTCTGCAATATTAATCACACACATTAGTCCGATGTTGTGTGTTGTCATTAGACTCCAAAACGGATTAAGAGCAAGTATGCTCTTTTAGTTCGCCCGCCAAGCCGGCGTTTTTCTGGCGACTTTTGGTAAAAAATAATCGTACAACATCATTTTTATTGCAAATTCATTATTTTAAAAACAAATGTATCATTTGTATCAAATAATTCGACATTAAATTAATACAAATAGTTTAACAAATCTACACAACTCATAAATTTAAAACAAGTTTTTCAAGATAAATTACATAAACCTAGACCTCACCTTTGCGCCTCCATAGGTGCTCCACCAGATATTGCTGCAATTGCTAATGAACTAGTGGGTCTCGGATCTCCTGACGCTTTGCAAGGAAGACAGTCCATGATGTCGGTACAGGCAGACGCCGGCTATCCTCCGGATCCTCGCCCATGAGGGGACACTGTCTGAAGTATGGCACCTCCTTCTCTTTCTCATCCACTAGATTCTCCCGCTCCCTCTCAATGATCATCTTGTGCAAGATCACACAACAATTCATTACCTCCCACATCTGACCTTTCGACTAGGTCATAGCGGGGTACCGGACAACAGCAAATCGAGCTTGGAGCCCACCAAATGCCCGCTCGACATCCTTCCTGCAAGCCTCCTGGCACTTGACATGCCAAGCTTGAGCCGTCTTCGGCAAAGGGGTTGAGATAGTCCTCACAAATGTGGACCATTTTGGTTAGATTCCATCTACCAAGTAGTATCCCTTGTTGTAATGGTGCCCGTTGATCTCGAAGTTCACCGGGGGAGCACTACGTTCAACAAGCTTGGCGAAGACATTGGAGCACTGCAGGACATTGATATCATTGTTAGATCCTGGCATTCTAAAGAGGGAATGCCAAATCCAGGTATCCTGCGATGCCACTGCCTCAAGTACGACACTGCAACCTCCTTTGTGCCCTTTGTACATCCCCTGCCAAGCAAATGGACAGTTTTTCCATTGCCAATAAATGCAGTCAATGCTTCCTAGCATTCCAGGAAATCCTCTTGCTTCATTCTCAGCTAGGATCCGAGCAGTGTCTTCTACGGTGGGTGTTTGCAAGTATTCTGGTCCAAACGCTTCCACTACGGCTCTGCAGAACCTGTAGAACCACTCAAAGACGGTGGACTCGGCCATGCCCAGATAGTCATCCTGCGAATCAGCTGGAGCTCCATATGCAAGCAGTCTCAAAGCGACCATGCACTTCTAAAGCGAGGAAAATCCAACCGTGCCGGTGCAATCCTTCTTGGAAACGAAGTAGTTGTCGAACTCTCGGACGTTATGCACAATCCTGAGGAAGAGCTTCCGGTTCATCCTAAAGCGGCGTCCAAATGTCTTCTCGCCATGCAATAGATCGTCGGTGAAGTAGTCAGCGTACAGCATGCAATATCCCTCTGCATGCTGCCGTTGCTTGCTCTTGCGCCGACTTGGTGCCGAGCCACCGCGCTTTGGCTATGCATCGGCGGCATACAGACGGGCCCGACAGGCGAGCATCAGCAAGTTCTCTTCATCGTCGGTATCGGCACAGTGGAAACTTGGGTACCACGGGCCGGCCTGCCAGGGCCCACAAGATTCTCTGGATGATTTTCGCTAAGGACCAGGCTCTCCAAGCCTGCGAGCCTCGCGAGGGTTTTTCCCTCGCGAGGGATCTTTTCTCCTCGACGAGGGTTCTCTCCCTTGGCGAGGGACCGCACCTCGACAAGGCGCCTCCGACGCCACCCGCAATTCTGCTAAGGACCAAGCCTAAGGGCTCGGCGAGGCTTTTTGCCTCGCGAGGCTCCTTCCTCACGAAGCCATCTCTGCCTCCACGGCAGAGCGCACATGGGCTCTGCGCCATGTGCAGAGTGACGCGCGCGCCTGCGCGCGATGACGACGACGCCACAGTTGCTGTTTCCATGTATAAAGCAGTCAATAAAGCGGCACCAAGCAAAGCGAACAACGAGTATTGCCTCTTTGGTGACAAGGGAACCGTCTGCAGCTACGCTCCAAGGACGACGTCACCATGGGTCACATCCCACCTCAGCAAGCGCCAGCCCACCGTCCGGCTGGCCGGTGGCCTTTTTCAGCTTTGGTGACGTCGCTCCCCTGCCGTGGACCGCGTCCACGAGCTTTACCTTTATGGTGGACTCCGCCTTTATCGTGCACCCTGCCTCCTTCCGCGTCGTCATGTGGTAACCCTTCCCGCCCAAATGTTTGGGCAGAAGAGGTCCAAGACGCATATAAAAGGAGGGGGAGCACGCCCAAGCAAAGGGTTCGATCTTTGGTAGGCACTCTAGGTTCGGGTTCGGAATCTGGAGCTTAGACGAAACCCTAGATCTGAAGACTAGCCACTAGCCATTGTTAGCCACCCTGAGCTTGACAAGCTCTCCTTACACTGTAGACCTCTCCAAGCAGTGCAATACACCATAGCAGGACGTAGGGGTTTTACCTCCAAAAGAGGGCCCTGAACCTGGGTAAGATCTTGTGTCTGCACCCCCACCATCAACAACATCCGGAGGGAGAGCTCTTCCTTGCGCCGCTTCAGCTCTGCCTCATGAGGCGCCAGCTGCCCCTCGCGGGCGTCTAGCAGCTCGCGGAGCTCCTTCAGGCTGGCCCTTGCGACCTCGTACTCGGCGGCGAGTTTCTGCTCGGCGGCCGCTAGCTCCTGGTGCTTGGCGTCGGTCTCCGCCTCCAGCGCCTCCCGGGCGGCGTCCAGCCGGTCCATGACCTCCGTCGCCTCCCGCTTGACGCTGTCGCGGGTCTCCTTGGCGAAGCGCATCGCCTCCTCGCGTGCCGCTTGGGCCGTCGCATCCTGCCGGCGGCACATCTCCACCCTCTCGTGGAGGAGAGCCTAGGCGTCGGCAAGCTTTGCCCGCTCCTCCTCCCGGGCGCGTTCTTCCTCGGCGTATTGCACTTCCAGCTCGTCAAGCACCTGCCGCGCTTGGCCGAAGACAACCCTGCGACGGGCTGCGCGAGGGCGCGGCTCCTGCAGCGCCAAGGTCCCCGCGTCGTCGCGGGGCGCAGAGGCCTCGACGCTCGTCGAGGCACCCAGGGCCTCCTGCCTCGGGCTCATGGCCGTTTCTGGTACGGCCTGGGGGCTGGCGCGGGCGCCTCCCTCGCTGCCCAAGGCAAGAGCCCTCAGGGGGCTGGGCATCCTCTCGCCCCCGGCTCCGCCGTTCAGGGGCTCCAGAGGCGCCTCCACCTCCGGCTCTTCAGGGGTGCTCCCCGCCCCTTCCATGGTGGCCGCGTCCGCCGCGGCCTCGGGCGCGTCCGCCCTCCTTGTGGGAGGCTCCTCCACCTCTGGAGGCGGCTCCATGACGATCTCCTCATCCACTGCTTCCTCTTCCGTGCGGTGCTCGGCCGCAGGAGGAGTAACAGCCCGAGTTGGCGGAGGCGTCGCCACTTCAATCACCTCCTCCGCGCGGTGCTCAACCACGGGGGGAGAAGCAGCCCTAGCTGGAGACGACATCGCCTCTTCAACCGCCACCACCTCCGCGCAGTGCTGACCCGCGGGAGGAACGGCCTCTAGCTGCGGCTCGTCAGCCACCTGCTGCGGCTCGTCGGCCGCCTGGTGCGGCTCGTCGGCCGCCTACTGCGGCTCATCGGTCACAGGCGTCTCCTCGGCGCCGCGGGTATGCTGAAGAACACAAACAAGCAAAGACCCTTCAGGAGGGGATTCTCAGAAGCAAAATGCTGAAAGAAAAGGAAAGGATCAAAGCTTACTCGTCGGCCGCTCTCCACACCCTCTTCTTCCCCTTGGGTGGCTGGAGGGTGCTCGCTCCGGCCTCTTCGAGAGGGCCTCCTGCACCCTCTTGGGGGGCGTCCCTCCCTGCTGAGGCGTTCCTGTCGTGGAGGGCCTTGGTGCGGGGCTTGTGGCGTCCCCCTGCGTCGCTGTTTCTCTCCCCCTCCGTGGGGTGCTAGGAGCGGACCACGTGGAAGACGTCCTCGTCGCTGCTGGAGAAGATCTCTTGGAGGTCCCCGCCAGGCGGCGCGTTCCTTGAGCCTGCGTCGCCCCCCGAGGGGTCGGCACCTCTCGAGGCCTCGTCCTCGCCCGAGGGGTTGGCGCCTCTTGAAGCCTCATCCTCGCCAGACTCTTCGTCCTCGTCCGGCTCCAGCGCGTCGCCCACCTGCTCCTGTTCCGCAGCCCACGGGTTGCTGCGGGACCCGACAAGCCTTGCGGGCCTGATGCCCCATTCATCGAAGAGGGGCAAGAGCTCACGGGCTTCACGCACGTTCTCCTCCACGTAGGCGAACAGCGGCAAGGCGTCGTCGTTGCTTGGGGACGGAATGGACGCCGTGGCGAAGAGGACCTTCATGATCTGCTTCAGCTCGCCTGGGGTAAGGTCGTCGGCGCTGAGGCGCATCCTATCATCCAGGCCAGAATAGGTCCACATCGGCTCTGAATGCCATTGGAGAGGAGCAATGCGGCGTGCAACGAAATCCATCGCCACCATCCGGCCGGTGAGCCCGGCCTCGCGGAGCACCAGAATGCGCTCGTACACCGCCTCAAGCTTGGGGCCCTCGAAGTCGCCGCTCGCCCAGCGCGCCCACTTCCTCGGCGGCGCCTCGGGCACCTCCAGATGGCGGTTCGACGACTTGGTGCCAACAAAAAGCCATTTCTGGCGGAACTTCTCCACCTTCTTCGTCACTTCGGTGATGGCGTTCTCACCCAGCCACGTGATGGGGAGTCTTCACTTCTGGCGGCGGCGATGCGGAAAGAGATGCATCCGAACCGCTCGTTCGACGCGGTGCTCCGGAGGGAGTAGAAGCTGCGAAAAAGAGCCACCGAGGGGTGGACACTGACGTACGCCTCGCAGAGATAGGCGAAGATGGCCAGAATGAGCACGAAGTTTGGGTGGAGGTGAAGGAGTTGGATCCGGTACGCTTCAAGGATCCCCATGAGAAAGCTGGAGAAGGGAGGAACGAGGCCGGCGTAGAGGGTGCGAAGGAAGATGGGATAGTACCCCGCGCCGACCTTGCTACTGCCGGGCGCTATGCTGGTGGCGCCTAGCTCGGGGTGGTTGGCGGCCACCAGGTGCCGCACCTTGGAAATCGTCGCCGCGCCGACGAGGGACTCCGGCATCGCCCCCTGGGGCACGGCACCGCGCGCCACCGCTGCTGACGTGCCGGTTTGCATCGTGGCCTTGCCCTTCAGGTCGACGGCTGCTCTCTTGGGTGCCATGGATGCTTGAAGACGAAGACCTCGGAAGCGATGTGCTCTGGGAGGAAGGAGAAGTTTTGAAGAAGAGGGTGGCAGAGTAATGGGAGAAGTGATGGGCGCAGTCTGCGCGCCAGGCTTTATTGACCGGTTGCCCCCGACGTGGCGAGCCCCACCGGGTTGCCGGTTGAAGCCGAGGAGATCGTGGCCGCGGGCGCAACCGCTGCGCTCTACGTGTCGCGGCCCTGTCAGGCATCTTTGGCCCCTCGACGCTTCGCCTGCGTCCATGGGCCCACAAGATATCAAAGCTGGAATTCTGGGGGAAGAGGGTTAGCGATTGAGGCAGCGGCAAACAGCACTAACAACTTATAGAGACACGCTACAACTTTCGTCTAACAGAGACAAGGTAAGAGAGCGCATAAGAAACCAACTATACTACTCACCACATCAAAAACCCGCCCACGTATTACTCCCTCGATCAACCGCCCGTGAGGAAGCAATCAGGGCAACTCACACGGTGGACAAGTTTTATGTGTTATTATTCAAGTAATCTATCTTACTAGTCAAGTTATAATCATTAGGTGCAAGTTGTCTATGATCTTTTTAGCCAGTGCATTTCACCAAGTCGTCCATAACCGCGGACACGGCTTTTCGAAAAGATTTAACCCTGTAGGGATGCACCAATGAACCCATACGCATCGAAACACTTGCTTAAAGGTGTACCGGTGGAGCGTTCGATGCAATACTTCCCTTCTCTACAAACTAGTCCAGGGAGCCACCTAGCTAGGTCTAATCCACCTTGAGAGTCTAGCCGAAGCTTCGAGGTGGGCCTAACCGTTGCGTGAACGGCTTCGGGAGGGAACACTCATACGATTGGCCCTCCTTCCACATGCGATTAATACACGGTCCGCAACCCTACCGTAAGTAACCACGTATCCATCATCATCTTACCTGCTCATCATCATCATCGTTGTACGCGCGCAAATGGAAACACCCGAACTAAGTTGTGGCTCCTGGACAGGTTTGAGGATCCCGTAATAGATTGCAGGGAGGCCCATAGAACTCCCACATGTGGTTAGTGCGCTCAGTCTTGGATCAGCGGAAAAGAACTCGGGTCCTAGGCAACACTAGCAGAACAAAACACCACGATTGGCCTTCCACCGGTGCCTTATCTTTATTATGTTATTCCCATCGCAACAGAAATTAAAGATTAACATGTGAGTTGAGCCTAGCTATCATGTTACCAACAAGACTAGATAAAGAGATAACAAGACTCAAGCAAAGCACCTAAGCATGCACTACGACTCGCAAGGCTAACAAGGTAAACAAGAAACAGGGGTAATAGGATGTGGAAGTGTGGCTATATCATGGCTGTCAGATAAACATGCAAATAGGATCGAGACACAAGCATCGTGACATAAGGCTAGCAAGCAAATAGGATGAGTAAGAGATAGAAAACAAGCAAAGATAGCAAGGGAGTATCACTTGCCGGCAATCCAGTAGAGGTAGCAGAACCTGTCGTTGCTCACATCAACTTATCGTCCTATTCCCGAAGAAGCAACGAACACTGGAGGCGGAAAAGATGCATTTTACTTCTACGGCAATAGAAGCGGCATGTTGATGACATGATGCATGAAAAATTAAAGGTGATCCAATTTTATCCCTAACACATGGCAAAGCATTTTAAATGGGATCGGTGCATAATATAGGTGCACCGGACAAACCCCATAATTAAATGGATAAATGTTCGATGTTAATTAATGATGCATGATTTTATAAGATACGCATATATGGTATAGGGTTAGGGTTGGGGTCACACATCGGATTCGAGGATCTTCGTGTTTGGGACCACCGTCTTCGGATCGCAGAGGAAGTAGTCGACGTCGTCGAAGTAGCCGAAGTAGTCGAAGTAGTCGAGGTAGTCATTCGTCCGGAGTCGAAGTAGTCGAGGTAGTCGTTCATCCGGAGTCGAAGTAGTCGAGGTAGTCGTTGTCGTGGAAGTAGTCATACTCGGGTCATCGTCATTGCGAACCTTGGCATTTCGGGCTTCGGGGTCGTCGGGGTTCACGTCGTCGGGGTACTCGGTCTTCGGGGTTCACGGCATGATGCAACACGGCATCGGGATCTTCAAGACACGCTCGAAGGCGGCCAACACAAAAAGGTCAACATCACAGAGAACTTGGCGGGTTCCGGTCGGGGAAGATCTTGGCGTATCCGTCTTTGGTCATCGGGTCGGAGAACTCGGATTCACGGAGTCGTGGCAGATCTTGTCATATCGCCATTCATCGGTCGTCAGGGTTTCGCGGCGGGAGAACTTGGCGTCGGGGATCGGCTTCACGGTGCATTGGGGAACCACTTCACGATGGGGAACGCGTCGGGAAAAATTCCATGACACGGGGAAAACGCGCGGAAGACGCCGGGGAACTCAACGGAGACGTCGGGAAACATCGGGAACACGATGGGAATGGGATTGGGAACGGGAACACGACGGGAACCGGGAGACGCTGGGACGGGAAACACGGCATGGCGGCATCGGGGAAAATCGACGACACGGAGAAGGCCATCGGGAACGGCGGCAGCAGCACGGCTGCACGGCACCGGAAGGCTCCGGGGACAGACAGGAGGAAGCCGTCGGGGACAGCAACACGGGAACGTGTACGGCACAGAGACGTACACGTCACGGGAGGGCAGCACGATCATGGACTGGTACACGCGCGGCAACGGGAGACATCGGGGAAGGATCCCCTGGCGCGGTAGGACGAGCAAGGCCACGGCCGCGGCAAGGAGAGGAGGAGCGAGGAGGCTGGCTGGAGCACGAGGAGCTCGGTCGAGGCTTGCCACGGGAGGAGCAAGAAGGGTGAGGTGAGCTGGAGGAGGACGGAGGCACTTGGGGGCGGCCAGCGGCGGCGTCCTGGAGGGGTGAGGTGGGAGAGCCCCGGGGAGGGAGATGGAGGAGGAAGCAGGGGAGCCAGGCCGGGCACGGGAGAAGGAGATGAGAAGGAGATGGGCAGTCGGCCGGAGCAGGGTAGTGGCTGGCGACGGCGGGCCGGCGAGGTCGACGGGGAAGCAAGGGAAGGTGGCGCACTGCCGAGCGGAGGAGAACCGGGGAAGGAGACTTGATGGGTGTGCGGGAACTCAGGATGGAAGGGGGTGCGCGGATGGAGGCGGGCCGGCGACGCGCGGCCAGGTGGCGTGCAGGGCAGGTGTGGGTGCGGCTCCAGGAGAGAGGACGGTGGTCCCGCACGGGAGGAAGAAGGAGGGGTGTGGAGCAGGAAGAAGCTGCGGGGAAGAGATAAGGGAAAGAGAGGAGAGAAAAAAAGGGAAAAAGAAAAAGGGAAGGGGGAAAAAGAAAGAAAAGGAAGGTGGAAGGGCGTCTCCGCGAAAAGGAAAAAGGAGGGGAGGATGGCTGCAAAAAGGCAGGGGGTAGAAACAAAAAAGACCAGGGGAAACCCTAGGGTTTGGAGGTTAGGTGGGCTTGGGCCAGCTTTTGGGCTACTCTCTCGCAATTCTCAAAACATTTCATTTTGCAAATTAAATTTGGTAATTGATTTTTTAGAAAAAGGAGACGACTGTCTAGGTAAAACTTTTCCGACAATTTTACCAAAAATAAAATAGGGTTTAATAGAAAAAATAATTTTTGTTGTAAAAAAAATATGCGAGTCGCATGATGCTGATGTCATGATGATGCAAAAAGAAAATAACAGGCAGAATCTAATTTGGGGAAAACCTCGGGACATTACATATTGTGGATGTAAATTATTTTCACCTTTTTCACTGATGTTTTTCATATAATAAGTCTCCACTCTGCCTTGTTCTCGTGCCACCTGATCCACTTGTCGTTATACAATTCCCTGATGTTTGGCATGTCACTTTGTTCAAATAAATCCATTCTCCTGCTGAACCAAGTCTCCAGGACCTTGAGCATGAAAAATCCACAGTCGTACCTAGTTTTGCAGAAATTTGAATTAGCCGGTGTAAGACAGTATAAGAAAAATAACCAGAAGCACACAGTTTTTGGTGTCTTACCCATTTGTCTGCTGAGGGCTTGAAATAACCTCAATTGGCTATTCAGCAATGTCTATGTTTGATAGGTAGTACTCTTTCGACCAGAGCCACTTGATACATGCAACCAACAGATGCCATGCATCCATCATAATTGGTTCGCCATCCCTGCTGGTGACTGATCTGCTGTAAATTTAGGGGGGTGTTTGTTATCGTCTCCACAGGGATCAACAAGTTTATGATGGTTCTAAGTGTTGGCAGTGACTGGGTCGAAATCAATCTTTTTCAGGTTTCTAGGGTTTAGGTAGAAAGGTAAAGGTTTTTTGCAAGGAAATTAAACTACAACTAATTCAGAATTGAACTTGTAGCCTCAGGGTTGTCAATCCAGAGCCTAGCAAGGATCTAAGCAAGTTTTAGACAGGGAACAAGATTTTGGTGCTCAACTTGCAGAGACTAGTCATGCAAGGAATGGTTTTTAGCAGGTTTTAAGGAGGAGAAAAATCAAAGCACAAGGATCACTCTTTTCTGGGTTGTCAAGCCAGATCTAAGTGAGTTAACAAGCAATTGGAGGCAAAGGGTGGAATTGCAACATACAAGCATGCAGGGACTAGCCATACACACACAGATCAAAACACACAACAAGTAGATCATGCAAATATTCGGTAAAGGCAGAGAATTGTGTCACTCAAGTCACTGCACAGCCAGATATCACAAGGTCTGCTCGTAGATGGATGATCCTCTCAGTTCACGACAAGATTACACAGGGGAAGAGGGAGAAGTTCTTGGCTAAGCTCACTGAAACACTGTCGAAGCAGAGGAGGAAGAGGTGAGGACAGGTGTGGATGTAGAGTAGCTGTTCCTGAGCTTCAGATCACCTAGGCCTTGTACTTCTTTCTCCTGATCTCCATGTTGATCTTGATCTTGCTTTTATGGCTCATCTTCTAGCTTCGGTTTGTGGTGTTCTTGCTGTTCTTGGGGTGTTCTTGGTGGGAAGTGGGAGAGATGGAAAAAAAGGTGTGTGGTGTTGGCTATTGATGGATGAGGATGGGATGGGTGGATGCGGCTGGATGGATGCGGATTGATTGATGCTGCGGTGACTTGGTGGTGGTTTTATACACCTTTTCCTTCTTGGGTGGAATGGTTCGGAGAGGAGGAAGCTTCCTTCCTTTTTCACAGCCGAGGGGCACATGGGGTGTTCTTCACCTTTTTCACCTTTTTGCTTTATGCCTTCCTTGCTCCCCAAGTTGATCTTCTTTCCCTCTCTCCAATTCAAACTTGTTTGAATTACTTCTCAGCTTCCTATGGGATCCAATGCTGCAATCATTGTGCGCATTGCTTGATTAGGTCTTGTCGATCATAGCCACCTTCCTCTCTGAATAGAGTGTGCACTTTGCACACTGAACTGAAAAATAGGTAGTTTGCACTATAAATTCATATAATTGAAGCACTGGAAACTAATTGCAATGAGGTTTTTTTAGGGTTTTAGAGCTATGAATTATGCATAAAAATGATGATGATCAAACCCCCAGACCCAAACCTTTGCTTGTCCCCAAGTAAAGTAAAATGAGGTGCCGGTGACAATAGCATGAAGATGAACAGTGCTATGTTCTGAATTTTAGCAGTCCATTCAAATCGGATTCATTGCGATTCTAGCTATTATTGGGGCAAGTTCTAGTTCAGAAATAAGTTTCAAATGGCAGATTTTAATCATTTCTAGGTTCAACTGCTCTGGATTAACAGGATAAGACAGATGACAGAGAGATTGAGATGAACTGATCCAGAAAATAGCCATAATGAAGATGTAAATGTCATATGCATGCAGAGTCAGTGCTTCACCTGCTACAGTTCCTAGGAACATAGTAGGCTAGTGCAAATGCATAGAATGAGTTAGTTAGTCATCTTCTTGTCAAGTTAACGTAGTTAGTGCTTCACATGTTACAATCCCGAGATCATAACTGCTAATGCCAACACTTCTTCAGATTCAGTTATAGGTTTTCAGTTAGTGCTTCACATACTACAATCCCGAGATCACAGTAGCTAATGCAAAAATTGTTGGATGTTACAGCAATTTTCAGTTAGTTTCACTGTTAGTGCTTCACAAATCACGATCCCAAGATCATGATTGCTAATGCCAAAAAATGCAAACATGCAGAAATGCAATTAGAACATGGCTCTGAAGTGGATCATCACATTCAATTTCTGTGTCATTTGTATTATCTAGTACTCCAAGAGCTTTGAACAGAGAAATGAATAAATTCTAAATTTGATAAATGCTTCTGAGCATAAGCCATTGCAAGAATAATAGACAGATAAAGATGCAAGATTCTCAATAAAATGGAGTGCTGCTCGAACAGGGATGAACAACCCAAAATGAAACTTTTACTGAAACAACTTATAATTTGCCAAATTGATCATAATTCATAGACCTGGCATAACAATAAAACTCATGCTGTAAAAGTGGCGTAAGTGATTGAAATAATTCCACCTGGTGTTCTCCTCTGCTTCTTGTTCCATGATATCATAACCAAGACTTCCCATTCTCTTTTATTCAAAATCTGAAAAACAAAGACACAAAGCAAAACACAAAAGACAAGCATGGCTAATAAAGGAAATAAAAATTTGAAAGATATAAAAAGGGTATCAGGTTGCCTCCTGATGAACTGCTCTTGTTTATAGTCATTAGCTTGACTGTAGCTTCTTTACTGGTTTTCAACTCCAGAGGATGCATTGGGCTCATCCCCTGTTCCATCATCATCTGATTCTTCCTTTTCTTCAGTGTACAACTGATCTCCAGCTCTGTAATGTTTTAGCCTCTGTCCATTCACCTTGAAAATTCCCCCTGCTAGACTGTGTACTTCAAAAGCACCATGCCCAAGGTCTCTCTTGATGGCACAAGGACCAAACCATCTTGACTTGAACTTTCCAGAGAACAAATGTAGCTTGGAGTCATAAACCAAAACTATCTGTGCAACACTGAAATCTTTTCTGAGTATGTGCTTGTCATGCCATTTCTTGGCCTTTTCCTTGTAAATCTTGGCACTCTCATAAGCATCATTTCTCAACTCCTCTAGTTCACACATCTGGAGTTTTCTTGCTTCTCCAGCTTTTCCTAGATCCATGTTCAGCTTCCTTATTGCCCACTGAGCTCTGTGCTCCAACTCAACTGGTAAGTGACATGCTTTTCCATATACAATTCGGAATGGTGACATTCCAATTGGTGTTTTATAGCCCATCCTGTATGCCCACAAGGCATCTGGTAATTTCATTGACCAATCTCCCCTGGACTTGGACACAACTTTCTCAAGAATCTGTTTTACTTCTCTGTTCGACAGTTCCACTTGTCCATTGGCTTGAGGGTGGTAGGGTGTTGTCACTCTGTGGTTTTTCACACCATATTTGCTAAGGAGCTTCTCTAGCTGTTCATTGTTGAAATGAGCTCCACCATCACTGATCACTACTCTAGGAACTCCAAATCTGGGAAATATGACTGTTTTAAATAATTTGCATACTGACTTGGAATCAGCACTGACAGTGGGTATTGCTTCAATCCATTTGGACACATAGTCCACTGCTACCAATATATGCTTGTATCCTTTGGATGATGGAAGGGGTCCAACAAAATCTACTCCCCACACATCAAACAATTCTACCTCTAGAATTCCCTTTTGTGGCATTTCATTCCTTCTTGATATTTTTCCTGATCTCTGACAAGGATCACACTACTTGATATACTCATGTACATCTTTGAATAGATTTGGCCAGTAGAATCCGGCTTGCAGTATTTTTGTCTGGGTTTTCATTGCTCCTGCATGACCTCCATACATGCCAGCATGGCATTGGAACATAACATCATTTATTTCTTCTGCTGGTACACATCTTCTGACAATTCCATCTGCACAATATTTGTACAAGAATGGCTCATCCCAGTAATAGCTCTTTGCATCATGCAAAAATTTCTTTTTCTGCTGATAGGTCATGTCAACTGGCATAATTTCACAAGCGAGGTAATTTACTATGTCAACATACCAAGGAGAGCTTGTACTCACTTTCATCAGCTGTTCACCTGGTATCGCATCTTGTATCTCTCTGTTTTCAGGACAAATGATTCTGGACAGATGATCTGCAACTGAATTTTCATATCCTTTCTTATCCTTTATCTCTATATCAAACTCTTGCAACAGTAGTATCCATCTGATCAACCTTGGCTTTGCATCTTTCTTCTTGATCAAGTACCTTATGGCTGCATGGTCAGAATAGACAATGCACTTGTGTCCCACAAGGTATGGCCTGAACTTGTCAAATGCAAATACTACTGCAAGTAATTCCTTTTCTGTGGTGGTATAGTTGATCTGAGCATCATCTAGTGTCTTGCTGGCATAATGGATAACATGAAGGGCTTTCACCTTTCTCTGGCATCACACATTAGCTCAAATGGCAGAGTCCAGTCAGGTGGCTGCACAATTGGGGCTGTAACGAGAGCTTCTTTTAACTTGTTGAATGCTTGCATACATGCTTCATCAAACACAAACTTGACATCTTGGTTAAGCAGTCTTGTGAGTGGCTTTGCAATGAAGGAGAAATCCTTAATGAATCTTCTATAAAAACCAGCATGGCCTAGGAAACTCTGTATTTCTTTCACTTTTTCAGGAGGTGGTAATTTAGCAATCACATCTACTTTTGCTCTGTCCACTTCAATCCCTCTGGCTGACACTAAATGTCCAAGTACAATTCCTTCATTAACAAGGAAATGGCATTTTTCCCAATTCAATATCAAATTTTGCTCTGAACATCTGTGTAAAACTGCTGTCAGATTTTTCAGACAAGTGATGAAATCCTTTCCATATACAGTAAAATCATCCATGAATACTTCCATGATCTTCTCAATGTGATCAGAAAAAATGGACATCATACACCTCTGAAATGTGCCAGGTGCATTGCAAAGACCAAAGGGTAATCTCTTGTAAGCAAATGTTCCATAGGGATAGGTGAAGGTGGTTTTTTCCTGGTCAGCTGGGTGAATGGGAATTTGCAGAAATCCTGAGTAGCCGTCTAGGTAACAATAGAATTTCTGTCCTGCCAGCCTTTCTAACATCTGATCCATAAATGGCAAGGGAAAATGGTCCTTCCTAGTTGCCTTATTCAGTTTTCTGAAATCATTTACCATTCTCCATCCAGTGACAGGCCTGGTAGTTATTAGCTTTCCTTCTTTATTTTCAACAACTGTGTATGTAGGGCCCCGACCCCAAAACTATACAGTGGAATGTTGTGTAACCGGTCATGCTACACAAATGAGGGTTACTGGGTTTACCAATCCCAGGCCCAAACTTATTGGCAGGTGTGCTCGGAATGGATCATCGGCACACAACACCTCAATCATGCCATAAGCTCAGACATCGCTTCCATGTATAGTAAAGAGACCGAGACTTGTGGAACAAACTGGCACATTGCATGACTCTACGACACAAAACATATAGCAACTCATATAATAAGAAGAATACAAATATTACACATCCAAAGGATCACAGATCCAACAATTCATCAAGCAGAAGCGGGTAGTGTTGTCTAACAACAAGAAGCAAATATATGGCCTAAGAGGCCTACAAATAAACATCACCCAAGGCAGCTTGTTCCACGGTCCCAAGCTGCCACCTGGGAACCCCAGACTAGTAGTCAACATCAACGAAGAACCCACCTAGCTGCTCGGTGTCGTCCTCCTCTGAAAATACAAAATCATAGAGGCAGCAAAGAGAGACTGAGTACGACGTACTCGCAAGTTTAGTAGGGCGATATAGGCCCAATGACTGACGGAGGCTCTAAAGCTGTATATGTATTTATTTTTGCATAAAGCCAGATTTTCGTAAACAGGACGTAATTGACACATGGCACCGTCTAATCAGAATATTTTCATAAAAGGGGTAAGAGAGTAACATTGTCATCATTGGTTCTCATCGAACCCTTTTGTAACCAACCACACTCATCTCCACCAAAGGCACTCCCTCGAATCTCCCTCGAGGAAATGAACCTTTTACACTCACGTTGAGTTGCAACCTTTAGCTGCCAAATTAATTAATTAAGGTTAATATTCTCTATGATCCCGTAAATCCATTCCCAAGATGTCCATAACCGCGGACACGGCTTTTCGAAAAGATTTAACCCTGCAGGGGTGTACTATTTGAAAGTCGCCAGGTTCCCGAGGGACCTCCCAGCTTCTTATCCATTGGTACCGTCCGGCTCACCTAGTTGGCCCTCTTCCGGGGAAGGCCGGCAAGCAGGCGCGGTTAAACCTTTACCTCGCGTGAGACTATACAAGAGTCATCTGTGGCCACAGGGCAAGTTTACCCAGCCTCAGCCCCTGCCCCATCGCCACGTCCTAAACACCACCATCCTCGTTATTTCTTTTTCCGCTCACACACACGGCAAATGGAAATAGCAAACTAGAGGACCCTTGGATACGCCCGCACAAGTTATTCAGTTAGTAAGGCGCCCATACACCCACCAATGGCCGCACGCTCAAACCTTGAGTCCGAAGACAGGAACTCGCACCTAGGGGCAAGAGTGAGGCAAAACACCATCCCCGATGGCAACTCACCCAAGCCTACTTAGCATTTTAATTAAACACCCCACATATCCACCAAGTCCGCATCATTCCATCTTCATCAACAATTATGGAAATAAACCACGGACACAACTATTATTTAACTAAGCATGGCTAAGCATAGCTAAGGATATGAATACAACAATTCTATCTTTATCTCAGGCCAACACTTCAACACTAGGGTTCATAGGTAGGGATACATGTGATTGGCTCGGGGAAATAACATGCAATCATAGGATTCTCTATATTTCGATCAAAAGAGACATTTGAATCGCATGCAATATTATGGTGGATAAAATAAGTTGATAAAAACATAGGGTGCTAGAATGCCAAGAAGGTTAGGTTATCTCTTGCCTTGCTGATAGAGCTGGTCGCACTGAATGCCGAGGTATTGTGGTGGAACCTCGACTCCTGAATCTACCGAAACACAAACAATACAGGAAAGGAAATAAATAACACAAAATAATAGGTGCAATGCACAATCATGATGAGATGGTCATATTATGCATTGAAAAGTATTTGGGCATGTCCCACAAGTTAAATGGAACCCCTAAAATAAATATTGTAATTAACGGGTTAAAACTCCATCTTAACTTAGTGAATTAGGTAAATAACCAAAAGGTCCAGTACTGAAATATGGGGTATATATGCATGAAAATGACATTATTTGATAGATATTAACCCACTGATCAATTTGATATTTGATTTGCAATTTTCTGATTAACGATGAATAAATGGTGATTTAAACGGTTAGGCAATTTAAATCAGTTTAACCAATTCGAAAATGACATCAAGGTAAAAGTTATTTCCATACTGTGATTTTAACATAGTTTAATAGCATTTGAGTTGCTGATTAGATTGGTATATCATTTGCAATTTTTGGATTAATATTTATCAAGTTATGATATTTTTAATATTTGATTTACTTCTGCCATTTTATTTATTTCTAATAAACAGCACCAATATTAAATCTAAAATTATCTAAAATGACATAAACTTGTAGATCATTGTTCATTGAACATTTTGAGTTATTAAACATAATTTTTGAGTAATTAAAACTCAAGTTATGGATTTTCTAAACTTGGAATTAAATCTGCCATTTTAGTAAATTTAATTAAACAGCAATTTAAATGTTCATTTTTGCATGGGAAATGGTACTAGCATATAGATGTTGTTTTCCTGAATATTTTGAGGGCTCAACCATAATTTTTGGACAATTATTCATAAAGTTATGGAATTTCCAAATTTAACATTTAATCTGCCATTTCTGTTTTTATTAAATAAAGGCAATTTAATTTGTCCAAATAAATTAACCAATGGCACTAATAGATAGACATTTTATTGCTGAGCATTTTGACATATTATTTGCAATTTTTGGACTTGTGGTTCAAAAGTTATGCCATTTCAAAGTTTAAACATATTTTCTGTGAATTCCTGAAAAAGAAAAACTAAGAAAAGCTGACGTCAGCTGACGTCAGCAGGTGCGCAGCGGCATGGTGAGCACGAATTCGTGGCCTCCGGCTGGAATTGGGCACAGGCAGGAGTACCAGGAGCTAGAGGAGATGGAGTGGAGCACAGGGGGCGGCGGGTTGGACCATATGGTCACCGGAGCTGCCGCGGTGACCATGGATGCGGCGGCAGGCGGCGGTGCACGGTGACGGCGCGGGACAGAGAGGGAAGAGGAGGGAGAAGGCCAGGAGGACCAGTGGCTCACCAGAGAGCTCATGCCGTGGTCGGAGAAGCAATGGGAGGTCGGCCGGCGGCGATTTGGTGCTCGGACACCGGCGGCAGAGGCGGAGACGAACGGGACAATTCCGGTGAACCCCCAGCGTCCTAGCATGCGCGAGTCGGCGGGGAGGCAGGGAAGAGCTCGGCGGAGCTGGTGGCAGTGTCGGATTGGCTCCGGGCGGCTGGAGTCGCCAGCGACTGAAGCGGCAAGGCGGCGGCCGGCGGCGGACAACAGAGCTCGATTTCTAGGGTTAGGGTTTCGGAGGGAGCCGAGAGCAGGGGAGGAGAGAGGGAAGCAGAGGGCGCGGGGGCTGCTTCTTATCGACCAGGGGCTCGGCATGGCGACAGTGGAGGGTGCGGTGGCGACGAGCGCGTCGGTGAGGTGCTCGGTCGCTACAGCGCGAAGATGATGACCATTTTCTGAAAAACCCCCTGGCTCACTTTTCCTTTTTCTGTTTTTCTTTTAAATTTGAAAACAGCACCTTTTGGGATTTATTTGAGGCAGCAAAACATTTTAGAAAATTATGAAATTAATTAGGTAGCCTCCCCATGTTATTAGAAGCTCCACAAAAATTGTTTCTGCAAAATAAAAAGGTTTGCATCACATTTGCTCATAGGGTTTACAAATGACAATTTTAATAATTTCCAAACTTTATTGACTTGGAATAATTAAGCAATTCCATAAACTATGAAAATATTTATGGAGGCTCCTAATATTATAAGGGAGCTCCCATGATTTTATTTTGAATTTTGAGAAGTTGAACTTGGAGTCAAAATTCACCATTTGTTTAAACCAATTTGAATTCTAATATTTATTACTTTGCTTAACAAGCAATTGTCTTTGACAAAGATTTAAACAAATATATTCTTGGAACTTCCTGGACAATTTGGAAATTCTAGAATAATTTGGTTTGCTAAGTTGAGCAATTGCATTTGGTTTGGGATTTTTGGGAAGTGTTTGATTGCTTTAAATGATTTCCATTGTTTACAATATTTAACTTAGCATTTTAAATATGTATGCCATGATGCAATGAAAATAAAAAGTGAAAATTTGGCCCATATTTTAGGGTACCAAATCTGGGCTGTTACAGTGTAACCTCCTTTCTTGGGCACAATATGTATTGGACTCACCCACTCACTGTCAGATATGGGGTAAATCATTCCTGCCTGAAGGAGTTTTAAAACTTCTTTTTTCAATACTTCTTGCATGATAGGATTTAATCTTCTCTGCTCTTGTCTTGTTGGTGTGCTATCTTCTTCTAGGTAAATTCTGTGGGAGCAGACCTTTTCATCTATTCCTTTGATGTCATCAATGGAGTAACCAATCACATTCTTGTATAACCTGAGAACTGACAACAGACTCTGTTCCTGTTCCCCATCCAGAGCAGAGCTAATTATCACTGGATGTATTTTCTCTTGCTCCAGAAATATATACTTTAAATGAGCAGGCAACTCCTTTAGCTCAACAATAGAATTATGGAACTGCTGAGATTCTTTACTTTCAACTTTGTCCAGGGCATTACTAAAGAGGGTAATTCCACATAGCTCCTGGGGTTTTGTGTTGTCAGCTGTGACAAAGATTTGCACTTCAGGCTCTTGGGGTTGTAGTTCTATCAGAGACTCCACGACACTTTTGTCAATTATATCGACTTCATGACATTGCTCTAAGGTATGGGGGAGGTGAGAAGCATGTTTCATGCTGAATTCAGCTTGCTCAGAACCAAATTGTAATTTTAGTTTTCCACCTTTCACATCAATTAAAGCTCCAGCTGTGGCTAAAAATGGTCTGCCTAAAATCATTGAGTCCAAATTGTCCTCCATTTCCAAGACCACAAAATCTACTGGGTAGGCAAAGTTTCCAACTTGGACAGGCACATCCTCTAGAATTCCTGCTGGATTTCTCAATGTTCTGTCTGCTAATTGCAATGTCATGGAAGTGGGCTTCAGAACACCTAATTGAAGCCTCTGGTTCGCAGCTTGGGGTAATACACTTACTGAAGAACCCAAATCACAAAGTGTTGTGAAGGTTCTTTTTCCAACCACACAAGGGATGTTGAAACTCCCAGGATCTCCCAGTTTCTTGGGCATATAGTTCTGAATGACTGCACTGCAATCCTCTGTCAGAGCAACTATTTCAGGGTCTTCTAAACTCCTTTTCTTTGTGATTAAATCCTTGAAAAACTTGGCATACAAGGGAATGTGCAACAGTGCATCAAGAATTGGTATGGTAATTTGAACTTCTTTCATGGTTTCCAAGAATTTTGCATATTGCTTTTCTTCTTTAGTTTTCTCAAGTCTTTCAGGAAATGGGACTTTTTGTGCAACAGGTTTTTGAAAGACAGGGGCTGGTTGCTCTACAGTAACTCCTGATTTGTCAGCTGCAGGCAGATTTTCCACTCCCTTTTTCCCTGAATTTTCTGGCTTTTCAACTTCAACTGCTGGCTCTACTGTCTTTTCTTGATCTGATACAGTGTTTCCTGTATCTTGAGGTTGCCGTACTATTGCTCTTCTGGCTGGAGCAACGTAGGTCAATTTAGATGTACCTATTCCACTCCTAGTTGTCACTGCTTCTACTGTCTCAATTGCTCCACATTGCTTTGGATTTTTCTCAGCTTGTGCAGGCAATTTGTTGGCTGGCTGAGCTGCTTGAGTATTGGAAATACCAGCTGTTAGTGTCTGCATGGTTTTGAAGAACAATTCCGACTGCATCTTCATGGTTTCCTGCATACCACTGAACATTTCACTAATTTCTGACTGACTGTTAGATGAACTTGGGTAATTTGCTTGCTGTTGTTGCTGCTGTGGCTGATGATACTGCATATTACCCTGAGGTCTGAAATTTTGCTGACTGGCTTGAACATAATTCTGCTGTGCTCCTTGGGGGTAGCTCTGGTGGTTTGTATTCTAATAGGACAGGTTGGGATGGTTTTTCCAAGCAGGGTTGTAGCTCTGGGAAAAAGCACATTGATTCTGGGCATAATTCACTTCAGCTACTTGGTTTCCAGGATTTTCAAACAAGGAACACTACTGAGGTGAGTGACCTTCATTCCCACAAATCACACAAGCAGATGATACTTGGTTTACTGGCACAATTGCCTTGCTATTTTTCTCTTGCAGGAGCTGAGACAACTGGTTGGTAAGGCTGTCCAGCTTGGCCTCCAAATCATTCTGGCCACTTGACTGAATTTCTAACTGTTGGTTAGGATGCACTGTCCTTTCATTGGTCCAAGAAAAATTGTGGGATGCCATACTTTCAATCAATGCTGTGGCTTCGTCAAGGGTCTTGTTCATAATTCCACCACCAGCTGCTGAATCAACAAAGGCTCTGGTTTGAGATGTTAAACCCTTGTAAAATGTCTGCAAGATTAACCACTGTTCCTGACCATGGTTAGGGCACATTCTGATCAATCCTTGATATCTCTGCCAAGTGTCATACAAGCTTTCACCTTCATATTGCACAAATCTGGTAATCTTGTCTCTGCACTCAGCTGCCTTGGTGGGAGGATAGTATCTTTCAAAGAATGCTTGCAACAAATGCTCCCAAGTGTCTCTGCAGTGTATTGGCAATGCATGAAACCACATTTTTGCAAGGCCAGACAGAGAAAATGGAAACAACTGCATCCTTATAGCCTCTGGGGGTACTCCATTGTGCTTCAGGGTGTTGCAATACTCAAGAAAATTTCTGATATGTTCCTGAGGGCTTTCCAATGCACTGCCCTTGAATGGATTGTGCTGCACCATAGTAATTAGTGCTGGCTTGATCTCCCAGTTGTTTGCCTGGATGGCAGGTATTACAACATCTGTATTTGCCAACTGATCCTTGGGAATCCATAAATCTCTCAACTTTTGGTCACCCATACTGATGACTGACTGTCTCTCCTCTTGATCTTCAACGGAGGACACTGATGCTGCTCTTCTTCTTGCAAGAAAATTTCTTTCTGGCTCTGGGTCAAATGGACCTAGAGGTGAATCCTCAGACTGGATTCAACACTTTCAAGTGCTGCATAAGGTAGGTCATGTTTCTTCTACACACAATCACAAACAAGAACTTTTATCAAGGGTTAGTGAACTAAATCCCCTAATAACAATTCTAGTTACAGATCGAAGGACATAAAGCATCTCAAACATGCAGATCATGCATAAAGTTCATCAATCTTACACACCACCTAGTCTACTGCACTACAAAGTTCCAAACAAAAGTCAATCCCCGGCAACGGCGCCAATTTTTTATCTGCTGTAAATTTAGGGGGGTGTTTGTTATCGTCTCCACAGGGATCAACAAGTTTATGATGGTTCTAAGTGTTGGCAGTGACTGAGTCGAAATCCATCTTTTTCAGGTTTTTAGGGTTTAGATAGAAAGGTAAAGGTTTTTTGCAAGGAAATTAAACTACAACTAATTCAGAATTGAACTTGTAGCCTCAGGGTTGTCAATCCAGAGCCTAGCAAGGATCTAAGCAAGTTTTAGACAGGGAACAAGATTTTGGTGCTCAACTTGCAGAGACTAGTCATGCAAGGAATGGTTTTTAGCAGGTTTTAAGGAGGAGAAAAATCAAAGCACAAGGATCACTCTTTTCTGGGTTGTCAAGCCAGATCTAAGTGAGTTAACAAGCAATTGGAGGCAAAGGGTGGAATTCCAACACACAAGCATGCAGGGACTAGCCATACACACAGATCAAAACACACAACAAGTAGATCATGCAAATATTCGGTAAAGGCAGAGAATTGTGTCACTCAAGTCACTACACAGCCAGATATCACAAGGTCTGTTCGTAGATGGATGATCCTCTCAGTTCACGACAAGATTACACAGGGGAAGAGGGAGAAGTTCTTGGCTAAGCTCACTAAAACATTGTCGAAGCAGAGGAGGAAGAGGTGAGGACAGGTGTGGATGAGAGTAGCTGTTCCTGAGCTTCAGATCACCTAGGCCTTGTACTTCTTTCTCCTGATCTCCATGTTGATCTTGATCTTGCTTTTCTGGCTCGTCTTCTAGCTTCGGTTCGTGGTGTTCTTGCTATTCTTGGGGTGTTCTTGGTGGGAAGTGGGAGAGATGGAAAAAAAGGTGTGCGGTGTTGGCTGTTGATGGATGAGGATGGGATGGGTGGATGCGGCTGGATGGATGCGGATTGATTGATGTTGCGGTGGTGTGGTGGTGGTTTTATACACCTTTTCCTTCTTGGGTGGAATGGTTCGGAGAGGAGGAAGCTTCCTTCCTTTTTCACAGCCGAGGGGCACATGGGGTGTTCTTCACCTTTTTCACCTTTTTGCTTTATGCCTTCCTTGCTCCCCAAGTTGATCTTCTTTCCCTCTCTCCAATTCAAACAAGTTTGAATTACTTCTCAGCTTCCTATGGGATCCAATGCTGCAATCATTGTGCACATTGCTTGATTAGGTCTTGTCGATCATAGCCACCTTCCTCTCTAAATAGAGTGTGCACTTTGCACACTGAACTGAAAAATAGGTAGTTTGCACTGTAAATTCATATAAATGAAGCACTGGAAACTAATTGCAATGAGGTTTTTTAGGGTTTTAGAGCTATGAATTATGCATAAAAATGATGATGATCAGTGACCGAGTCCATTATCTCAAACCTTTCAGCCTTGATGTTGAGGTTGACCAGGAAGTAATGTCCGGATGAGGTATTAGTGGTTCCACCAAAGCCTTGGAGAGTAGGGAAGCAAATCTGTGGTGTTTTTTTAGGAATGTAAAAAATGTTTCAGCAACCATGATAAAACTATTAGTCATGAGGGCAGAAAGCCAGAAATTCACATGTAGATACTAAGTTACATTTTTTGGTTTGGTACTTGGTTTGCCTCAATTGTAGAGTCAAAATTACATTAGTACAAAAAGAATTGCATCTAGCTAAAAGCCAGAATTTCACACGTAGATACTAAGTTACATTTCTTGGTTTGGTACTTGGTTTGCCTCTATTGTATAATAAAAAAATACATCAGTACATGAAAATAGCATCTAGCTAAAAGCCAGAAATTCACATGTAGATAGTAAGTTACATTTTTGGTTTGGTACTTTGTTTGCCTCTTGAATAAACAAATTAACATCAATACAATTACCTGTATGTAATTTCTATGTATGTAGCAACAAAAGATTGTAGTGAAAAAATGGGATAGTTACTTACAAGTTCTTTGTGTTCGAGCCTGTTGGTATCAGTAAAGCAGAAAGTTCTCTTGACCTCCTTTACATTAAACTTGCAGTCAATCAGGAATTTCTGGGAATTGATGAAAAAAATGAAGCAGTATCAGTATTCGGTTGGATAGGGAAATGTTACTTGTACAATTAGGTTATTGGTAATTACAGACATGCGAAGAGGCATGATGAGTTTCTTGGGGTTTTTGTTTTTTTCTTTGATGATTTGGATGCCGAATTCACAACCCATATTTATAAGCTTCTTGCCTGGTTTTACTGAATCAGCTAGAGCGCCTAGCGAGACCCACAGGGGTCCAGTGTCAATGACATTTTCATTGTTCTTCGTTGACTTGGTTTTGGTGCCGTGGCTGCATACAAGTTAGTAGCTCATCTACACCCCTGCGGACGGTGTACGCCTTCTTGTTTCCGATGTCGATGAAAGGTGGTTTCCGACAATTCGCGGTCTTGATAACCCGCTTCTGGTATTCATGTGCCACTGGTGTTTTTCTTGCGTCCGACACATCAACATCCGTATTGCACCCTGCTTGATCGATAGGCCCCTCCTGTGTGTCAAAACCCAAGTCAAAACTAGGAGCATCTGGTGCTGCAGCCAACTTTTGTTTACGCTTCTCATCTTCGAACACACTGAAGCTTAATCTCCTGACCATTGGATCTTGCGCTTATGGGCTTGTATGATCTGATGTTTGTGGTGTTGTACCTGCATTTGGCTCTGCCTTCTGATGCCCAATAGCAATACTCTCTGTAGCCGCAATTATTTGGATTGCTAATTTTGATCTAGTGACTATCTGGCTTGCCACAATAGAAGGACTACATTGCCCCATAGTTTGTTTTATGGGTGAATGTGATCTCCTTAGACTCTTAGTTGCAGGTTCAACTTCTGACATTCCGGCGTTTGTCTCTGTGATTGATGTCATCTCCGCATGGGCAGCTGCGCTAGTTCTGTATTTGCTAGGCGAAACTGCTGCGGAGGCTATCCCCTGTTTGTTCGACTGCGGGTGTTTTTTAATGTAACTATTTTCCTCTTTCTTCCTCTTGGTTTTGGGACTTTGATATGCAGCAGTTTTCTGGTCAGCTCATTGCGTTTGTTTGTGTACATCATACTTGGGGGATCAACTAACTTCATTTCTTCTTTTCCTTTAAGGCTCTGTATCAGACCATGAAATGTGTCCCTGCCTGGTCTGGCCATCCCAAGGTCCAGGAAGACTGGCTCCTCGAATTGTTTGATGTCAGGCATTTTGGGTTCCTTCTTTGGTTCTCCCTTCGCAAACTCGAAGAAATTGATTTTACTTCTTGATTTCCTTCTGATGTTGAAAGGGTCACTGTCAGTTTGCACACTGTCTCTATCTTGTCACTGCCCTCGTAGTTGTCATCCGATGTTGCACCTGCTTGTGCATTCTGTGGTGGTGTCTTGTTGTGGGTCTTGTCTGTCGTTGTTGCAAAAGGTTGAGCTCCTGTCTCTGCTGACGGTATCATATTTGATTCATGAGCCCCTGTTACGAGCGCTGCTGGTAGACAGGTGTTTGGTTGACCAGATTCTTCCAGTGATGGCTCCCGAGCTCGCTCGTCTGGTTGCGGAGGAGCATCCTCGTTTATTTCACCTTGTGCTCTGTCGTTCGGATCAACATCCACTTCTGTTGGTGCTCCTCTGTCTTGATCCGGCTCCTCCGAAGGCTCAACCCTATGCGCCGCTCCACTGCCAGATATGCCATCATCTGGTTTGGGCTATTCGTGCTTGTCGGAGTTCATGCCTGTTTCTGGCCTCTCTTCTGTGCTAATAGCCTGATGACCTAAGTGGCTGCCCTCTAGTGTGCTTCTCCTTACTTTTGTGACCGTGTGTCTTGACTTGCTCTTTTGTTTGTAACTTTTCTGAATTGGTTTGCGCATAAGCTCGGTGAGCATGATTTGCAGACCCTTCTCGAAGCCATAGTAGGCTCCCTGCACAGCTTGTACGCAGATATCTCTTTCCTGTTGATGTAAACAAAGATTTAATATCGGAAAGAGGAAAGAAGCATCATCATTCACTCCAAACAAAAAATACATCTGATCTACTTGGGTAAAAAAATGTAACTAGCTCCACTAAAAACAAAGCATGATAGTTGATACTTGCATTTAGTGATTTTTGACGTGTGGTTCAAACCACTAAATGCATAGATGTAAAATTCCTTGGTAATGAAGTTACATTCTAGGGTGTGTATGGAGGGAAAAAAAGATGGGACTTACTTCTTGTGTGCAACTGGCCGGAGTGTTCAGTCTCACAAATAGTTGAATGTTTTCCGGATCGGAGAAAAGGACGCTTTGTTCCTGCTGGGGGTTATCAGTGCTTGTTCTCATGTTCCTCATGGTTTCGGACTGGCTGTTTGCAGGATGATGTCTGTCGGCTGGTCAGTAATCCTCATTGGTGTTGTCGTTGACAAAATCATCGGCAGGGTCATTTCCTTCTTCATCTTGATAGTTGGTGTTGTTGTTGACGGGGTGGTCATCACATTCGTCTTGATTGTTGGTGTCATTGTCGACGGGCTGGTCATCATCATTCTCTTCATTTTCGATCTCTTCGACATCATGATCAATATCCAATCCATTAGACTGACCATGCTCGGTACTTCCATTAGCAGATTCGGTGACATTGTTTCCTCTAAAACATGCTCTAAGCTGTGAAGCAAATAAAAGGGGTAGATTAGCTTTGTAGGGTGTCAGTGGGCTAAAGAGAAAAAAGAGGCCGAGGGAAAAGGCAAAAAAAGGAAGCTAGGCACATACCGGTGCTTTCCCAAACGTCCCTTCGCTCCATGTGTCCTGACTGATTGCATTCTTCACCATTTTGTTACTCCACACGGTGACTCTAGTTCCTTCCTGATTCACTTCAATATCTTGTAGATCAAGTGAATCTAGGTACTTGACCTGACAGATAAAAAGGTGTAAGTAAGTGCGACCTACACAAAAAAGGCAAAATAACTGACATTGTATTTTATTGAGGAAAAGTGATCACATACCATGAAGTATAGCATGCATGCCTTCAGAATGCCCCTATCTACACAAGATTTTGCTGCATTCATCAGCATTCTCATCACGAACTTGCAAATATTAAGATGTTTAGCTTCTTTAATGTTGAAAAGAGATGGATAGATCCTATGGCTTATGTGCGTGCCTTTGGTGCTACTACAGAGCACATTGCATACATTGATGAGGACATCCCTAGTCCTTTACCATTTTCTTCTATCGATGAGGTTGCTGCTCAAGACAAGCCCAATGAAGTGAGGATTGGACCGATGACAAGAGCCCGTGCCAAGTTAATTGGACAACAGGTGAAATCACTCTTAATCGAATATGATGTTTGTGATAATGAGAGCTTTATACTACCTAAGTCTATGCACTTGTGTATGATTAGGGTTGTTGATAACACAAACATTGGAGGAGGACCAGAGGAGCAAGATGAATCGGAGTACGACATCACCTATGGCGCGAGGGAGGAGCGGGAGGAATGCGCAAAGAAGGATGACGAAGAGATTCCAGACAGCCCGGCTGATGTAGCCCCACATGTGAAGATGAACAAGAGAAAGATCCAAGAAGATGGTCAAGAAGAAGAGGAGGAAGGAGGCGAAGTCAGGCTGGCCGGCCTCCCAGCCGGCCTAGGCCGGCATCCAGGCCGGAGCCTATCTAGAGACAGCTGGCCTCCCAGTCGGCCTAGGCCGGGCCCCAGGCCGGCCACCCCCCAGAAGCCGCCGGCCTCCCAGCCGGCCTAGGCCGGACCCCAGGCCGGCCACCCCCCACAAGCCCCCGGCCTCCCAGCCGGCCCAGGCCGGGCCCCAGGCCGGCCACCCACCTGAGCCAGCCGGCCTCCCAACCGGCCTAGGCCGGCCACCAGGCCGGCACCCCAGCCTGCGCGCCAGATTTTGGGCCGAACCCACTTTTGGGTCGGTTTGTATCCGTTTGAGTCCGAACCAAGTTAGGTGTTCGAGTAGGTCGGTTGGCCCCCATTATATAGATAGGGCCGGCGGCTGTAGAGAGGTTAGACCATGTTTTTGCTTAAACCCTAGATTGGATTGCTAAAGCATTCATCTATACTAGAATTCCTCTTTGCTTTGATCGGGAATTCACCCCTCCACTTTGTTTCGATCTGGAGGATCTTGCTACCAAAGTTTGAGTGTGATCTGCTGTTCCATTGGGAATTAGTAGATTGCATAAACCGCTTCGTGGCCGGCGGCTACGTTGCATCGGTGTGAGGCGTCGCGAATATCCATTGGGTTGAAGAGATGTTGCATTGGCAACAGGGGAGCAGCCAAAGAGTTCGTCGGATTCTCGCAAGTTATCTACCATCATCATCCATCTACCACCGCTCATTGAGAAGATCGGGCCACCCCTTATCATCTTGGTATCAGAGCTCCACCGTGTGAGTTTCCTTTATGTTATACGATCAGCACTAGGGTTTGCCTTTTGGTGTAGTGTCGCAACATTGGAAAATGGGGTTCCCCTGTTACAGTCAAAGTGGGTACATCGCACATGGGCCCACCAAGGAGGCACTCAAGGCCAAGGCACAAGACCGGCAGATGCCCCCCCATCTGCCCCACGGCGCCCCAACACGCGCGGCATCGATAACCAAGGCAAAGGACTCGGGGAACCTCCGGGGCCCCCTCGACCCGGAAGCAGGCATGGAGGTCTCGGGACCCCGATGCCCGACAGGAGGCCAGGCTCACCCCCGGGAACCAACCTCCAGTATGCAAAGAGGATAAGCTTGCCAGCCCTGGCTGGAAGCTCCTAGAAGACTTGGGCGCCAAGAAGATGGAGGCGCCAAAGGCACCAAAAGGGGGCAGAGGCGGAAAAACTATCAGCCTCTATCCGCCCTCCCTGGAAAAGGTGGGCGACCTCACCTACCCCCTCTGAGAAGAATAATTGGACGAGAGGAGGCCACGTCGCCTCCTAAGGAGAACCCGGAGGGGTTTTCCCGCCAAAACCCCTCCGGCCCCAAGGGTGCACCTGTGGTATCCCCTTAGCCTATAAAAGGAGGACCGAGGCACCCAAGGAAGGGAGGTCACAACAAGGTCGCATGACGGATTTCCAGAGAGTCGGAGGCTAGGCTAGATAGCGCACAAGAGGAAGAGTAGCATAGGCGAGAGGTAATCTCCTCCGGGCCAGGATCTGCTCGTCTTCAACCTCTAGCCAACACCTCCCGGGTTCTCACCCGTGACCACCATTGTAAAGCTACACCATGATACACCTCTCAATCCAGACATGCAGGAGTAGGGCTGTTAGCCTCCGGGCGGCCCGAACCTGGGTAAACTCCTTGTGTCTCTGTGATGCTTGCTAGTACGTAGATCTCGAGCGTAGACGAAGCCCCCGGGTGGAAGACGTTACTCAGCCTCCTTCGCCCCCCATACCGAACCTAGAAAGGGGGTGTCCTTTACTCCCGGTGTCCGTGATCCAAGACACGACAACTAGCACGCCAGGTAGGGGGCGCAACTGTTGATTTCTTCTTCATCGGCTTCGTGTTCTTCATCGAGATCTTCCCCAAGTTCTTCATCGGCTTCGTGTTCTTCGTCGAGATCTTCCTCAAGTTCGTCATCGGCTTTGAGATCTTCGAGGAGGTCTGCTTCGAGTTCTCCAGATCTTCTAGCAAGATCTTGGATCGTCGCTTCGTCACGATCGACGTCGAGCTCTCCGGTTGAGGCAAGATCTTCCACGAGCTCCTCTTCTGTTTCATCGAGATCGGTGAACGGGCACGTCTTTGGCCAGCAAAGGCCATGTCTGGCACTAGGGAGGTCCGTGGTGAGCCGTCGCAGCGGTCGTCGCGAAGAAACTGGGGGCTGGAAGAAGCGCTGGGCATGGCCCGAGTGCTTCTCTCCTACCCGCCAGAGCAATGCAGGAGCGATCCCCGAGCGAGGGCCTGGATCGCAAGTTTGGAAAACCTGCTGGACTATGCTCACCACTGCCACGCTCCTACGAGTTCTGCCCCGACCAACACCCAAGCAGCTGCCACTCCGGTGCCAGCACCCCTAGAGGAGGAATGACAAGGGGATCCGCATGGCAGGAGGCCCATGGATCCCACCCGCGAGGCCGTCAACCAGAGCTCCAATCCCAGGCGTCGCTCTCGCGAGGAGATGGAGGCCCAGGTGGATCCGCATCCTGGTGCGACCGTCCTTGACCTCTATCGCCTGGAGCAAGGGCCTGAGGAACCATTGTGCCGATACATCTGGAGGTTCCGGGGTGTCATTGTCCGCATTCCCCCGGCTGACCTGCAAGAGATCTCCGTTATCTCCGTCTTCCATGCCAATGTCCGCAACCTGATGATGCGGGAGAGGCTAAGAACCAGCACGGTGGCCACTCTGGAAGACCTGTGGATCATGGCTGATCAGTGCACACGAGTCGAGTAGGCTGCTTCCTTCCCACCCCTTGGGATGCGTTGCAGCAAAGAGCTCGGTCCGAGCGAGGTACCCGCGACGTCTGGAAGGGCACCCGGACGAGTTACCACTTGGGACTCTGTGTAATCAAAAAGATAAGTTGTCATTGATCTGAACCCTCGTCATGTTATGGCTGTCTATTTTGCAGGAATAAAACTGTGTTTGAAACCGGAAACGCGTCTTGTCCGTCGATTGAGCACCCCAGGGGGCTGGTTCTCCCGGGAGCACGAAGCGGTGAGAGACCTGGTGCTGCTCGGGAGGAGTGCGAGCCGAGTGGGTGAGCGACCTTTTGGGAATCGGTGGGGCCTGTGGAGATGTGCCTGATCAGTCAGGATCTCACGGGTAAACTTACATCTCGGGAGGATCTCTCAAAGACGTGGAGAGAAAGAAACATGATAAAGCCAAAACACCCGCAAATAGAATAGCATAAAAGTTTCTTGAACAATGCAGCGTAAGTTATGATTACATACAAAGATTGACGTAACGGATAAGCTTGCAAAGAGGATAAGCTTGCCAGCCCTGGCTGGAAGCTCCTAGAAGACTTGGGCGCCAAGAAGATGGAGGCGCCAAAGGCACCAAAAGGGGGCAGAGGCGGAAAAACTATCAGCCTCTATCCGCCCTCCCTGGAAAAGGTGGGCGACCTCACCTACCCCCTCTGAGAAGAATAATTGGACAAGAGGAGGCCACGTCGCCTCCTAAGGAGAACCCGGAGGGGTTTTCCCGCCAAAACCCCTCCGGCCCCAAGGGTGCACCTGTGGTATCCCCTTAGCCTATAAAAGGAGGACCGAGGCACCCAAGGAAGGGAGGTCACAACAAGGTCGCATGACGGATTTCCAGAGAGTCGGAGGCTAGGCTAGATAGCGCACAAGAGGAAGAGTAGCATAGGCGAGAGGTAATCTCCTCCGGGCCAGGATCTGCTCGTCTTCAACCTCTAGCCAACACCTCCCGGGTTCTCACCCGCGACCACCATTGTAAAGCTACACCATGATACACCTCTCAATCCAGACATGCAGGAGTAGGGCTGTTAGCCTCCGGGCGGCCCGAACCTGGGTAAACTCCTTGTGTCTCTGTGATGCTTGCTAGTACGTAGATCTCGAGCGTAGACGAAGCCCCCGGGTGGAAGACGTTACTCAGCCTCCTTCGCCCCCCATACCGAACCTAGAAAGGGGGTGTCCTTTACTCCCGGTGTCCGTGATCCAAGACACGACAACTAGCACGCCAGGTAGGGGGCGCAACTGCTGATTTCTTCTTCATCGGCTTCGTGTTCTTCATCGAGATCTTCCCCAAGTTCTTCATCGGCTTCGTGTTCTTCGTCGAGATCTTCCTCAAGTTCGTCATCGGCTTTGAGATCTTCGAGGAGGTCTGCTTCGAGTTCTCCAGATCTTCTAGCAAGATCTTGGATCGTCGCTTCGTCACGATCGACGTCGAGCTCTCTGGTTGAGGCAAGATCTTCCACGAGCTCCTCTTCTGTTTCATCGAGATCGGTGAACGGGCACGTCTTCGGCCAGCAAAGGCCATGTCTGGCACTAGGGAGGTCCGTGGTGAGCCGTCGCAGCGGTCGTTGCGAAGAAACTGGGGGCTGGAAGAAGCGCTGGGCATGGCCCGAGTGCTTCTCTCCTACCCGCCAGAGCAATGCAGGAGCGATCCCCGAGCGAGGGCCTGGATCGCAAGTTTGGAAAACTTGCTGGACTATGCTCACCACTGCCACGCTCCTACGAGTTCTGCCCCGACCAACACCCAAGCAGCTGCCACTCCGGTGCCAGCACCCCCAGAGGAGGAACGACAAGGGGATCCGCATGGCAGGAGGCCCATGGATCCCACCCGCGAGGCCGTCAACCAGAGCTCCAATCCCAGGCGTCGCTCTCGCGAGGAGATGGAGGCCCAGGTGGATCCGCATCCTGGTGCGACCGTCCTTGACCTCTATCGCCTGGAGCAAGGGCCTGAGGAACCATTGTGCCGATACATCTGGAGGTTCCGGGGTGTCATTGTCCGCATTCCCCCGGCTGACCTGCAAGAGATCTCCGTTATCTCCGTCTTCCACGCCAATGTCCGCAACCTGATGATGCGGGAGAGGCTAAGAACCCGCACGGTGGCCACTCTGGAAGACCTGTGGATCATGGCTGATCAGTGCACACGAGTCGAGGAGGCTGCTTCCTTCCCACCCCGTGGGATGCGTTGAAGCAAAGAGCTCGGTCCGAGCGAGGTACCCACGACGTCTGGAAGGGCACCCGGACGAGTTACCACTTGGGACTCTGTGTAATCAAAAAGATAAGTTGTCATTGATCTGAACCCTCGTCATGTTATGGCTGTCTATTTTGCAGGAATAAAACTGTGTTTGAAACCGGAAACGCGTCTTGTCCGTCGATTGAGCACCCCAGGGGGCTGGTTCTCCCGGGAGCACGAAGCGGTGAGAGACCTGGTGCTGCCCGGGAGGAGTGCGAGCCGAGTGGGTGAGCGACCTTTTGGGAATCGGTAGGGCCTGTGGAGATGTGCCTGATCAGTCAGGATCTCACGGGTAAACTTACATCTCGGGAGGATCTCTCAAAGACGTGGAGAGAAAGAAACATGATAAAGCCAAAACACCCGCAAATAGAATAGCATAAAAGTTTCTTGAACAATGCAGCGTAAGTTATGATTACATACAAAGACTGACGTAACGGTTTTTTGGGCACGAGGTGCTCGAATGGTGTGCAGGGAGCCTAGTGGGGCGGCAGAGGATACATATTTGTGGCCAATGTGGCCGCGAGGTCTTCTACGGCTTGGAGCGAAGCCACGGAAGGCTTGTCGACCATGAAGTTGGGCATGGCGGTGTTCGGGTGCATCTCCCGGAACGATGCCATCACACGCGCTGTTGTATCAAGACTGGCCCCGTTCCGGTCCGTGCGCAACCGGGTTGCGATCCGGTTCTTGGCAGACCTCACGGAGGCTGTCATCTTCTTGAGGAACTCGGTCACTTCGGGGAGGCTTCGGCAGTCCGGGCCAACCTAGAGAGTTCGGCATGCCTGTCCAGTTGGAGCACCCGCGTCGCCACATCTGCGCTGGCGGCGATGATGCTCTTGAACCCGTCTTCTTCCTGTTGGTGGATTCCTGCCAGTTCTGAGGACACCTGGGAGTTGTTCTCCTCCAGTTCGAGGAGCTTGTTCGTCAGCGACGACAGTTCCTCCTTCTTCAGCTTCAGGGACTTCTCCAGCTCGGAAGTTCTCTGGTCATCCAGCTTGGCCTGATCCCGCAGCTTGCGGGTGGCGTCTCTCTCCGCGAGGAGACCCTTCTCGGCGTCTTTGGCTGCCTTCCGGGCCTCTGCCTCTTTCCGCTGTGCTTCCCTCGCATCCCTGACTTTCTCGTCTAGCGCCATTTGATGCTTCTTCTCCGCCTTAGCGAGACGCTGCTCGACCTCTGACTTCAGCCTTTCCCTCTGGAGCTCCAGGGCTCTAGCCTCTGTCGTCAGTTCAGCCTCTCTGGCTGCCAATCGCTGCTCCCTTTGCGCAAGTTCGTCCCGCTTTCCTTTGTTCTTCTTCTCCATGCTTTTCCACATAACTGAGAATAGGCTCCACTGGCGGGACAACTCGGTTGCTGCTCTGTTGATCGCCTCCTCAGCGTGGGAGCTGGCACGCGCCAGCGCATCTTCCCTGGCCTCAATCTCCTAGACCAGCTGGTCAATTCCCCGGATCACGGCCTCCTTGGTGTTCACCCCCGTAATCATAACCTCGGGGGCTGCTCCCTGCGGATCCTCGGGAATGTTCCTTCTCCCGCTTCGCGTGGAGAAGTTCGCCTTGATCTCCGCCAGCGCGGCTATCTCGGCGCTCACTCCGGAGCATGTAGACAGGGTGGCATATGTGTCCAGCTCTTCCCCTGCCATAAAAGAGCAATCAAGGAGGTTCGGGGTGCCCGGACAGTTCACGTTTCCTGCAACGGTCGGACCTTGCCCAGGCACCGCCACGCGCTCGCCTCCCGGGCGTGCGTCCGTCGCCTCGGGTGCGGCTTTGGACATCTCTTGGTCCGGAGTCGTCACGGCTTGGTCTCCCATCGGGAACCCGCTAACCACCGAAGCATCTGTTTCAGCAAGGCACAATGATAAGTCGTTGGGGGCGGGGCAAGGTTGGACTTGTCCGATTGGACGAGGCTTACCTGCCGCTTCCAGAATCCCCGGTCCTCCAGCCTCGCGGGGGTCGGATGCGTCCCGGAGTTCTCCTGTGCGTCGAACCCAAGCACCTTCTCCGAGCTGGGAGCAGTCTGATTCCCTCCGGGGACACCGGCGCTGTTGGCCATGTCACGTTCCGCCGCCTCTTGCTGGCTTCCGGGGAAGTTTGGCCCCTGCCACGACTTTTGGTTAAACTCCCCGGAGGTGCGGCTCGCAAGTTCAGTAGCAACACAACAAGGACGAGCAAAAATAAAGCTTACCCGCGGGGTCGCTTGTGGCCCAGCGACTCGGGCATGCCTACGGACCCGGCGGAGGAGCCGTGCGGGCTTGCAGGCATCATGTTGGTGGCGAGGGAAGGCTCCGGGGCCGGCGACTGGCGTCGGAGCTGCCCCTTGCGCCGCGGCACGATGACAAAGGCGTCGTCATCAACCTCCATGCCCACGGGAGTGTTCTCTTCTTCGACCACGAGCGGTGCCCGGGGGCTCATCTTCGGACTCGGGACCATGGCGGGTCCCTCAGCTGGGTGCGGGGAAGAGTCCTTTTCCCCCGCTTCCTCGTCTTCATCGCGGGTGGCCTTGTCGTCGTCGTCATCATCATCGCCATCATCATCACTGTCGCTGTCCTCGGTGGAGCGGGTGAACTCCGCCTCGGAGTCCCCCGTGCTCTCTGCCTCGGACTCGGAGGCCTCCTCTTCCTCGCCCGAGCTAGAGGGGACCTTAACCTTGCGAGCCCCGACCTTGGGATTATGGGGCTCGGCATCTCGGCCCATGATTCCGAGGGCGTTGCACTCCGGCATCTCCGCAAGTATCTCTGTATTCTTTTGGGTCCTCGCTCAGAGGCAGGACCCCCTCTGACAGCTGATATGGTGCGTTGGGGGGAAAGATCTTCCTTATGGCGTCAAGGAGGGCTTCGTCGCTCATGTCGGAGTTCCGCAGTCGAGAAGGGTCCCGGAGACCCCGAAAGTCCCAAGCCGGGTGAGGCCTCTTCTGCAAGGGGGCCAGGCGTGCGCAACAATAGCGGCCCCGGAAATCCCCTGCTCCCGCAGAAGCTTGAAGCGGGACACCGCCGCCGAGAGAAGCACGTCCTGGTGGCTCAGGCCCCTCCAGAGTTCATGGCTCTCCGGGTGCTTCCTCGTTTCTTGGAGGCACTCGTGGGCCTCCGTTACGACGATGAGGAACCAGCTGTTCCTACATTCCTCCCACTTGGACTTCACCACCATCTCAGTGTAGAATTGCTTGACGTTCTGGCGGAAGCAGAACGTGATCCCGCCTGCCAGCCATCCCTCTTTCTCCACGCAGGGATAGAAGAAGTGTTGGAACAATGCCACAGAGGGCATTACCCCGACGAACGCCTCACAGGCGTGAGCGAAGATGGCCAGATCCAAGATGGCCCCTGGAGTCAGATGCAGGAGCCTCAGATCGAACGCCTGCAGGATCTCAAGGAGGAAGTCTGAGAATGGGGGAACTACCCCCATCCTGACAAAGATGTCGAAGACGGGGACCTGAGTGGGTTCCCGGTCATTAGCCGGCGGCAGAATCTTTGTCGCCTCGCGATCCGGCATGTCCCCCCTCGCCTGCAACACCACCGCCCCGAATCGAGCCTTCATCAGCAACGTAGGATTTGGGGCGTAGATGCTCGGGAACAGGGCCGTTTGGCGGCGCATGTCCATCATTTCGGTGGCGTGTTCCGACCTCTTCATCGACTTCTCGGACCTCGGAGGCGGCTGCCTCCTAACGAGCGAGGCATCGGCGACCTTCTTCTGGTCGCTCCGTTTGGTCCTGGCCATCGGAGCAGAGGTGTTCGACGTTTGGCGTCGCGGCGGCCAAGAAGATTTGCGGTGTGCTACGAAGGGAGAAGACGAAGTGCTCTCCGGCGGCGCTTCGATATCTCTGTGTTTGGGAAGGAGTAACGGCTACAGTTCCTTGGAACCGTGGCTTATAAGGCTCCCCACGCGTTGCTCCATGGTCCCACCGCTCCGGCCGGCGCGAGGACCGAGGAGGCTTTCCGTTCGATCTTCTCCTCCCTGGAGATTCAAGGCAAGTGTTGGCGGTCCGCGTGGATCGCAGCGTTCGGAAGACCCATGGGGCGCGCACCTCCGTAGTGCGCGGCTTTGACGGATGTGATAAGACGTTCAGTACGCAAAGAGGATAAGCTTTCCAGCCCTGGCTGGAAGCTCCTAGAAGACTTGGGCACCAAGAAGATGGAGGCGCCAAAGGCGCCAAAAGGGGGCAGAGGCGGAAAAGCTGTCAGCCTCTGTCCGCCCTCCCTAGAAAAGGTGGGCGACCTCACCTACCCCCTCTCAGAAGAATACTTGGATGAGAGGAGGCCACATCGCCTCATAAGGAGAACCCGGAGGGGTTTTCCCACCAAAACCCCTCCGGCCCAAGGGTACACCTGTGGTATCCCCTTAGCCTATAAAAGGAGGACCGAGGCACCCAAGGAGGGGAGGTCACAACAAGGTCGCAGGACGAATTTCCAGAAAGTCGGAGGCTAGGCTAGATAGCGCACAAGAGGAAGAGTAGCATAGGCGAGAGGTGATCTCCTCCGGGCCAGGATCTGCTCGTCTTCAACCTCTAGCCAACACCTCCCAGGTTCTCACCCGCGACCACCATTGTAAAGCTACACCATGATACACCTCTCAATCCAGACATGCAGGAGTAGGGCTGTTAGCCTCCGGCGGCCCGAACCTGGGTAAACTCCTTGTGTCTCTGTGATGCTGGCTAGTACGTAGATCTCGAGCGTAGACGAAGCCCCCGGGCGGAAGACGTTACTCAGCCTCCTTCGCGCCCCATACCGAACCTAAAAAGGGGGTATCCTTTACTCCCGGTGTCCGTGATCCAAGACACGACATGTAGTTAGGTATCCCTACCAAGCTCCACAAAAATATCCTGGTTTTGTTGTGTAATACTTTGAGACCCATAATATTCGCTTCACCCCATCCGTGCACGTTCTGTCCATACAAGTGGTAAGCTATACTATTCACTTTGGAACGGTAAGGTACACAATTTCTTTTGGTTTGAGTGAGTTGAGAGTTTTCCACATACATATTTCTATATACCCTTGTGTGCACTAATCATGTCTTCAGGAGATGAGGATGATGGTGTTGTGCGGCAAAAGAAGGACGGCAACGCTCCTGTTTGTTGGGCCGAATATGAAGCTCTTCGAGATCACCTGACACGTCAATTCAGCACTCAATGTGACAGGCTACAAGCGGATTTGACTACTACGGATATTAAGGTTGACAATGTGCTACAAATGGCAACTGAGTCTGCAGCTGCCTTGGTAGCAATTCAGAATTCTATTGGTGCATTGAACCGTGCCGTGCAAGTGTTGACGCAACGAAATGAGCAACCTATTGATGATGCAAGTGTTCATGGTGATCATGGTGTTGATTTTGATGCTGAGGAGGATGATGAGCAAGCTGCTGCTCGTCGGGAGAGGTTGCAACGGCAACAACAACCACAACCACATGCTAATGGTGGACGTGGAGGTGGCCGAGGTGGTGTTGTACCTCCTGGTCGTGGTTTTGTGCCTCTTGGTGCGCGCCGTATGATTGGCGATAATTTTGGTCATGCAGCCAACCGTGATGATGATAGCGTTGGTAAGCCCAAATTCAGTATTCCCAAGTTTGAAGGTTCCGTTGATGTGGAAGAATATATTAATTGGGAGTTGAAGATGGAGCAACTATGGCGTTTGCATGACTACACTGAAGATAGAAAGATCAAGCTTGCATCTTCTGAGTTCGATGGCTATGCTTTGCTATGGTGGGACGGTCTTGTGAGTGCTAGGCATGAAGCAAATGATGTACCTATTTTATCTTGGCGAGAGATGAAGGCGGAGATGCGTCATCGTTTTGTTCCTCGCAATTACATCCGTTCTTTGTATGATAAGTTGCAGAATTTGAAGCAAGGTACCAAGTCCGTTGATGAGTACTATAAGGAGATGGAATTGATCATGCAGCGTGCTAAAGTGCGGGAAGAACATGAACAAACTATGCAGCGTTTCCTTTCAGGTTTGAGCTTTAACATGAAGAGAATTGTGCGTCATCATCAATATGGTGATGTACAAGATTTATTGCTTCAAGCACGTGAAGCTGAGTTACAGTTCGTCGAAGATGCCAAATATGCGCCTCGTTCGTCCTATGCGCGAGGTAGTGTTTCATCACGAGCAACACCTAGTGTGGTGCCGCCTAGTCCTGTTCCTAGTTTCCGTGGTGCTGCTCCTTCCAAGTCAGTTTCGGTTGCTCCTAATGCCAAGCAATCACCACAACTTGCTGCAAGCGCTACTGGCTTTTCCAATTCTACAGCTCGTACACGTGATATGAATTGTCATACGTGTGGAGGCAAGGGTCACTTCAAGCGTGAGTGTCCAAACAAGAAGGTCATGTTGATCAATGTAACATCCCAAAAGTAATCCCCTTTTAATTTCATGTTTGTTTTCAATTTTTGCATCAGCATGACATCATCTTTGTGGTTGCTTTTGTGGTTTTGCAAAAATAAAAGAAAACAAACAAAAACAAATTGTTATTTTATGTCTTTATCACATGCAACACCTTTTTTCTAAATTGCAAAACCAAACAATAAAACCAAAATTATTTTGGACAAACAAATTAAAATGTTATTTGATTTTGCAATTTAACAAAATAAATTTTGAGGAAAACAAAACCCTAGTTTTATTTTGGTTTTCTCTTTTCTTTTCTCCTTTTCTAAATTATGGAAAAAGAAAATAGCAAAAATTGGAAAAACCAGAGCTGGGCCGAAGCCCAGCTCCTTCCTCTCTTCCCTCTCTTCTCTTCTCCTCCCGGATGGCCTTTTCCCTGGCCCAACTCTCAGCCGGCCCACCTTTTCCCCACCCCGGCATCATCCTCACCTTTTTTGTGCCATCGACCCCCGACGCCTTTTTCCGTCGCCACCGCGCGCCATCGTGCCACCTCCACCCTCTCCCCTCTATAAAATCAAGAACCAGCCAGTGCCTCCACCAAACCTTAGCTCGCCCCTTTCCTCTCCGCCGCCGCCCATCCTCTCTCCCTCTCTGCTCCTTTTCTTCAACACCCGAGAGTACCACCCCCATCACCAGCCGGAGAAGTTCGTCGTCGCCATGGGGTAGCTGTAGGAGGAGCATGGACCGGAGCTCGTCGACGACCACATGCGGAGCAGGAGCCAGGACGCACGCGGGAACGACAACACCAGGGTCTTCGTCTTCTTCTTCCTCCTCGGGCCTGCTTCGTCTACACCTCCGGCTCGTCGTCGTCCGCCTTTCCCCGTCTCCGATCTAGACCCTACGGCCACTGGTGAGCACCACCGCCGCTGATCCGGCCCTTTCTCCGTCACCCCTTTGCTCTGAAGCCCGCCTTCGAGTGGAGCCTTAGGAGGCAGCGCCATGGCCGAGCCGCACGTGCATGAGCTCAAGCTCCTCTGTCTGCCTTTTCCCTGCACTTGCACGCCACGCACCAGCTCCTGCACCACACCCACACGTCCCACCAGCGCCGCCCGACCTCGGTCGCCGCCGGCAGCAGCGCGCCGTCGCCTGTCGTTGCCGTCGTTCGCTGCTCCAACTCTGAATCCATATCTGTCTTGAGTTTCAGTTAACGTCAGTAGTTAGAATATATAGATATCGAACCCCTTTGTATCACAAACACTTAGCAGCCCAACTGGTCACCGAACCTGTGCGTCAGAGAGATCCTGGGTTCGAGTCCCCGTTCGGCCGAATTAAAACCCCCTTTTTTTCCCCAATGCGTAGTCACTGACAAGTGGGCCCATGGGTAGAAATCCCCCGGTGTAAAATATCTCACATCCAGATCTAGATCCACCCCTTTTGCAGTTCAGCCCAGTTTTTGAAAATCCTTTTACAACTAGGTCCCTTCTACATGTTTCTGTCCTGTTTTCAAAACATTTAATTTTTGGCCCTTTCGAATTCAAAAATTATAATAAAAATATGTTTTGAAAACATAAAAATGTAATCTGTTCTAATATAAATGTTGTTTGATTTTTAGAATTAATTAAAATGGCTTTAATAAATAATTCTTTTGCTAATGATTAAAACTTGTATAATCCATAACTTTTGAACCACACCTTCAGAAATTATGAATTTTATATCAAATTGTAGCTAAAAATGCAATCTGTCTGTTTATAATTTTTGCATGCATTTAATAAACAATTTAACTTTCGTGATAAATAGAAATTCATTAATTAAACTTTAAAAAGGCCTAAATTGCTTTAGTTGTTTATTAATTTGCTAAATGCTAATTTAATTTGCCCAATAAAATGTTTAGCACTTAAAATTGCTGCATAATTAAATTTGTCATGTCATCATGCTTGATAGAATGCATTTGTATTGATTTTCATTTTGTTATGTTTTGGGGTTATCCGTAGACGACGACGTTGCCAAGTACGCCGACACCTCCGAGGATCTTGCCCAGTACTAGGCTACTGAGCCAACAGGCAAGCAGCCCCTTCCCAACTTTGTCATGTGATGCCTATGCCTGTCTTGCATGCTTTAGGACTTTTGTTCTGTTGTGTCTTACGATTCCTACTAGAATTGCATAGCCTGTTAGAAGTCCAGATATTCCTGATATGCCTGCCTATATCCTATGCTTGTTTTCAAGTTACTATCTACTAGCATGCTTAGGAGTTGATTGTGGTCTATCACATGTTTAGCTGGTATATCTTAAATATTTGAAGACTTGCTATGTGGGAATCACTGTTATTATATTAAAGATAAGGCACCGGCGGAAGGCCAATTATGGTGATTTGTTCTGCTAGTGTCGCCTAGGAAAAACCGTTCTTTTCCGCTTATCCAAGAATGAGCGCCCTACCCACACGTGGGAAGACTTATGGAACCCCCCGCAACTTAGTACCGGATCTGCTATATTGGTTAGGGAGCCACAACTAGTTCGGGTGTTTACCATTTGGAGCATATCACAGAAGAAGCATGATGAGGATGAGTGACGCATATAGGTGCGGTATGATGCGAAGTGGCCGGCTCATGGTAGTTTGTGCCACCTAGTGCGTAGACGCAAATGTTTGGGCCCACAAAGGAGTTTCGGCCGGGCTCTCTATGTGGATCAGTCTCTGATAGGTGGCTCCTTATCCAATGTAGTAGTGATGGGGAAGGTCGTGTTGAGATACCTAAATGCCTCTATGGCATGTGGTTGATTGAACGTGTATGGTTACATTTGGGCACCCCTGCAGGGTTAAATCTTTTCAAAAAGCCGAGTCCGCGGTTATGGATGACTTGGTTAATGTGCTGGTTAAAAAGATCATAGACATCACCGTATATCATGAATTGCTAAATTGACTAGTAAATAGCCATATTCAAATAATAACCTGCTAAAACTTGATCAACGTGTGACTGTCCGGACTTCTTCCTTGTGGGTATATGATATGATGGAGTTGTCTCAGGATGGGTATTGCTTGGTGAGTAGTATGGCTCAGTAGCGCAAGCGCTCTCTTTCCTCTTTCTAATTAGACGCAGGTTGTAGCGTGTCTTCTATAGTTGATAGGTGCTGCTGCTGCTAGTCCACCATACAGCCTTTCCTACCCAAATTGCATGTGCACCGTACTTCTTTTACCCTTGTGCGTAAGACTTGCTAAGTACCCCCGTACTCATACCATCGGGTGTCCGGTGCCCGTGTTTTCACCGATACAAGAGCGACATCAGAGTTCGACGATCCAGATGGTGGTTACTACGTGGAGTTCGATGCCGACTACGACGAGTAGATAGAGATCCTAGGCGGTAGCCTGAGACCACCGTGGGCGGGTCCCCTCTTTTATTTTTCTGGCCTTTGGCCTTTGATGTAGTCTGTATTTAGACGAGTGACTGCTTCCGCTGTAATCGGGACGTATGATCCCCTATGATGTAATAAAATAATTTCGAACTATGTTTATTTATCTTTTTGTGTCGTACCTGTGCATGTGATGTAATCCAATTGTGGTTCTACTTGGCGAAATGTTATTTTCGCTAAGTGGGGCTTACAATCAATGAGGAGACCGGTGAGTATGAGAGTGGTGATGAGGTGGATCCTAATGCTGAGTTTGAGGAGGAACTTGAAGATGAGTTGCATTATGCGGATGCCGAGCGTTTACCATCTATTGTGTGCACGCCTAAGGTGCTGAGTGTGGCCCCTAGTTCTTCGGAGCAGGGATGCAATTTGTTTCAAACAAGGGCTGCAGTTGGCAATGGACGTTCTTGCAAGGTAATCATTGATGGTGGCAGCTGCCGCAATTTAGCTAGTAAAGAGCTCTGTCAAAAGCTGAATCTGACATACTTGCCACATCCCCATCCATATTTTATTCAGTGGCTAAGTGAAAGTGGGGAGATGCAGGTTAATCAAATGGTACAAGTTGAGTTTCAGATTGGGCCTTACAAGGACACCGTGGAGTTTGACGTGGTTCCAATGACCGTTTGTCACTTGTTGTTGGGACGTCCTTGGCAGTTTGATAGAGATGTGCGCCACAATGGGAGAGCAAATACCTATCAGCTCAATTGGCATGGCAAGGAGGTGATGTTGCGGCCTATGACACCTCAAGAGATAGTAAATGAATCTCCCCAAAAAAGTGGAAGTTAACCGTGAGGCTGAGCGTGAGAGATTTACTAGGCGAGAGACTCCACCTTCGGTGAGCGAGAGCCACAAGCCAAATTTGAGTGCTAAAAAGAAAAGTGAGGGAGAGAACAAAATAGTAATGTTAGCCACCAAATCAGATTTGAGAGAGTTTCGTGAGGATCCCACTCTAGTACCTCTTGTGCTTGTGTGCAAGGGGGAAATTCTTGTTTCTAACGACATGACCCCTCTCTCTATTGGTGTTTCTAATGTTTTGCAGGATTTTGGTGTCAGTAATACTTTCAATGTTGCTGATTTGATGCCATATGTTGGAGAAGACCTTCACGCGTCGAGGTCGACGCCTTTTCAAGGGGGGGAGGATGATGAGGACATCCCTAGTCATTTACCATTTTCTTCTATCGATGAGGTTGCTGCTCAAGACAAGCCCAATGAAGTGAGGATTGGACCGATGACAAGAGCCCGTGCCAAGTTACTTGGACAACAGGTGAACTCACTCTTAATCGAATATGATGTTTGTGATAATGAGAACTTTATACTACCTAAGTCTATGCACTTGTGTATGATTAGGGTTGTTGATAACACAAACATTGGAGGAGGACCAGAGGAGCAAGAAGAATCGGAGTACGACGTCACCTATAGTGCGAGATAGGAGCGGGAGGAATGCGCAAAGAAGGATGACGAAGAGATTCCAGACAGCCCGGCTGATGTAGCCCCACATGTGAAGATGAACAAGAGAAAGATCCAAGAAGATGGTCAAGAAGAAGAGGAGGAAGGAGGCGAAGCCAGGCTGGCCGGCCTCCCAGCCGGCCTCCAGGCCGGAGCCCATCCAGAGACAGCCGGCCTCCCAGCCGGCCACCCCCCCAGAAGCCGCCGGCCTCCCAGCCGGCCTAGGCCGGGCCCCAGGTCGGCCACCCCCCAGAAGCCGCCGGCCTCCCAGCCGGCCCAGGCCGGGCCCCAGGCCGGCCACCCACCTGAGCCGGCCGGCCTCCCAGCCGGCCTAGGCCGGCCACCAGACCGGTACCCCGACCTGCGCGCCAGATTTTGGGCCGAACCCACTTTTGGGTCGGTTTGTATCCGTCTGAGTCCGAACCAAGTTAGGTTTTCGAATAGGTCGGTTGGCCCCCTTTATATAGCTAGGGACGGCGGCTGTAGAGAGGTTAGACCACGTTTTTGCTTAAACCCTAGATTGGATTGCTAAAGCATTCATCTATACTAGAATTCCTCTTTTCTTCGATCGGTAATTCACCCCTCCACTTTGTTTCGATCTGGAGGATCTTGCTACCAAAGTTTGAGTGTGATCTGTTGTTCAATTGGGAATTAGTAGATTGCATAAACCGCTTCGTGGCCGGCGGCTACGTTGCATCGGTGTGAGGTGTCACGAATATCTATTGGGTTGAAGAGCTGTTGCATTGGCAACAGGGGAGCAACCGGAGAGTTCATCGGATTCTCGCAAGTTATCTACCATCATCATCCATCTACCACCGCTCATTGAGAAGATCGGGCCACACCTTATCATACACGGTCTAGAGCCTGAGGTACATCCAATCAGCGGTCTTCCTTTGGATAATCTTGTTCTCCAGAAATGTAAAGCTGGGTTCTTTGCTGCTGTCATGCCCCATCTGCCTTAACATGTATGCTACTGAGTCCCGATCAAGTTGATAACTAACTTCATTGCCCCAATGGCACCCCAAGAACTTGGTACACAGATTCTTTATCCACGGGGATTGTACCTCGCCCAGCGAAAACCAGCTCGCATGTAGTTGGGTTGAAGCATTGCATCAGAAACTTGCACAGATCAGGGTACAGCCTTGATCACTTTATATTTGCCAAACTACCAAAATTCTCCTTTGTCACCAACAACTTTTGCTCTGGTGACATGTGTGGATATATTCTGACCAGCTTCGCGGGGGACGCACACTGGTAAGGTTTTTTCCGCTCGACCATGATCTGTTATGCAAAATGGTAAGATCCAAAAGTTACTCAGAGAAATATGTATTTTCATTGCCCCTATTATGACATTTTTACATCATCTTCATGGCTTTTGTCGTCGATCTCTTTCGTCCTACTGATCTCTGTTGCAACGGCTTTGGCTGCTGAACTCCATTGTCGCAGTGTAAGTTTCCGGCGCAATAAACTAAGTTTTGATTGAGGCCTCTTTGATGACTTGGAGCTACTGTTGCTACGACTGTAATTTTTCTTCGTCATTCTGCTTCGTCTGTAGCCAACAAAAATATAACAGAAAAAGTTACAATTAAAAATCGAAGTCGTAGCAAACACAATGGGATAAAAAACTGGGGAACAATTTTTTTGCATCTATTAGCATAGGAAAAAAAATGGGATAATTCACATCTACATAGTAGGTTGCATTTGGGATAAATTTTGCTTTGACTCCGGTGCATAACAAAAAATTACATTTGTAGACCAACAAAAAAGGTTGCATCTACTAGTAGCAAGGGCAGCACACAATTTACATTCTCTTGCTGGTAGAAATGCATTTTCGGCTAGAAATTGCTTTAACTCTTGTGCATTACAAAAATTACATTTGTAGACCAACAATAATTTGCATCTACTAGTAGTAGGGGCAGGACACAATTTACATTCTATTCCTGGTAAAATGCATTTCGGCTAGAAATTGCTTTGAACATAGTGAAGAACAAATTACATATGTACAACAAACAAACAGTTGCATCTACTAGTAGCAGGGCAGCACACAATTTACATTCTGTTGCTGGTAAAATTGCATTTCGGCTAGAAATTGATTAGAATCTGGTGAAGAACGAAATACATCTAATAGTAGCATGGACAATGCAGGTTCTACATCTACTCTACTAGCGAGAGACCCATTGTTTGCGCGTGCCCAGTAATGATCCCCCAAAGAGGATCCCCCGGTTCCCACAAACATGAAAAATCCCCCAAAATTTGTGCACTGCACAAAACTCAACACATGAAACAGTGAGATCTGTAGAATGAGGGCGTTGTGCTGTTACCTGTCCCTTGCATAGATATGTGTGAGCTCTTCGAGCTGATCTCGCCGGAGAAGAGAACGAATGAGTGTCGTCACCCCCCCCCCCTCCGCGTCCCCTCCGTCCCCTGCCCGCTCCTCCGGTCCTCTGCCACACCTCGCCCTCGACGGAGAGATGCTTCTCTGCCTCACTCCATCCCCTCTTCGACAACGCACGAACTATGTGGAGGGGAGTCGTCGGGGGGGTCACCACACCACGCTTCCGCCTCAACTCCTCTGCCCCCCACCACACATCCTCTGCTGCCCCCGCCCCCAACCGCTCCTCCCAGACAACTGCCTCGCTTCCCTTGCTGCCGGCGACAGCAAATCTGGAGGGATTTGCTTGCAAACCGCGCGAATCGCCGGGGGGAATCACCGGATAACCCGGGTGGTGAGTGCGGTCGGGAGGAGGGCGACGCTACCAATTTTTTTAAATCGGTCCAAAACTACTACATACACATGCGTTGGTGCACCCCACGGCTCCCGCGACGTAAAGGTCCGCGACGCGCGCCGTCGGATCCATATCGCGCGGTCCAAACGAGTGAGCTCGCGATTGTCCAGAACGTGGTCAGTCACGAAATAGAATCTGCGATCTTGGATCCCTTCGCACTCGAGGTACCAAACGCAAATCCCTTTGATAGGACGGTAGATCGGGCTATCCTCTACAACAGTCATGTTTTGTGTTTTCCCTTTGATAGGAAGGTAGACCAATTTCGGCCTATCATTTTATCTTATTATTTAATCTGTTTTTAGGCAGATTTGACTCCAAGCTTAGAAATTTCATATCAAATCAACCGTAACTCCGTTTTCAATGTTTTTATAGTCTACGTTTCCGTATGATTATGTAGAATACAGTGGAACAATGAAAACGTATATTTTAGTCGTGCACTAACTTGTTATTTGCAGAAACATGTAAACACTATTTTAACTATAGTTTTAATTCTGTAAATTATTTTGAGGTGATTCTTTTTGCTAATGTTAGCATTTGAGACCCTCTGTACCGTAGTATAAAAACATAAATTTTGGAACTTATATTTTATTATTGGTTATTCAAATGCTTTGTTTAACCTTTTACAAATCATCCAAATTGGAGTAAATCATTAAAAATTATTTTCACTTGTTAAACTTGTTTAGTACTGACCATTAGACCAGAGAGTTTACAAAAATACTTTGTCGCAACAGTGGAACATGGGGTTCCCCTGATGCGGTCAAAGTGGGTCCACTGCCTGTGGGTCCACCAAGAAGGCGAACAAGGCCAAGGTTCAAGACTGGCAGATGGGCCCCCCATCTGCCCCACGGCGACCAGGCAAGCACGGCATCGACAACCACGGCTAAGGACCAGGGGACCTTCATGAAGGGGTTCGTTGCATAGAAAATAATATTCCTACGAAAACAAGCATAAGAAGCCCAATGATCTAGATCTATTAGATGAAGGTAGCGAAGTGGAGATCCAATCTCTTACCCTTGAAGATCGAACAAACGCGTTTTGTCGGTGCAGGGGTTGGCTAGTCGATCCCCGTAACTAGACTTATCTAGTCGCAAGGAGATGTATTATCCACGCGATCCAATCCGATGAAGTGCCGCAAGAGCAGCATCTCCGCGGTATCCACATGTACGGCTCGATGTAGACTCCGCCTTCTTGATCCCGCAATCAAGGAGGGAGTGGCTAGATAGATCTCAGCACCACGACGGTTGTGGTGGTGTTGATGGTGGAGATATCAGACAGACAGGGCTTCACCAAGCCATGCAAGAGGGAGAGGAGGAGATGGTGGCGCGGCAGCCCTTAGGGAAAGGGGTGGCGCGGCACTAGGGTGGAGGGGTGCGGCAAGGGCAGGGGTGGCGCAGGGTACTTGGGCAGCCTTGTGCCGCACCCCCTCCTCCCTTTAAATAGGTGGAGGGCAAGGGCCAATGGGGGGGCGCCCCAATCCCTATTAGGGCCGGCGGCCAAGGGGAGGCTTGCCCCCAAGGCACCCCCTTTAGGGTTTGCCCCTTTCTCCTTATGGTGGCCGGATTGGCCCATGTGGGCCTAGGGTGGTGAGCAGCCCATGTGGTTGCTGCACCCCTTTGGTCTATGTGGGCCCCATACTTTAGGTGGGCCCCACTTCTAGACTCCTTTAGAACTTTCTAGAACCTTCCGGTACTCTACCGGAATATTCTAGAACTTTTCCGACACCTCCGGAAACCACTTTCCTTATATGAATCTTATTTTACGGACTCTTCCGGATCTCCTCGTGACGTCTAGGATCCCATCCGAGACTCCGAATCAATATTCAGTCATACCATCAATTATCTCATCGCTAACCCTAGCTACATCGGAGCGTTAAGTGTGTGACCCTACGGGTTCGAGAACATGTAGACATGATCATATCAATAATCAATAGCGGGACCGGGATGCCCATATTGACTCCTACATATTCAACGAAGTTCCTTATCGATTGAACCACGATGCGGGAGATTCTTAATCTCGTATACGATTCCCTTTTTCTCACCGATTTTAACTTGCCCGAGATTCGATCGTCGATATCTCCATATCTAGTTTCATCTCGTTACCTGGCAAGTTCTCTTTGCTCATCCATAATATAGAATCTCCGTGATTACTACTTAATCACATGGTTGCAACCTTTCTGATGCTATATTACCGAGAGGGCCAAGAGATATCTTTTCCGTCACAAGGAAGGACAAATCCCACTCTTGATTCATGTCACCCAACAAATACCATCGGAGATACCTGAAAGCCACCTTTATAATCACCCAGTTACGAAGCGATGTTTGATGTCCACAAAGTATTCCTCTGGTAAACGGGGGTGACATAATATCATGGTCTAAGGAAACTATACTTGACATACTAAAAGCGTTGGCAATAAAACTATATGACACAATCAATTGCAACTCTTTATTATCGGGTCTTGTCCATCACATCATCACTCCTAATGATATGACTCCATTATCAAGTGACTATAACAAGTCCATGGTTAGGAAACTCTAACCATCTCTTGACTAACGAACCAGTCTAGTAGAGGCTTACTAGGGACAACTGGTTGTTTATACTCCACCCATGTATTATGTTTCCCGGTTAATACAATTATAGCATGGAGAATAAACTATTATCATAAACATGAATATGCTAATAAACCATTTTATTATTGCCTCTAGGGCATATTCCCAACACTTTCGGGGCCCCCTTCAACCCGGCAGACGAAGCGGAGGTCCCAAGGACCCCGATGCCTGGCAGGAGGCCAGGCTCATCCCCGAGATCCAACCTCCGCACACGCGAAGAGGATAGGCTTGCCAGCTCCAGCTGGAAGCTCTTAGAAGACTTGGGCGCCAAGAAGATGGAGGCGCCGTGGGGGGACAGGGTCGGAAAAAGGTGTCAGACTCTGTCCGTCCGCCCTGCATGTAACGCCCCGACCCCGGAATTATACAGAGAGGCTATGTAACCCACAGGCTAAGCTACACAATCGAAGGGCATGGGGTTACCTCTCCCACGCAACACCTCGATCATGCCATAAACACTGGCATAGCTATCAATGTATGATAAAGAGATCAAGACTTGTGGAACAACTGGCACATCACAGACTCTACGACACAAAAGATCATATAGCAACTCATATAGCGAGAAAGATACAAATTACACAACAAGCCTCACAGACCCATCAGTCCAACAAGCGGAAGCCAAATAGGTTGTCTAAACAACAAGATCCAAAATAGGGCCTAAGAGGCCTACAGATAAACATCCCAGCTAGCTCGTTCCATGACGTCCCAAGCTGCCACCTGGGAACCCCAGACTACTCGTCCATGTCAACGAAGAACCCACCTGCCTGCTCGGTGACGTCCTCCTCTGAAACAATTAATAATCAACAAAGAGAGACTGAGTACGACGTACTCGCAAGTTGTCATAATTGTAACCTCTAGTTGCCAAATTTTAATTATGTTTAGGTTTCCTATGATCTTATCTTCCATTCCCAAGTCGTCCATAACCGCAGACACGGCTTTTCGAAAAGATTTAACCCTGCAGGTGTGTACTAATTTACCCATTGGTACCGTCCGGCTCGCCTGATTAGCTCTCTTCTGGGGAAAGCTGGCAAGTGGGCGCGGTTAAACCTTTACCTCGCATGTGACTATCCAAGGATCATCGTGGCGACATGGCAAGTTTATCCAGCCGATTTCAGCCCCTGCCCCCATCGCCATACCCTAAACACCACCACACCCTCTTCATCGCGCCTTCATCCACTTGCAACTCACACACAAATGGAAAGCGCAAACTAGAGGACCCTTGGATACGCCCGCACAAGTTATTCAGTTAGTAAGGAGCCCATACTCCCACCAATGGAAGCACGCTCGTCTTGGTTCAAGAGGTAAAGAACTCGCACCTAGGCGGCAAGAATGAGACAAAACACACCCCGATGGCAACTTGTCGGGACCCCGGACTAGCTGTCCGAAGTACCCTTGTGCCTACAACATCAGCGATCCCATGATCAGTATGTCGTTGAGCACAATCAAACCGGTATCAAAAGCACATCCATGTATACTGAGTAAATATACTTACTTGAGTGAAGTTATAAACTTCAACAGGTACTTGCAGCGGAATCATCAAATAGCATGGAGCCCAAGTCTCTTGCCATAACCCTACAGGCAACTGACTGGGAGAACGTCCTAGTTCGCATAGCCGTCAGCGAAATCTTCTTCCTGGTACCGCTTCTCAAAGTCCGGCCAAGACAATAGCCAGGGACGAAACCAATATGAGTACATTCGAATGTACTCGCAAACCATCCGGTATTTAATTATTGGAAGGAGTAATGCATAATAGTATGGTGGGAGGCTCTAGGGTATTCCTTTGTTTTGCCAAAAGTATTTTTCTTTTAAAGAATAGATATCTCCATATCCTTGTTGAAAAAAAGATAAGACATTTGAAAACGAAGTTTCTTTCAATAGAAATAGTTTTTCTTCAAAAACTCCTCCAGTGGGGTCACGGCCCGTCGTGAACCCTTCCCGCCATACCGATCCCTTGGTATGATACCACCAACATCTCCACAAAGCTTGCACATAGGTCTAAGTAGGGCCTTCCAACTGTCCATAACCGAGGACTCGGCTATTCGAATAGTTTTACACTCTGCAGAGGTTGCACACTTTACCCACACCATCCGGTAAACTCACCGTGTCAGCCACGTCCCGCCATACAAGTTGTATGCGAAGTTGAGTAACCAATCATAACCTTTCGCTATGTCCATGCTAGTACAAAGTTCCTCTCAATGGGTTTATCATCCCCGGCACACCGTGTGGATCCAACATATCCTTTTATCAAACCTGGACTCCATACGTCCTTTCATCAAACCCGGACTCCACACTGCCACGACGGGAACCGTAGTCACCCGGTATGATATGCATACACTTTTATTAATCGGTTCGAGGGTCCTTGGACACTTAGGAGGAGTTTGAGGCACCTCATACTAACATGGACAAACTACGAGTTAAGCCCCGTGCCCATATGTGCGGTAATGTGGTCGCACAGGTTTCGGCTGGTCGACGTAAGTACTAAGACACAATGTGCATTTTTCTCAAAACCTTCATTCTCCATCTTTACTCCAGTTCCAAAGCAAATCATTTAGCAACATCTTGGGTAAAACACAAGTTCACCCAAAGATTTTCATAAAGAGGATTTTTGAATAAAACATTGGTTTTTTCCAACCTAGAATCTTTCATTTCTCTAACTAAACACTACTATATAAGGGGGCCTAATCATGGCATATAACTTAGGTAACATTTCAAAACAGGTTTTAGTGGCACACACCACATGAAAACATTTCATGCATCTTAACGTATGTAAAACATGCTTAATCAAAATAGTAGGACAAAGGGTATGATCAAATGGATGGCTTGCCTTGGTCAGCAACTTGTCCCTATTCTTGATACTCTTGATCAATAAAAGATAATAGTAATAGTCCTTTCCCTTCGGGATAATATCCTCTCCGATGTCGTAATCGTCTAAACGCCATGAAAGAAAAGTACACACAATCAAACAACCATTCACCAAATCATCACAAAACTATGATCTTAGCAACCACAGCAAGCTACTGACCTAAGGAAGTCAACTCAATTGGATTTTGGTAAAGATAATTTGTCCTTATTTTATTATGATTTTTCTAGGGCAGAAGTGAGCTAGCTCACGAATTAAGTCACGGTTTAATTTCTGTTGCTCAGAAAAGTATGCCCTTTTTGGGACAACTAATATTTGTAATTTAGGATCTAGCAAAATTGGATTTGGCCTAATTGAGTTATTAGATTTATAGAAACAATTGATTTGGTACAGAAGGTAATTAACACAAGATTTAAGGACTACTCCTTCTCTGTTTATCCTAAAATTGTGGTAATTTAGGGGTAACTAGAGTTTCTCAATACTAAGCTAACAAAATTGGATTCAATTCATTTGGGTACATAGAGCACCAGAAACAAACAAGTTTATATTTAAAACCTTCTGTTGCAAATACTTTACCATTTAGTGGTTAGTAACCTAAATGGGGTGGAACTAGTTTGGTTGGACAGATAATTTAACAAGCTATCAGGGAGTGAAAGTTTCATAATTCTTGACTCTACCAAACTCTAGATATTGATTTCTAAATAAAGATAAGCATTTCTGAGTACTGTTTTCTAAGTTAATGGAATTTCACCACCTAGACTAAGCACAAAAATATGGGACCAGTTACATTAAAAGGGTATTGGGATTGGTTAATCACCAGAAGTGGTTTGCTACAGTTTGAACTTGTATTTTTAGAGATATTTCTGTTTGATCATTTAATGGGCAGAATACTAAATTCTTTACCAAATAATCTCTAAAAATTTAAATAACATGAGACCAGTGTCATTGGATATATATTTAAATTTGTGAGCTAATGGCATTGGATTCACTACATATGGATAAATAGGTTTAAAGTTATGAATTTTCTAAGTCTTGATGAATCTCTCGCAGAAAAATTCACCCAAATAGCCCTACTTAAGTTTAACAACGATCTGACTTGATATTTTCATACTAACTTAACCACAACACCAAAGGGGATCAAACCAGTGGCAGTGGGGAGATTAGTTGAAGTACTTTTGATACAATTTTAGTTTGGGATATTTGGATAAACCAAGTTCTAGGAAACATCTCCAAAAGATGGTACCAAAATAACCTTTCTGGTTTTTGAGTTAAAGCCAACACATTTGTCATTTTTATTTTGAGTTGGACAGAGGTCAAAAAGGAACATGGCCTGTATATATGAAAGATGGCATGCTGTACTAACTACATAAATTTATTTTACTATTTTTAGGCCTCTAGCTTAAGGGGAATTTGCATGGGAAGGTGGCAATCTTTTGTTATTTCATGTGGTGGAAATATTGCTTAGCCATTTTCCCTAGATTATATCTTTTGTATAAATTTTATTTTTGGGGTCATACCACTTGGTCATGTCAGTACACTAACTATACTAACATATCCTACAAAGTTTAATTTCTAATTTAATTTAGGTTAAATAGTTTGAAACATAACTTTTTATCAGCTTTCAGGAAATCCTCAAAACAGATTGAACATAGCAACTTTGCCTAAATATTTTAGCATGCTTTAATGTTCGACCTGGAAGAATAAATCTTCCCTATGAATCTATAGATTTCACTCTTTCTAACCATATAAAGTTTATAAATTTTGGTAGAGCAGATTGACCAGAATTTGCATGCAAAGTGGGCTAATCCACACAAATCTCAGACTTAGCAGTTTTCATCAGATTCAAAATCTGAGCGGGAAAGCACTGTGGCCGTTGATCCAGAGATCGACGGCGCACAGCCGTCCTGGACCTCCCGACGGAGGGAAAAATAGAGGTGAAGGGGAGCGGCCGGGGAGGCTACCTGCCGGTGGCGAGCGTCGGTAGCGAGGGTCGGGGTCGACGGCGGAGAATCGGGGAAGCTTCAAGGTGGACTTGTGCTTGCTGGAAGTGGCCGGTGCGTCGGTGGCGAGCAGCACGACCACGAGGCGATGTACGGACTCCGGCGAGCTCCCCTCGTCACACCTGGGCACAAAACAGAGGGGAAACAGGGGTGTGAGTGCGGTGAGCTAGGGCAGCAGGACAGAGGGACCAGAGGGAGGGAAGAGAGAGCAGCAGCACGGCTGCGTGTCATTGTCTTCCTCGGGACAGCCGAGCTGGGCAGCACGGCTCCGAGCAGCAGCTGCTCCGCTGCGGTGCTCCGCCCTCCTGGCGGTGCACGAGAGAGTGTAGAGTGGGGGGAAGAAGCAGTGGGGAAGTGTGGAGGAGATGCGAGGCTCGGTGCTCCTTTTATAACCGGAGCCCCAGCTCACGGTGGACACCGAGCACGGACTCGAGCGAGGGAGTGCACGGTAGTCACGGGCGCGGCGCCAGCGGGTCGGGGGTGGTGTGGCACGCGTCGTGGTGGTTGGGGCCGGCTCGGTTGGGTGCTGGTCGGGCCGGGTGGCCGGGTTTAATGGTGCACGCCAGGTGCTCGACAGATGTCGGCCTGCAGTGCACGGGCGCTTGCGGGCAGCTCAGGGGGGGCCAAAAATTGTGAGGTTGGGCTGGTTGAGCTGGAGAGCACTAGGGGAAGGTAGGGGACATGCTTGTTCCCGGGTTGGCTTGGTGGCGAAATCAAGTGGACATGGGGTGGACATGGCCATGTCTTGGCTGTTCTAGGGTTAGGTTTAGGTCATGGCGGTGCTTGAGCTTGTCCAGGAGGTGTAGGAGATTTAGGGATAGGTTCTGGACAAGAGGTCTATAGGTTAGAAACGAATTTGGAAATTTTTGGGCAGTTTGAGAAGTTGACAGAATATTCAGAAACTGATAACGTGATAGCCTAAAAAACGTCATGATTAAGTGATCAAAAGGCTAAAAAGAACAAGTAGAAAGGTACTGAGGGGATGTACTACCTCTAGTGACCACAAAGGTCAGTAAAGCACTAGTGAAAAAGAAAGCTTGGATGCTTTTGCAAGGAGGCGAAAAAGGTATAAAATAACAGGTTCAGAAAATTCAGAGTTTGGTACTTGGAGAAATTTCCAAGTCCAGAAAACCGTTATTGTGGTGACATCAAAACCATCAAGTATGAGAGATCTAAAAATCGAAATAATTAAGAAGGAAGGTTAAAGGTTGATGTACTAACTATGGATATCACAAGTAATACAAAAGATTCGAGGTACAAAAGTATTTGGATGGTTTTGTAAGAGGATAAAAAGAGAATAAAATAACAGTTTTCAGGAAACTGTTATTATGGTGGTAACAAAACCATCATGAAATAAGGATGTTAAAAGCATGAAAGGCTTAATCAAAACTTTTGGATGAGATACAAGATGTCAAGGATGTCTGAGGAGGTGGTGCATTGTCATAAATGCCAAGTTTAAGTGTCCAAATGAAAATGCCAAAAGGCTATAAATATTAGAGTTAGGGTCACTGTTTTGACTAGACCTCAAAGTAAACATGCAAAGATAAGCAAATGAAATCAAAGGATTCAAATCTCAGCTTGCATAGCAAGATAAGATAGAGTAGAAGAGATCTATGATAGTGTATTTCAAAATTGACCAAAGGCAAGAGAATGGTGAGGCTCAAGATATGGTATTTGTTAACAGGAGTGAAGATAGGTCCAGAGAAGGTTTTGATCAAGATTCTCAAAGATTCTCAAAGTAATTATGCTCATTTAGGTCTCACATGACCATGAGCATGCCAGGGATCTTTCTAAAAAAAATTAGGTATTACTTTTGTTCACAAAATAATTTTATAAACAACTCTAGTCTTGTTGAAAATAATTAATAACATTATTTAACACAAGCAAGTCAATTCAAAACAAACCATTCAACAGGCCACCACAAACAAGCTAAATATCATATCATTCAAACAAGACACTCAAGAGTTGGTGAGATCAAACACAAGCAATTATAAAACAACAAAAATTCATAACCTTTAATATAGTTAAGTGGTTTAGTGATCACACATACTCATGACAATATGAGGTTAGGAGGTTCCCAACTCATGACTTTATAATCTTCAAAAGGTTCTGATATAGATAAATATATGTGGTAATATATTCCCCACTTGCATTAGTTTCAAAAGGGGTGCCCAAGATAGGAGTTTTAAAATAAAGATGTTGATACTTGCAAGATAATAAGGTTGAGAATAGGCAGGCGATGTTAAATAGATCTCCATAGTTTTGGGACCACTTAAATTTTGGAATACTTTTACTTTCCCAAATAATAGGTACTTTTGGTTGTTGCTAAAACCAAAGCATCTTTGAAATGGAATTTGGCCAAAATAAGATTGGAAATGATATATGGATTACTTTTCTTGTCATGACATGATCACCAAGATTAAATATATTTTTACCTTGGTGGAGTTCTTAAGTTAATATTTATCGGTCAAACAACTTAAACATCAAGTCACACAAGGCCAACAGAGCAATAGGAAGGAAAACACACTCATTAGTGAAGCATTTCAAAAGGTTTTTGTTGGTTCTGAATTTTGGGCCTTGAAAAACTAAGTTTTTTCTTAGTTCCAAAATTTTGGGATGTGACAGATCCTTCCCCCCTTAAAATAAATCTCGTCCTCGAGATTTGCTAGGTGGGGTAACAGGGGAGTACAAGGGCACGGGTCTGGGGCTGGCTGTCCTTCCGAGGTCGTTGCTGCTTCCGTGAGGTCGCCATGCGAGATCCTTGAGAAATTGATGCTGCGAGCCACTGCTTGAGATTTGATGGTATCTCTTCTCGCATACTGCAGCGCGTAAGCCGCTAGCTCTATAGCCCACTTGGCTACTCGGCCGCTTGCATCCTTGTTGCCGAAGATTTCCGACACAGGGGCCGCACTTACAACAGTTATGGGATGCTCCTGGAAATAATGCTTCATTTTCTTGGCCGCCATGTAGACACCATAAGTCATTTTCTGGTAGTGAGGGTAATTTTGTTTTGAGGTGGAGAGCACCTCACTCAAATAGTATACCGGCCTCTGCACGGTGGTTCCTTCTTGTTCTCGCTCCACCACCACTACGACACTAACGACTCGGTTTGTGGCCGCAATGTAGAGCAACATGGGCTCTCTCGGTAGTGGCGAAGCCAATATCGGCGCAGTAGCCAACATCTTTTTCAGCTCATGGAACGCCGCATCCGCTTGCGGGGTCCAGCTAAACTTATTCGATTTTTTCATCAGTTGGTATAAGGACAAGGCCTTTCTCCCAACCGACCTACAAAACGACTCAGGGAGGCCAGGCAACCCGTGAACTTCTGGACATCCCTGAGACATCTCGGTAAATTCATGTGTTCTATTGCCCGGATCTTAGTCGGATTTGCTTCGATACCTCGGCTAGACACGAGGAAACCGAGTAATTTGCCTGCCGGCACACCGAATGTACATTTATCCGGGTTAAGCTTAAGCCGGAATTTCCATAGGTTTGCGAATGTCTCTTTGAGATCATCCAGCAGGGTATGCTTTTCTTTTGTCTTGATGACTATGTCGTCGACATACACCTACACATTTTTGCCTATTTGATCATGCAGACATTTTTGCATACAGCGCTGGTAAGTAGCATCAGCATTTCTCAACGCAAAACACATGACACGATAGCAATAAGCCCCGTACGGGGTGATAAAAGCAGTCTTTATTTGATCAGAAGGGTTCAATGGTATCTCGTGAAAACCAGAGTACGCATCTACAAATGATAGCAGTTCACACCCGGCCGTGGAGTCGATCACTTGATCGATCCGGGGCAACGGGAATGGATCTTTAGGACATGCCTCGTTCAGATGAGTGTAATCAACACACATGCGCCAGACAGTGGCTGCATTCGGGTCTTCCTTCTTCTTTTTTACCAGGACCGGGTTAGCCAACCAGTCCGGGTACTTCACTTCCACGATGGAGTTTGATGCGAGTAACTTGGCTAACTCGTCACCCACAGCCTTTCTTCTCTCTTCGGTGAGACACCGCGTAGGTTGCTTCACTGGCCTAGCATCCGGCCTGACATGTAATGAGTGCTCAGCCAACTCCCTCGAAACACCCGGCAAGTCCTGACTGGACCATGCGAAGATGTCCTGATTCTCACGGAGGAAGTGGATGATCTCACTTTCCTATTTACTGTCCAACCCGGCACCGATGATGACAGTGTGGTCCGGGTTAGACGCGTCGACGCCGATTTTCTTGGACTCCTTGGCCGCCTGGATGGTTGCGGTCTGCTGCGGGTTAACTAGACTCATTGGCCAGAAGTGATCACCAACGACTCGGCCAGAAGTGATCCGGCAGAGGCACACTCCATGGAGCGCTTGTAGTCACCCGAGATGGTGATGACACCATTTGGACCCGGAAGCTTCATTTTCAGGTAGGCTGTAACAGCCCAGATTTGGTACCCTAAAATATGGGCCAAATTTTCACTTTTTGCTTTGCATTGCATCATGGCATACATATTTAAATTGCTAAATTAAATATTGCAAACCATGGAAAACAATAAAAGGAAGCAAACACTTCCTAAAATTCGACCAAGTGCAATTGCTCAAATTGGCAAAACAAAATATTCTTGAGCTTCCATATTTGTCTAGGAAGTTCCAAGAGTGCAAAATAATATCCTTGCTCTGTGCTTTTATATTGCTATTAAAAATGATAGTTGGTATTGATCAAAATTGCATCATGTAAACCCTATGAACAAATGTTATGCAAAACTTTTTATTTTGCAACACAAAGTTTTGTGGAGCTTCTACATGTCATGGGGAGGCTACATGAATTTTTGCAGATTTTATAAAAAGGTTTAAAGGCCTCAATTAAAAATGAGGACTTCAAATAGTTGCAAATCAACTTTGGAATTTGAAACCAAGCTAAACCTTTCAAAAATTCAAAACAAAAATATGGTGAGCTCCCTTATCTTATTATGAGCCTCCCTGAATAATTTCATAATTTTTGAAGATGTTTTGGTACCTCAATTAAATTGCCAAGGCTTCTGGTTTAAAAGAAACAAAAAAAGAAAAGGGAAAAGTTTAAAATCCTGACAGGTGGGTCCCCCTGCCAGTCTCTCTCTCTCCTTCTTCTTCACTGTGGCGACAGGGGAAGCACTGCCGCCACGAGCGCCGTGTCGCCGTGGCCTCCCCGCGCTCCTCCTCGCCCCCTGGCCCCCCATGGAGGACAAAGAGGCACCCCCGACGCTCTCTGCTCTCTCCCCCTCCTTTTCCCCCCTTGCAGCAAACCCTAGCTGTGCCGCCATGCCCGTGACCTAAGCTGGATGCCGCCACACACCGCCGTCGACTCAGGCCGCCAGGAGCAGATCGAAGTGCACCAGAAGCTCGGCCTCCTCCCCTTCTTCCTCCTCGCCCAAACAATCGAGCCGGGACGCTCGGGATCGACGCGTTCTTCCTCGACTTCCCCACCTCCGACCGACGACCGCCACCACGATTGCCGCCGTTGAAGCCCCTCCCCTTCACTGACGAGCACCTAGACGCGCTCAGGGTGAGCACACGGTCCTCCTGGACCTATTCTTCTCGCCCCTCTCCCTCTGGTTCGCCGTAGCTCCTTAGACCGAGACAGCGCCGCCGCCGTAGCTCGTCACCGGAGCACTTCCCGGCGACCATTAGGTCCTCTGCGTCGCCACCAGGTTCTCCTCGGCGCGTCGAGCGTAGTGCGACCCCTCCCTAGATCCCTCGTGCACGCCAGTGACGGATCGATGCGCGGCATGCCGCCAGTCACCGCGCCCGCGTCGCGCCGGTCCTGGCCTCCCGCTCCGGTCAAACCTGCCGTGGGCCTTTGGCCGACGTGGCTTGCAACCGTGGCCACTGCCCCACCGGTCAGTGGCTGTGGCTAGCCCACTGCCGGTACAAAACGGTTCGGCCGTTTTTCTGAAATTCAAATAAATGGCAGAAAATAAATTCCAACTTTGAAATTGCATATCTTTTGAACCACAAATCAGAAAAATGCAAATAATATGTCAAAATGCTCAGGAAAGAAATACCTATCTGTTAGTGCCATTGGTTGAATTAATTGGCCAAATTAATTTGCCTTTACTTAATAATTACTAAAATGGCAGAATAAATGTGGATTTTGGAAATTTCATAACTTTAGTTTTATTCATCAAAAATTTATTGTTAAGCTCTCAAAATGTTCAGGAAAACAACATCTAAATGTTAGTTATGTTTTCCATGTAAAAATGAAATTCTAATTTGCTGTTTATTTAAATTAAGTAAAATGGCAGATTTAAATCAATTATTGGAAATATCATAACTTGATAAATATTAATCCAAATTTTTTGAATAAAATACCAAATTGATCAGCAACTCAAATGCTATCTGTCTATGTTAAGTTCACAGCATGAAAACAACTTCTCCTTTGAAGTCACTTTCGAATTGGTTAAAATGAATTCAATTGATTAACCGTTTAATTCGCCTTTTATCCATCGTTGATCGGAAAAATGCAAACGAGGTATCAAAACGATCAGCACGACATTAACTAACTAATAATATCATCTCCATGCATGTTGTCATCTTATTTCAGTACTGATATTTTTAGAATAACTTAAAAGCATTAAGTATAATTATGTGGTTTATCCCGATTAATTGTTATAATTATATTCGGGATCCCATTTAACTTGTGGGATAGGTCAAGACCTCTCCAATGCATTAACTTGTCATGCCATCATGTGTTTGTGCATTGGACTTCTATACGTGTTGATTGTTCTGTTCTTTCCGGTGTCCTTTGAAGTCACTTTCGAATTGGTTAAAATGAATTCAATTGATTAACCGTTTAATTCGCCTTTTATCCATCGTTGATCGGAAAAATGCAAACGAGGTATCAAAACGATCAGCACGACATTAACTAACTAATAATATCATCTCCATGCATGTTGTCATCTTATTTCAGTACTGATATTTTTAGAATAACTTAAAAGCATTAAGTATAATTATGTGGTTTATCCCGATTAATTGTTATAATTATATTCGGGATCCCATTTAACTTGTGGGATAGGTCAAGACCTCTCCAATGCATTAACTTGTCATGCCATCATGTGTTTGTGCATTGGACTTCTATACGTGTTGATTGTTCTGTTCTTTCCGGTGTCCTTTGAAGTCACTTTCGAATTGGTTAAAATGAATTCAATTGATTAACCGTTTAATTCGCCTTTTATCCATCGTTGATCGGAAAAATGCAAACGAGGTATCAAAACGATCAGCACGACATTAACTAACTAATAATATCATCTCCATGCATGTTGTCATCTTATTTCAGTACTGATATTTTTAGAATAACTTAAAAGCATTAAGTATAATTATGTGGTTTATCCCGATTAATTGTTATAATTATATTCGGGATCCCATTTAACTTGTGGGATAGGTCAAGACCTCTCCAATGCATTAACTTGTCATGCCATCATGTGTTTGTGCATTGGACTTCTATACGTGTTGATTGTTCTGTTCTTTCCGGTGTTTGGCTTTTCTCGATAGAACGTGATTCGAGATCGAGACGAGTCCGAGGTGAAGATCGACGACACCGATGAACGACACTGGAGTATGGATCGACAAGTCAATCACCTGCTTCCTCGAAGCTTTATCTTTTCTGTGCATTGCCAACCAAAGGCAAGAGCTAACCTAACCTTCTTGGCATATCTCATCCTACCCAAGTATTTTATCCACCATAATATTGCATTCGATTCTACTGTCAGCTTTTGGTCAATATATAGAGTATCGTATCAATTGCATGCTCCCTATACCATTACCTGATTCCCTCCTATCAACCATAGGTTTGATGTGATGGCCTGAGTAAAGATATAACTGTTGTATATATGCTTAGCTATGCTTAGCCATGCTTAGTCGGATGCTTAAGTTGTTCGTTGATTATTTCCATAATTGTGAAATTGATGGAATGTTTGGACAACGTGGGAACTGGTGGTACATAAATAAAATGCTTAAAGGCTTGGATGAGTTGCCATCGGGTTGATGGTGTTTTGTCTCATTCTTGCCGCCTAGGCTGATAGTGCTTTTAGCTAGAACCAAGAACCGAGCATGCTTCCAATGGTGGGGACATATGGAATCCCCTTTAACCGAATAATTTGTGCGGGCGTATCCAAGGGTCCTCTAGTTTGCGTTTTCCATTTGCGAGTGTGTGGATGATGATGACGACGATGACGATGATGATGAAGTGATGTTGATGGTGGTGATAGGAGTGGCGATGGGGCAGGGTGTTGAAATAGGCGCTGAACTTGTCCTGTCGTCACGATGATCCTTGGATAGTCTCATGGGAGGTAAAGGTTTAACCGCGCCCGCCCTCCCGGCTTTTCCCCGAAAGAGAGCTAAATGATCAGGCAAGGGGTTGGACGGTATCAATGGCTAAAAACAGTACACCCCTGCAGGGTTTAATCTTTTCGAAAAGCCGTGTCCGCGGTTATGGACGACTTGGGAATAGACGATAAGACCATAGAGAACCTTAACCTAATTGATATGGCAGCTAAAGGTTGCATAATCAACGTGTGGTAAAGGTTCATTTCCTCGAGGGTGATTCGAGGGAGTGCCTTTGGTGGAGATGAGAATTGGTGTTGGTTACAAGTTGGTTCGATGAGAACCGAAGATGAAAAGTTTACTCTCTTATCCCCTTTATGAAAAATATTCTGAATAGACGATGCCTTGTGTCTTGTTATATCTTTAAATGGAAATCTAGCTTTATGCAAAATAGCTACATCATACAGTCATAGAGCCTCCGTCAGCATCGGGCCTATATTGCCCTACTAAACTTGCGAGTACGTCGTACTCAGTCTCTCTTTGCTGCCTTTATATTTGTATTTCAGAGGAGGACGACACCGAGCAGCTAGGTGGGTTCTTCGTGGACGTCGACTAGTAGTCCGGGGTTCCTAGGTGGCAGCTTGGGACCGTGGAACAAGCTGGCTGGGATTGTTTATGTGTAGGCCTCTTAGGCCATATATTTGGATCCTGTTGTACTAGACAATACTACTTCGCTTCCGCATGATGTACTGATGGATCTATGATCCCTTTTGTGTGTAATATTTGTATCTTTCTCATATATGAGTTTTTGTATCGTAGATTCTGCAATGTGCCAGTTGTTCCACAAGTCTCGGTCTCTTAACTATGCATGATAGCGATGTCTGAGCTTATGGCATGATCGGGGTGTTGTGTGCCGATGATCCATTCCGAGCACACCTGCCAAAGGTTTTGGCCTGGGATTGGTAAACCCAGTAACCCTCGATTGTGTAGCATGACCGGTTGCACAACGCTTCACTGTATAGTTCTGGGGTCGGGGCGCTACAAGTTGGTATCAGAGCAGGACTGTCTGTAGGAAACCCGTTCTATTGGTCGATGTCGAGTCTAGTTGTGAAAATTATTTATAACCTAAAAAGGAGTTGTGAAAACCATCTTAGGATTCTTTTTACTCCTTACCCAATTCGCTCCATCTTTGAGTTATCTTACCTCTATTTGATTTAGCGGTTCTTCTGCTCGTTTGGCGATTCAAGAATTTAGGTTCACGGGGTTGGTTCCTACCTTTAGTTTACTGGTTAGGTTGTTTCCGTTTCCAGAAACCGAAGTAAACTCCGTTGTTCTCACCCAATGAAGAAGAAGGTGCAAGACATCCGAAGCCTTGAAAACGTTTCGCACCTAATCGGGTATTCCTCTCTTTGGGTTATGGCCCATGGTCTTGAACCGAAGGTCCCGGATTGTACTGGAATTCTGGTGTATCGAATCATGAGGGTTGTCACCCATGTGAGCACTATGCTATTCATGAGTCCCAGTACATGAAGCTGATCTTTAACCCAAGACCCTTCCAGTTGAAACCTAGTGTTAATTGTCAAACCCTACATCAGGTTGGCTAAATTTGAAGTTAATCTTCAATTTGGTGGTTGTAGTCGTAATTGAATTGCGGCAACAATGCTCTTCTCTGTCACTAGCCGTATCTGGACTCTCTGCCCTGAAACCCCCTGGATCATGACAAGATTGCTCTTAGCGAGTTTTCCGCCTATGTTTGTGTTTCCTCCAATAACACTTGTTAGTAAAACCCTTTCAGCACGAGTTGTTGGAAGCGTGCTATCTTGTGCTTCTACAACATCTTGCGTTTTCCCCTAAAGCATGTTCCTTACTCTTAATCTGTTGTTCGACCTCTGTCTTTCAGTTGACAGTCAAGTGTTATCGTGCATTGGTGTGTTCCAATGCATGTTACCCTTGTGGTCCGTCAATACATTCCACATCAGGATGTTAGGAGAAACAAAACTCCGGTACCATGTCCATTCTCGGACCAGGTCAAAGTATTGTAATCCGCAGAATAAGATGCTTGTCTAGCTTTTGTTCTGTTCAACCTTGGAGTGTCACACTCTTTTATATCCATAGGTCGTGCTTAGTCTCATGACATACTTGATGAAGTGATGCTCTTACCCTTCCTTATCCATCAAGCTCCGAGCTACTCGGGCTCGAGAATGTTGAGGATGCATATTGAGGTGGTAATCAGATATTCTTAGCAATTGATATTGCTTTGACATCCAAGGACTTTGATGGCGCTCTTAGCATGATTGGTAATCAGATCATCAAGCCGAGTTTGACTGTGCTGTCAAGTCCATCCGTCCAGGTGCACACCTTCGGTCAATAAGTTAGATTCGTGTCAAAACTCTAAAGATCACAGCGTTTCACTTGGAAAATCAATTTTCCTCTCGCAAACTAGCTAGTGTCCTGGAGCTTGACACTGTATTCAATACTTGAGATCCTTACCTCTCGTTAGCTGTTGTAACTCCTCCCTCGGACATGTCAAGTCTGAACTATCCGCACGCCTAACCAAATCTATATCTCAAGCAGAAATGATGGTTGGTGTTCTTAAGAGTATGACATAGGCCTTGTGTAAATCCAGTAAGTTTGAGGTGGTGGTTGCCCTACTTAACTGGAAGGTCTATTGTGATATCCTCTTGCTTTTCGTAAAATCAAACCACTCTCCATGAGGATTTTGTGCTACTTATTCTAGAAGTTGCCCTTATGGTCTCTTTGCAATCTTAAGGGTCCGACCTCCACTCAATGACCTATTGAAGGCTTTTCCGAAGCCTGATGGTGGTATCTAGAACATCGAGGAGAACATTAACGTGGTGTTGCTACACATGCCTCTCGGTCATTTCTCCTATCCTCTGCTCGACCTTTGTTTGCTCAAGTTGTTCCTAGTTTTCCCCAAATGGCTTATGGTCTTGTGCAAAGTTCATATTTCCAACCCTTGGAGAAAACTTGTCTATCACCTTGAACTATCTTCTAACTTTCTCGTCGGCACGTCATGCTTGTTACCTTTTCTCTGCAACAAGGAAGATCGTCGTGGGATCGAGAAGATTGTTGAAGTTAAGGGTTGTCATGTCTCCCTCATCCCTCTTCCTACTCTAGGAATCTCGGGGCGAGATTCTTGTAAGGGGGTAGAATTGTAACAGCCAAGATTTGGTACCCTAAAATATGGGCCAAATTTTCACTTTTTGCTTTGCATTGCATCATGGCATACATATTTAAATTGCTAAATTAAATATTGCAAACCATGGAAAACAATAAAAGGAAGCAAACACTTCCTAAAATTCCAAACCAAGTGCAATTGCTCAAATTGGCAAAACAAAATATTCTTGAGCTTCCATATTTGTCCAGGAAGTTCCAAGAGTGAAAAATAATATCCTTGCTCTGTGCTTTTATAATGCTATTAAAAATGATAGTTGGTATTGATCAAAATTGCATCATGTAAACCCTATGAACAAATGTTATGCAAAACTTTTTATTTTGCAACACAAAATTTTGTGGAGCTTCTACATGTCATGGGGAGGCTACATGATTTTTTGCGGATTTTATAAAAAGGTTAAAGGCCTCAATTAAAAATGAGGACTTCAAATAGTTGCAAATCAACTTTGGAATTTGAAACCAAGTTAAACCTTTCAAAAATTCAAAAAAAAATATGGTGAGCTCCCTTATCTTATTATGAGCCTCCCTGAATAATTTCATAATTTTTGAAGATGTTTTGGTCCCTCAATTAAATTGCCAAAGCTTCTGGTTTAAAAGAAACAGAAAAAGAAAAGGGAAAAGTTTAAAATCCTGACAGGTGGGTCCCCCTGCTAGTCTCTCTCTCCTTCTTCTTCACAGTGGCGACAGGGGAAGCATTGCCGCCACGAGCGCCGCGTCGCCGTGGCCTCCCCGCACTCCTCCTCGCTCCCTGGCCCCCCGTGGAGGACAAAGAGGCACCCCCGAAGCTCTCTGCTCTGTCTCCCCCTCCTTTTCCCCCCTTGCAGCAAACCCTAGCCGCGCCGCCATGCCCGTACCTAAGCTGGATGCCGCCGCACACCGCCATCGACTCAGTCCGCCAGGAGCAGATCGAAGCGCACCGGAAGCTCGGCCTCCTCCCCTTCTTCCTCCTCGCCCAAACAATCGAGCCGGGACGCTCGGGATCGACGCGTTCTTCCTCGACTTCCCCGCCTCCGACCGATGACCGCCGCCGCGATTGCCGCCGTTGCAGCCCCTCCCCTTCACTGACGAGCACCTAGACGCGCTCAGGGTGAGCACACGGTCCTCCTGGACCTATTCTTCTCGCCCCTCTCCCTCTGGTTCGCCGTAGCTCCTAAGACCGAGACAGCGCCACCGCCATAGCTCGTCGCCGGAGCACTTCCCGGCGACCATTAGGTCCTCTGCACCGCCACCAGGTTCTCCTCGGTGCGCCGAGCGTAGTGCACCCACTCCCTGGATCCCTCGTGCACGCCAGTGACGGATCGATGCACGGTATGCCGCCGGTCACCGCGCCCGCGTCGCGCCAGTCCTGGCCTCCCGCTCCGGTCAAACCTACCGTGGGCCTTTGGCCGACGTGCTTGCCACCGTGGCCGCTGCCCCACCGGTCAGTGGCTATGGCTAGCCCACTGCCGATACAAAACGGTTCGGCCGTTTTTCTGAAATTCAAATAAATGGCAGAAAATGAATTCCAACTTTGAAATTGCATATCTTTTGAACCACAAATCAGAAAAATGCAAATAATATGTCAAAATGCTCAGGAAAGAAATACCTATCTGTTAGTGCCATTGGTAGAGTTAATTGTCCAAAATAATTTGCCTTTACTTAATAATTACTAAAATGGCAGAATAAATGTGGATTTTGGAAATTTCATAGCTTTAGTTTTATTCATCCAAAATTTATTGTTAAGCTCTCAAAATGTTCAGGAAAACAACATCTAAATGTTAGTTCTGTTTTCCATGTAAAAATGAAATTCTAATTTGCTGTTTATTTAAATTAAGTAAAATGGCAAATTTATATCAATTATTGGAAATATCATAACTTGATAAATATTAATCCAAAAATTGTGAATAAAATACCAAATTGATCAGCAACTCAAATGCTATCTGTCTATGTTAAGTTCACAGCATGAAAACAACTTCTCCTTTGAAGTCACTTTCGAATTGGTTAAAATGAATTCAATTGATTAACCGTATAATTCGCCTTTTATCCATCGTTGATCGGAAAAATGCAAACGAGGTATCAAAACGATCAGCACGACATTAACTAACTAATAATATCATCTCCATGCATGTTGTCATCTTATTTCAGTACTGATCTTTTTAGAATAACTTAAAAGTTAAGTATAATTATGTGGTTTATCCCGATTAATTGTTATAATTATATTCGGGATCCCATTTAACTTGTGGGATAGGTCAAGACCTCTCCAATGCATTAACTTGACATGCCATCATGTGTTTATGCATTGCACTTCTATACGTGTTGATTGTTCTGTTCTTTCCGGTGTTTGGCTTTTCTCGATAGAACACGATTCGAGATCGAGACGAGTCCGAGGTGAAAATCGACGACACCGATGAATGACACTGGAGTATGGATCGACAAGTCAATCACCTGCTTCCTCGAAGCTTTATCTTTTCTGTGCATTGCCAACCAAAGGCAAGAGCTAACCTAACCTTCTTGGCATATCTCATCCTACCCAAGTATTTTATCCACCATAATATTGCATTCGATTCTACTGTCAGCTTTTGGTCAATATATAGAGTATCCTATCAATTGCATGCTCCCTATACCATTACCTGATTCCCTCCTATCAACCATAGGTTTGATGTGATGGCCTGAGTAAAGATATAACTGTTGTATATATGCTTAGCTATGCTTAGCCATGCTTAGTCGGATGCTTAAGTTGTTCGTTGATTATTTCCATAATTGTGAAATTGATGGAATGTTTGGACAATGTGGGAACTGGTGGTACATAAATAAAATGCTTAAAGGCTTGGATGAGTTGCCATCGGGTTGATGGTGTTTTGTCTCATTCTTGCCGCCTAGGCTGATAGTGCTTTTAGCTAGAACCAAGAACCGAGCATGCTTCCAACGGTGGGGACATATGGAATCCCCTTTAACCGAATAATTTGTGCGGGCGTATCCAAGGGTCCTCTAGTTTGCGTTTTCCATTTGAGAGTGTGTGGATGATGATGACGACGATGACGATGATGATGAAGTGATGTTGATGGTAGTGATAGGAGTGGCAATGGGGCAGGGTGTTGAAATAGGCGCTGAACTTGTCCTGTCGTCACGATGACCCTTGGATAGTCTCATGCGAGGTAAAGGTTTAACCGCGCCCGCCCTGCCGGCTTTCCCCGGAAGAGAGCTAAATGATCAGGCAAGGGGTCGAACGGTACCAATGGCTAAAAACAGTACACCCCTGCAGGGTTTAATCTTTTCGAAAAGCCGTGTCCGCGGTTATAGACGACTTGGGAATAGACGATAAGACCATAGAGAACCTTAACCTAATTGATATGGCAGCTAAAGGTTGCATAATCAACGTGTGGTAAAGGTTCATTTCCTCGAGGGTGATTCGAGGGAGTGCCTTTGGTGGAGATGAGAATTGGTGTTGGTTACAAGTTGGTTCGATGAGAACCGAAGATGAAAAGTTTACTCTCTTATCCCCTTTATGAAAAATATTCTGAATAGACGATGCCTTGTGTCTTGTTATATCTATTAAATGGAAATCTAGCTTTATGCAAAATAGCTACATCATACAGTCATAGAGCCTCCGTCAGCATCGGGCCTATATCGCCCTACTAAACTCGCGAGTACGTCGTACTCAGTCTCTCTTTGCTGCCTTTATATTTGTATTTCAGAGGAGGACGACACCGAGCAGCTAGGTGGATTCTTCGTGGACGTCGATTAGTAGTCCGGGGTTCCCAGGTGGCAGCTTGGGACCGTGGAACAAGCTGGCTGGGATTGTTTATGTGTAGGCCTCTTAGGCCATATATTTGGAGCTTGTTGTACTAGACAATACTACTTCGCTTCCGCATGATGTACTGATGGATCTATGATCCCTTTTGTGTGTAATATTCGTATCTTTCTCATATATGAGTTGCTATATGAGTTTTTGTGTCGTAGAGTCTGCAATGTGCCAGTTGTTCCACAAGTCTCGGTCTCTTAACTATGCGTGATAGCGATGTCTGAGCTTATGGCATGATCGGGGTGTTGTGTGCCGATGATCCATTCCGAGCACACCTGCCAAAGGTTTTGGCCTGGGATTGGTAAACCCAGTAACCCTCGATTGTGTAGCATGACCGGTTGCACAACGCTTCACTGTATAGTTCTGGGGTCGGGGCACTACATAGGCCACATGAGTGGACGCCATGAACTTGGCGAGTGCTGGCCTACCGAGTAAGGCATGGTACGGGCTTTCGAGGTCCACCACCTCAAACAGCAGACTCTCAGTTCTGAAGTTGCTTATGTCACCGAAGGTAACATCGACCCAAACTGTGCCCATGGGTGCATGCGAGACACCCGGCACAATACCATGGAAGGTGGTCCTGCTTGGCTGCATCATATTCTCGGTTATTCCGAGTTTGACCATGGTGTCCCGGTACATAATGTTGATGCTGCTCCCATTGTCGACGAGAACCCGAGTGAACCTGACATTGATGCTAGGCCCGACGAATGTCGGATCCACCACTACAGCATAACCCCCGGGGTTTGGCATGACCTTGGGATGGTCCTTGATGCTCCAGCTGATCTGATCCTCAGACCAATACATGAACTTGGGCACGGCCGTCATGACCGCGTTCACCTCCATCGCACGCCGGTTCAGGCTCTGCTTGTCAGTTAGTTCGGTCACAAAGACCATGTAGCGCTGATGGGGCTCTCGGTACTCATTCTGCTGACTCGGGCTGGCGTTGTTGTTGTTGTTGGCCACCTGGTTGACATTTTCCGGCCTCTGCTGGGTGTTCAGAGGCTCAGTGTTTGCACCAGTGAGAGGTGCAGGTCGGGATGCCGGACCGGCACTCGCTGGCTTGCGCTGGTACCAACTGTAGTTCTGGGTAGTGTGTTGAGCCGGTCTGCTGGGATGTTTGGTGTGGAAGCTGCAGGGACCATCCAGCATCTTCTCATACGTGTATCTCTCCTTGTCATCCCACTGTTTCTTGTCTCCATTCCATGGCTTCCTCTCGCCATTCCACGGCCTCTTTTCGCCGTTCCACGGCTTCCTCTCGCCGTTCCACGGCCTCTTTCCTTCCGAGTTCTAGCCCCACGACGGACCATCATTCTTCTGACGCTGGCCCCACGACTTGATCTTGGTTGACTGCAGTGACCTGGTCCGATCCATACCGATAGTACGGCCTGTCATCTCTCCTCTTGTTTCTGTTATCCGGGCGATCACTGTGCCGGCCTGATCTGTCCCGGTCCTGAGCAGGGTATCTCCTGCCCGTGTCGACCTGGGCGAGTAAGGGCTGAGTCGGATCGCCCAGGGCATAGCTGTCCGCTATTGCCATTGTCTCAGCCAAGGTAGCCGGCATCTCTCTCTGGAGTCTCTGCCAAAGCATGGAGCCATGTCGGCACCCTTGTGCAAACCATGCGATGGCCTACGACTCGATAACTCCCTCACAGGAGTTGCGGATTGTACTCCACCAGGTCAGGTACTCCCGGTCAGTTTCATCTTCCCTCTGTCGACACATGGACAGCTGCTGAGGGCGATTCGGCCTCTTGTAGGTGCTGGAGAAGTTGCTAACGAAAGCATCGGAGAAATCCAGCCTGCAATCAATGTTGTTCTCCTCTAGGTTGTTCAGCCAGATCCGGGCTAGACCCTCCAACATTTGCGGTACATACCGCACAGCCCATCGGCGGCTGCTACCGGCGATATGCACAGCGGTGACATAATCTGTCAGCCAGTCCTCTGGCTTAGTACTGCCATCATATGTCTTGGCACCCCGGGGAAGCTGGAAGTTCGGCACCGGTGCCTGCTTCATTATCCGGGGTCCAAAACATGCCGGACCCGGTGGGCCTTGCTCCTCCAGGAGCTCAGACAGATAGATTCTGTCAAGCTTGTTGCGGACGTCATGCGTCGGCAGCTGGCAATTTCCCAGCCTAGCACCGAGTGCTCCCTCGGGCGCTAGGTCTCTGAATCTTGTGTACCCGGCCCGCTCCATGGCCGAGTAACCATCATCGTATCGGTCGGCAGCCTGCTCGGCATACCTGGCACCAAGTTGTTGTCGAGGTGGGTTAGGTGCCGGATACCGAGGTGGCTGGCCCTGATTCGCCGGGTCGACCCGGCTGACTCCTTGCCTGCCTGGTGCGGGTTCTGGGGCTCCCTGACCGGCTTGACCTTGCCCGGCAATCTGCTTTCTGGCATAGACCGGATCATAAGCTTGTAGCTGTTTGTTTTTACCAGAGTTTACACTGCGGTCACGGCATCTGCCGACATATGGCGACGAGGCCTGTCCCTTGGACATTGCCCCTGCACCACCATTCGAGTGGATGTACCGAGATCCACCTATATCCGGGTTAGCATTCCAGAAAGCTTCATTCTGGCGGTTGGCAATAGCTACCAGCTCGTTTACCCGGTCCTGCTGCCTACGACGAGCATCACCGGATAAGTTTAGTAACTCGGCTGCGGCTGCCTCTGCAGCCCTAAGATTCTTGTCGGGTGTGCTGTACTTCGGCCTGTCTGCTGACACATGATTAGCAATTCTACTAGATTTGGCTCTACCATCTCTAGCTATCTCGGCATTGAGGTCTCTACTAGATTTGACTAACAGGATTTGCTACCGGAGTAAAACCATGAGCCTTGTTATACTCACGGAGAGAGATCTCAAACTCTTGCCTGACTCGGGCCACCTGTAGGGCCTCCTCGAGTATGTCCTTGCGCTGCTAATCCAGCTCCACCTGAGCCAGAGCAGCATCTGCACTCGGAGCCACTGGGGTCGCCAGCTTCTCGATCACGTCCTGAAGAGGACTCGGCGTCACCGGCACACGCGATGTACCGGCCTGCGTCGCGCAGTTCTCCGGCCTCTCCAGCGGCGGGCGTGCCGTCCTGGTGGACCGGTTGCTGACCTCGGTCTCTCCGGCTGTGGCGATGCCGGCACCGACGATTGGAGCAGTCATCATGACCTCCACACAGCTAGCGGGGCGAGCGGTACGCCGGTCGCGAGCTGCGCAGACTGCGGGAGGATCCGCAGCGACCTGCACCCTCTCAGGAAATCGGCAGGGAAGCTCGGTGGCGACGTAGACCGTGAGCGAGCCGAACTCGATGAGGCAGCCGTTCCGGGGCAGCGGCCTGCTGCCGAAACAGTCGGCATTGTCGCTGACGACGTTGAGTGAGCCGAACCTGTGGACAAGGCCACAGAGAACGCGCTCACCCGAGGCGATGAAGGAGCCCGTCCGGATGAACACACCAGCCAGCGCCGCTGCTGGCCCCACGGTAGGCGCCAACTGTCGTGGTGGTGCACGAACAAATGCCATAGGTAGGCTTGAGTTGGGGCCGATGGACGCTGGAGGCACCGGGGAGGGCTAGCGCGTATGAAGACGCACACAGAAACACACAAACACACGCGGGCTTACCCAGGTTCAGGACTCTTGTGAGGAGATAAAACCCCTAATCCTGCATGTCTGATCTATATATGGAGGATTACAATCGAGCTACACAACGCTCCTTGAGCTGTATGAGAAGAACTATGAGCTAGGACTCTCTACCGAGTCTAGAGGTGGCTCCCTGGCTCTCTGTTGGCTCTGGTGGGAAAGTCTAAAGTGTCTACGCGTGAAGCAAAGGATCGTCCCCGTAAGAGGAGCCCCTGGTGCTCCTTTTATAGGGAAGCCCAGGGCACAAGTTAGGGCTGACGTAGGTGCTGGCGTAGCCAACACTATGGCCATGCCCGGCCGGTGTCATCCTCTGACTGCTTCCGTCACCCCAGCGTGGCATGTCCAATCTACCAACTCCTGGTGCACTACTCCCTGGTACTGCTTCGGTCAGCAGCATGGAGGCCTGACTGCCCATCCCTGACCACCGAGTCAAGGGTTAGGCAGCACATCATGTCCTGCCAGTGGCAGGACGCCTGCCCCGTGATTGTAGGGACAAGACGTGAGCCGTGACCATGCACCAATATAAAGCTTCATCTCCTCTCATCCGGCATAGGCATGCCAGATGCTTCATAACTCGGTTTCACCTTCCCTGCACATACGAAGAACAAAGGAGGTTCCGACATATAATCTGCACGATCCGACATCCGGGTATGTCGGTTAGCCTTGACCCGGTCGACTCCGGGTTCGGCAGTATGGTATGTCGGTTTGGGTTGACCCGGTCAACTCCGGGTTCGTGCACATAGGTGGACCTAGTATTTTAGGTTTTGTCTGCTTGATCAATTAAACGCTAGTTTTATTCCGCATTTAGCAAGCCTAATCGTAAAAGTTTTAAATCGCCTATTGACCCCCCCCCCCTCTAGGCGACATCCTAGTCCTTTAAGTGAGCCGCCAAGACCTGGAACAGAGTGGGGCGCTCAACGAGCAGAACAATGCCGACAATCGATGGATTTGTGGTGGTGTCGTCATTGGGAAACAGGGTAGTTCTGCCATGTGTCATGGGAGCGTGCCATGGCATCCAAATTTATTTGGGGGATTTGGATATGTTTGCATTAGTGACTGACATAATGCTTTTGCGCCTTGTTGGTACGTCCGGACTGGATCTGAGATATGAGCGGGTGCAACCCTATGCCTTTCCACTCGATAGTTTTTTATGCATTATCCATGAAGAAATCGCACAAGCTCTACAATACTTACATTAATGGTACGAATAACAAAGGAGGCAACAAATGGATTTGGGTGAAAGAAAATTGGCATGCATTCTTATATTCATAGAATCAACTGTTTCTTATAAAAAATTAAAGTGCAATAACAACTGAAACAACAGTGCCTTCAAAAGATAAAACATACTATCGACCTCTGAATACAAAATTAGGAATAGAATACACATTATACAATTTATAGGTTACCTATCATAGTTTCAAGAAAGGAAGAGAAAAGGTAAACCTAATATGAATTACAAAACAAAGCATAAATATTTTGAAAGTTGCACCATGTAGCAGTGCCCTAGAAATATCAATCATCTTCAGCTGCACTTGCGGCGCTTAGATCCACACTGAGATCAACCGTCTGATAAGGTAGCATGTTGATTAGAATAAGAAGTAGGGATATAAGATGAAGAGTAGTAAGAAAAACAAATGTAAATTCATCGTGGCAGGAGCGGGCAAGCTATACCACCTTCGGAGTGCTTTACAGGCAGAAGCTAGCGCGTGTGTCGCGGATATTGAAGCTACAACCTATATGGGATCTACATCGAGTGATTTTTAAATCTGACTCCACCACTCTGGTGGGTGCCATAACAAAAGGAGGCTTTGATATCGCTGATGTTGGAGTCTTACTAAGGGAGTCTAAGAGTTTGTGCCTAATTCATTTCGATCATGCATTATCTCTATCATGTAGCCGGAACTGTAATAAGGTTGCACATACCCTGGCAAAGATTGGCTATGAGGCCAATATTCCCTCATCCAGCTGGATGGGCATTGCCCCCTTGATGTAATCGGTTTGGTTGCCAGCGATATCGCTGTGCAAGTTTAGTGGAATATATTTCCCAGTTTCAAAAAGAGTGAGTAAGAACAACAAATTTAAATATATTCTTAGCTCTAATTTGTTGTCTACATTCATCCCTCTTAGGGATTAGTAATAGATATTCGAAAAAGTTGATGTAGTCCTCTGATTTTTTTCGCTTCTGATATCTCAGATTTTTTCACCTCCTTACTAGTGGCAATTGTTTAGGTCCACTTAGGCCCATTATAGTCCTCTTCCCCAAAAGATGGTTACTAGACAAATACTTTATACGAAGATACTGAACCACGAAAATGGCGACATTGGTCATGCCTACTTGAGTTCTACAGGATTGAATTTGCACCAAAGGTCGTTTGACTACACCAAAGGAAAAATGTAATGAATCTTTCCTAGAGGTTTGAGTCGATAGAGATTGCCCATGTAATATAGTGTGAAAAACTACTTGGAAAGTTTATCTAGGATCATACAAATCAATCAACTAGAGTAGGAAATTCCTAACGATCCCAATCATCCTATGGAAATTCTTTCAATCAAAGAGGCCCTAAGATTGATGTAGAACTAGACAATGATAAATTTAGACATAATACATTTGTAAGTTAATATAATGAAAACATTGAAAAAGTCGACACTACTCTACGGCAGAGATTGAACAATGGTTTCGATAAAAAATGTACCTTTCCGGTGATCTTTGTATAAAGGGAAAGAACATCCATCACTGTGGACTCAAAGTGTGTTGTGGCATCGTAACTCTGAAATTTTTTGAGATACATTTAAATAATATTTAAGATGCCTTTTTGGTTTACTAAATCTTGAAAACCAGAACAATCGCTACTTGCTCGAAAACTTACTGTTGATATAAAACAATTGTCTGAAAATGGGTCATTAGCAGGTTCATATCGGTCGTATGTATCGATAAGTAACTCATCCACTGGCCCAAGAAGATCAATTCCTGGCTTCAGTTCTGCCTCTGGATTGTCACTCTCTGCTTGTGCTGACACAAATGCAATGAACTTTCCCTTTGATGCCACATTGTGAGAGTAGGAACAACAGAAAACATACCTGATATGGATAGCATTTGTTAATAAAAATTATAAAGGTGATGAGGTAATACATATAGTTTAAATCATTGATTAAATATGAATAAACAAGAGCAATAATGTACGGAATACTTGCATGTCTGATTTGCGGCCAAGTTGCTTTTGCGGTATTATGATCTGTACTGAGTGAGATTCAGCAGTATTTGGGATCGGATGGCTCATGATAGCAATTGCACGAAAAACTTTTCCAACCCTTTTCACCTGTTCTTAAATCAGTGAATTATCATCAGTGGCAGTACTTCCTTAAACATCTCATGCTGATGTTAAGTTACTTTGCTTTCTATAAAAAAAATGTCACCAATAATTTGTACATTGTTTAAACAGTCTTAGGAATGTATGGCATAATTGAAGCGATAAAAGAGATAATCTTTGGGGCAATAATCCGATAGTTCATCTGTTTGTTCAAACAATGGAAAAGGATGTTTTTACCTTGTCCGGTAGGTAGGACGGGTCACACACAACTTTCTTGCATTTTGCAGTCTCACCTTCAGATGTAACACCACAAACTTTCCCTTCATCATCGAATTCGACCTGAACACACAAATTGTTTCATCAGTTACATATTTACCGTTGAAATGAGGTAACTGTATGTACGGCATAAATATTCACTGTGGTGCTTCAACTCTTTGCTAATATATTCGTACTTCCATATGGCGGATTGTTAATCAGTTGCATGCATCTACAGTGCAATTGCTGTAACTGAAAAGAACTTTATTGGGTTCTGCCCACAGTCGTCGATCTTTCAAAACTCTATCTCGTTGGTCACAACGTTTCCATTCTAAAACTATCACCATCATTATTCATGTACCGTGCACCTTAAACACTAGCGCTTTGACTATATATTGTATCGCACTGTTGTCTTATGCAACACGTTAGCAGTTCATTTGGTGTACCATCACGATGCCACAATTACCAGAAAAACAATATGTGAAATGCTACTGTATTCTACCATATTATTGTACCTTGCACTCTGGCTTATTCAACATGTAAGTCCCACCATACACAGCACTAAGCCGTGCGAAACCCTGCATCAAGCAAAGTAAATAACAAAATCAAATACTTATGACATTTATAATTGTCGAAACCATATGATAAAAGTATTTAAAAGCATTGACCTGTGGCAGCTCCCCTAAACCATAAAGAGGATAAATATATGGCGAGCCTCCTTGAAAACGAGCAACTGATTCTGCATAAAGCTGCAATAGTTGAAAGATGTTTAGGTAGCAAGCAATATACTGTGATAAGAAAAGAGATGACCTAATACCATAACGTAATCTATACAATGAAGCATTAAGGGGAGCATGTGTACGGACATCAAATCTAGAGTTTTCAAAATTATTGCCAGGCTGGACGCCAGGTTGCTGACACATGTTCCATAGTGGTGGTTCCCAAAGAAAACTACTTAGTGGACTACCATGGTTTTGTCCTTGAACGCAGACATCCTAGCTTGGTGTTTTCTTTTAAGTTTGTACATACTAAAAGTGATTGCCTAATCTAGGAGGAATTATGAAGCTCATTAGACTGTCAAGGCCTAGCTCGAGCAAGGCTGGTTTTAAAATATTCAGAAGCTAAAACACTAAAAAAACAAACATGATTTTTGTATATAATAGTGATACTATTTTCAGAAGGTATCTAAAATTTCAATGAAGGCTTTTGCTGTCAGAAATACTCGCCTTCATCCGCTTCACAGTTTCAATTGCAGGTTCTGACAGGTAGCTATCCTCTTTATAAAGAGCGACCGCATGACCAATGAAGTCTATTGTATTGTCATCCAAACCGTATTTTCTGAAACACGAAATTGCAACCAAGTGGTCTCATTAAACTGAATCGTAATCAAGCCCTAGAGCTTTAGATTCTAAAAACATATAATATGCATCTGAATATAAGTTAAGAACAGTATGTTTAAACATTGCCAAAGGAAATCAAATGCCCATCGAACTGAAGCTCTAGTTCACTAGTGTTCGTGCATGCACAATTTATGGAATACACTTTATTAGTTCAGTAAAAAGCATGACATAACAATAATATTATCCCAGAAATCAAAACTCCAAACATAAGTTATTTTCAAAACATCATGTTTTCAGGGATGCCATTTTATTATAGACAATCCAGGCATGTCATTGACGACTGTTCTTTGATGAGAAAGAAAAGCTAAAGGGCAGCAATAAAGATGGGTACCCACGAGATAAGTTCTTTACTGGTCATTTTTGTAAGGTCCAACCCCTTGTGAGTACTTGGGTCATTTTCCTTGTAATCTTGGACATAAAGGAAGAATTTCCCTGCTCTTCGCTTCTCAAACAACCCCATCAACGGAGACTTGACAGCTTCCATGTCAGTAGAGGGAACCTTGTGGATCTGGGACCAACATAATAGATATAGAAATGTTTTAGATGAGATGCCTTGAATTGCGGATAGAGTGCGCATGCGTGAGAAAGAGGGTTAAACCTTCCCCTTGTTGAAAACGTAGCTTCCATCAACAGCTTTAAAGGACAAATACTTGGTAACACCAGTATGAATGAGTACACGGACCAATGCACCGTTCGCCATCATAAACTAGACAGAAAATCAGTTATGTTAGTAAGGAGGTGAGGACACACTCGTGGTTCAAAAGAACAATGTTCTAAATTATTTATCTAATGTCCTTGAGACAAGTTTAACGTGAGTGAGGCTCCTCCGTGGAGAGTTGATCAGAGGTGCCAGGACGGCATCAACGGGGGAGCAAACGGGAGAATAGTCCTTTTTTGGTTGCATTGGGGGCAATGTAGGAGTGAGTCACGACTCACGACACCCTCTCTTTCCTTTTTATTTTGTTTGTTTGTAGCCCCTACGGGCGTTGACGAGCCGTCTGGCTATTTCTATCTATGAAATTGATATATATACCTCTACATGGCGTATTCTTGAAAAAAAACATCTGGTGTAGTAACTTTGGTTTCACAAGCAATGTATATCCATTTCCCAAATGATGTCCTGTACATACTGGATATCTCTACCCGGAATGCTAAAAGTAGTGTTCCTTGAGTATCCAAATAAATAAGAGCTATATATGGAAAGCGGGATAGGAGGAACAGACCTTTGGGACCATGTCTACGTTGTAGTCTCTGCTGGCACCTATATTCGCAGGGGGTGTCCCGTCACCCTTGAACCTTTTCCAGAGCTGTGAATGATAGCACAATTTGCAAAATTGTTTAAGCGAGTTCCATTAATTAGAGATCACATGACAAAAGACAAATAATTCATGCTTTATTGTCTGCATTTGCTGAAATACCCACTAGTAAAAAAGAGGGCTTTTGTCCAGGCCGCTACGGAGCATTAGTCCCGGTCGGGACACGAACCGGGACTAACGTTGGCATTAGTCCCGGTTCGAGCGGCTCGGACTCCGCATGGGGCTCGGGAGGCTTTCGTCCCGGTTCGTAGGGACCCTTTAGTCCCGGTTCGTGACACGAACCGGGACTAAAGGTTTGCGGCCGGCAGCCGCCGAGGTGGGGACAGGGCGAGAACCCTTAATACGAACCGGGACTAAAGATGAACCTTTAGTCCCAGTTTGTAATACGAACCGGGACTAAAGGCATGTTCTCACTATATCATCTTCTACCTGCCCGAGGAGCTCGAGTTCATCACCATTTTTCTCCTCTATCTCCTCCCTGAGCTCGAATTCATCCATATTTTTCCACCATTTGTCAAGATTAAGGGTGCCCCATCTATCCAAGGGTTCTAATAGGTTAGAAACTTCGTTCTACCGGAGCTCGAGTTCATCCCCATTGCTAGTTTTGCTCCTCATTTTATTGGTATTGCTAGCTAGGTGTTTGATGAAATGCCTAAGTTGGTTTAGCTCAAATTCTAGGTTAGTTGTGTAATGCACGTTGCTAGTTTATTTGTTTTATATGCAATTTGAGATTAAATTAAAGTATGATTTATTGGTTTAGTGCCATCGCAACAACACCGTCGATCGCCCATGCCGCCCTGTCACCGGCACCACCTTGGTGAGCCTCTTGTTCTTATTAAAAATAACAAATTTCTTATTTATATGATTTACATAGTTACTTGTATAATTTTCTAAATTGTATGATTGTTTGTTATATGTATAGTGCCACGGTTTTGATATCCGTCCCCGTCGGCCCTCGTCCGGTCTATGATTTGGATGTGGTATATTATCTTTTATAACTATTTTTTAATTTCGTGTTTATAATAATTTTGCGACCAACCTTGACATAGATATTTTTATCTAGGACATATATGAACCGGAAATTCCAACCGACCCTCTTGTCGAGAAGTTAAATTTAGTTGAAAAAGAAAACGATGATTTGAAAGAAAAATTGAAAAAAATTGAAGAAGAGAAGATGAAATTGGAGTTGTATCTTGCCGATGTCGTCGATGATCACAAGATCAAGATGGATGCAATGCGTTTGAAGATTAGAAAGACTAGAAATTATGCCATTAATAAAGAGGCTGGGTATCATTATGCTGTTGGATCAATGGTTACCTTAGTTGCGATTTTGATCGCATTTGTTGTTGCATTTAAATGCATTAGATAGTTTGTATGTTAGTTTCAATGTATGTTTTAATTATGAGAACTATGTATTACTTTTGTTCACTACTCTGCTTTGGTTTTAATGTGATGAACTTGTATTAATTAATTTGGTCACTTCTCTATTCATGATGTTGTGTTTAATGATTTTTGATATACATATATAATGCAGATGAGTCGGCAATATATATCTCGAAATATATGAGGTGCTCGATGAATAGGCAATGGATGTACGGTGACCGATGGACTGACGAGTTCATTACGGGCCTGCGTAGTTTTATCGGTGTGGCCGAGGCAAACGATCAGAATGGTTTTATGTGTTGTCCATGTGTTGTCTGTCAGAATAAGAAGGATTACTCTTCCTCGAAAATCTTTCACACCCACCTGCTTCGGTACGGTTTCATGTCCGGCTATAATTGTTGGACCAAGCACGGAGAAACAGGGGTTATGATGGAAGAAAATGAAGAAGAAGAGGATGGTGACAACTATCCTATGTACCCTAAATACGGTGATACTGCAACGGGGGAAGCTGAAGATCAAGAGGCATCAGATGAGCCGGCTGATGATCTTGGTCGTGCCATTGCTGATGCACGGAGAGACTGCGGAACTGAAAATGAGAGGTCGAAATTCGCAAGCATGTTAGGGGATCACAACAAACCATTGTACCCAAATTGCGAAGATGGCCTGAAAAAGCTGGGTAGCACACTGGAATTGCTGCAATGGAAGGCAGAGAACGGTGTGACTGACAAGGGATTTGAAAAGTTGCTGAAAATAATGAAGAAGGACCTTCCAAAGGGTAACGAATTGCCCGCCAGTACGTACGAAGCAAAGAAGGTTGTCTGCCCTCTAGGATTAGACGTGCAGAAGATACATGCATGACCTAATGACTGCATCCTCTACCGCGGTGAGGAGTACGAGAATTTGGATGCATGCCCGGTATGCATTGCATTGCGGTATAAGATCAGACGAGATGACCCTGGTGATGTTGAGGGCGAGCACCCCAGGAAAAGGGTTCCTGCCAAGGTGATGTGGTATGATCCTATAATACCACGGTTGAAACGTTTGTTCAGAAACAAAGAGCATGCCAGGTTATTGTGATGGCACAAAGAAGACCATAAGAAAGACGCGATGTTGAGACACCCCGCTGATGGGTCGCAGTGGAGAAAAATTGAGAGAGAGTTCCCGAACTTTGCAGATGACGCAAGGAACTTAAGGTTTGGTCTAAGTACAGATGGCATGAATCCTTTTGGAGAGCAGAGCTGCAGTCATAGCACGTGGCCTGTGACTCTATGTATCTATAACCTTCCTCCTTGGTTGTGCATGAAGCGGAAGTTCATTATGATGCCAGTGCTCATCCAAGGCCCGAAGCAACCCGGCAACGACATTGATGTGTACCTGAGGCCTTTAGTTGAAGAACTTTTAAAGTTGTGGCGTGAAGAAGGTGTACGTGTGTGGGATGAGCACAAACAGGTGGAATTTCACCTACGAGCGTTGATGTTCGTAACCATCAATGATTGGCCAGCTCTTAGTAACCTTTCAGGACAGACAAACAAGAGATACAATGCATGCACGCACTGTTTAGAGGAGACTGATAGTACATATTTGGAGAAATGTAAGAAGGTTGTGTACCTAGGGCATCGTCGATTTCTTCCGACCAAGCATCCCGTAAGAAAGAAAGGCAAGCATTTCAAAGGTATGCCCGATCATCGGAGGAAGCCTGACCATCGTACTGGTGATGATATATTTGGCATGGTCAAGGATCTAGAAGTGATCTTTGGAAAGGGTCCTGGCGGTCAATCTGTTTCGAATGACGGTACCGAACACGCGCCCATGTGGAAGAAGAAATCTATATTTTGGGAGCTATCCTATTGGAAAGTCCTAGAGGTCCGCTCTTCAATCGACGTGATGCATGTGACTAAGAATCTTTCCGTGAACCTGCTAGGCTTCCTGGGCGTATATGGGAAGACAACAGATACACCGGAAGCACGGGAGGACCAGCAACGTATGAAAGACCCAAACAACATGCATCCACAGGACAAGACCCGGACCAGCTACGCTCTTACCAAAGCAGAGAAAGAATTTTTTTTGAATGCATGAGCAGTATCAAGGTCCCATCTGGCTTCTCGTCAAATATAACTGGAATAATAAATATGGCAGAGAAAAAATTCCAAAACCTGAAGTCTCATGACTGCCACGTGATTATGACGCAGTTGCTTCCGATTGCATTGAGGGGGCTTCTACCGGAAAATGTTCGAGTACCCATTGTGAAGCTATGTGCATTCCTCACTGCAATATCTCAGAAGGTAATCAATCCAGATATTCTGCCAAGGTTACAGAATGATGTGGTCCAATGTCTTGTTAGTTTTGAGTTGGTGTTCCCACCATCGTTCTTCAATATTATGACGCATCTCCTGGTTCACCTAGTCGAAGAGATTGCCATTCTCAGTCCAGTATTTCTACACAATATGTTCCCCTTTGAGAGGTTCATGGGAGTTTTAAAGAAATATGTCCATAACCGTGCTAGGCCAGAAGGAAGCATCTCCAAGGGCTATGGAACAGAGGAGGTCCTTGAGTTTTGTGTTGACTTTATTCCTGACCTTAAGCCGATTGGTGTTCCACAATCACGGCATGAGGGGAGACTGAGTGGAAAAGGCACGCTAGGAAAGAAAGCAAAAATATGTAGGGACGGGAATTCTTTAACTCAAGCACACTACACAGTTCTACATAGTTCTACCTTGGTGGCTCCGTATATCGAGGAACACATGAATATAGTACGGTCCCAACACCCGGGACAGTCTGACACCTGGATTACACATGAACACATAGAGACTTTCGGCGGTTGGTTGCGAATACATCTCATGAATAACAACATTGTTGGAGATCAGCTGTACTTATTGGCCAGGTCACCATCTTCGACTGTATTGACTTTCCAAGGGTACGAGATAAATGGGGAATACATTTTACACGATCGCCCAAGATAAAAAGAGCACCAACCAAAACAGTGGTGTCCGCTTTGATGCAACAAACAACAATGGACAAAAGGACACATATTATGGTTACATAGAGGAGATATGGGAACTTGACTATGGACCTTCTTTTAAGGTCCCTTTGTTTCGGTGCAAATGGGTCAAGCTGAATGGAGTCGGGGTTCAGATAGACAAGCCGTACGGAATGACAACAGTAGATCTCAACAATCTTGGTTACAGAGACGAACCATTCTTCCTAGCCAATGATGTGGCTTAGGTTTTTTATGCGAAGGACATGTCTACCAAACCGAGAAAAAGAAAAAAAATAAGAAAACGAATAAATCATCCGACGAGCCAAAGCATCACATAGTTCTTTCAGGGAAAAGAAACATCGTGGAAGTGGAGGACAAGACAGACATGTCAGAAGATTATAATAAGTTTGATGAAATTACGCCCTTCACGGTGAACATTGACCCAAGCATCGTGTTAAATGATGAAGATGCTCCATGGTTACGGCCGGCGCGATCATAAGCAAGGGACATACGCTAGATGGGGATGTTGGTTATGTGTAATAATATATTAAATATTTATGTATGAGTGTTCTCAAACTTGGCACACATGTGTATCTTATTTTGCTGACATAGAGATTCCTCTGTCTTTGCCTTCCAGACTAGCTTAACTACAGTATGAACCCTCTTAACACTGAGAGAACGCTTCTATGCCGAGCCCCTCGAAGATGTCATAGGTCACTGCCCAACGACATCTTTGAGAAGCTCGTGCATACAGGAGTCCTCTGTCTTTGCTTTCCGGCTAGGTTGACTACAGTATGAACCCTCTTAGCACTGAGAGAACACTTCTATGCCGAGCCCCTCGCAGATGTCATAGGTCACTACCCAACGACATCTTCGAGAAGCTCGTGCATAGAGGAGTCCTCTGTCTTCGCTTTCCGGCTAGGTTGAATACAGTATGAACCCTGTTAGAACTGAGAGAATGCTTCTATGCCGAGCCCCTCGAAGATGTCATAGGTCACTGCCCAACGACATCTTCGAGAAGCTCGTGCATAGAGGAGTCCTCTGTCTTCGCTTTCTGTTGTTTCCGTGCTCTCTTGTTCTTCATCTCCTCCTCATGGTGGGTATTTATAGCTAAAAGATCAGGGTGATTCTTCACCTTTAGTCCCGGTTGGTAGCTGATGACCCACAAGTATAGGGGATCTATCGTAGTCCTTTCGATAAGTAAGAGTGTCGAACCCAACGAGGAGCAGAAGGTGTTGACAAGTAGTTTTCAGCAAGGTTTCACTGCAAGCACTAAAAGAGAAATGTTTTTGGATTTTTGATTTAAAGAACAAATGAAGAACAAGTAAATAAAAGAGTGCTACAATAATTGCAGCAAATAGCCCAATCCTTTTAAGCTCAAAGGACAGGCTGGTTGTGTTACTTATGAAGATTAAAACGTTCTCGAGGACACATGGGAGTTTCTGCCTAGCAAGTTTCATTGCACGCCGGTGATTAACCTTCAATGTTTTGATAAAGTGCTGTGTGGGTGGACCTATGCTAATGCACCGCCCTTACTTGGACAAATACATACTTGTGATTAAACCCCTTGCAAGCATCCGCAACTACAAGAAAGTAATTAAGATAAAAACCTAACCACGACCTTAAACTCCGAGACCCTACGCTCCCTAGTGCACTAGTTCACAAATTGGGGTTTAGGTTTCTGTCACTCCTGCAACCCTACCATAAGCAAACTAAATACACTATGCATTCCCCTAGGCCCTTTGAAAGGTGAAGTATCATGTAGTCGACGTTCACACGATACCACTAGAGGAATAACCCCACAACATAAATCAAACCATTAAATATTACTCAACATCATGCAATTACTAGCAACTAGGCTTTCCCCATGTCCTCAAGAACCAAACGAACTACTCACAAGACATCATATAGATCGTGATCAGAGGTGATATGAATAAGGGCAACAATATGATTGTAAAGACAATTCACCGATAAAACTCTCAAGCATCAACTACAAGTAGTAATCAACACTCGGGATACGATTCCAATGAACTAATAACAAAACAATGACAATTTCTACAGCGGGATAAGATGGGACGGTGACGGTGATGATGGTGCTGATGATGAAGATGGTGTTGATGATGTCCGGCGTGATGGCGATGACGATGACGATGATTCCCCCCTCTGGGAGGGAAATTCCCCGGCAAATTTCTCCCTGCCGGAGCTCTTCTTCTCTCTGTCTGGTTTCCGCTTCGTGGAGGTGGCGGAAAAATTCCTCGTCGATGCCCCCGAGGTTTTTAGGTCAACGGTCAATAATACACCGAAGGGGAGCCGGAGAGGGGCCACAGGGACTAGGGGCGGGCCCCACCCGCGGCCCTAGGTAGGCCCGCGGTAGGGGGTCGCCCCTGCCCCCTGTTGCTCGCCTCTTCACCCCCTTCTGGCTCCGTGACTTATTTCCCGAAATATTACGCTATGAATTTTCCTGGAATTTTTGGGGCTTCCGAAGTCAGGTGTCTTGACAGGTACTTTTCCAGCTAATTCCAGGCTCCGGCGGATGCATCTCGAATAATTGCCAAACATGCAAAATGGGATAAAATAACATAAGTATTGCATCATAATATGAAATATATCAATGATTAAAGATAAATTATGATGTAAAATAGTGATGCAAAATGGACGTATCAACTCCCCCAAGCTTAGACTCCGCTTGTCCCCAAGCGAAAACTGAACTCGGTAAACATGACCACAGGTTTATAGAGTGAAGTGTCGATAAATAAAGAATACGAACATGAAGCATCAGTATTTACTCATCAAACACAAGTATATCTTAAACAACAACCTTTATCTCATAAAGCTTCTCGAAGACAAGTAATGTAACTACACCATGTTAAGGTGAAAGAAGACAGAAACTTATTAAGCAAAGACAAAACGAGACTCCGCTTAAGAAACAATTATACTTATCAGCCCATATTTCAAGAAAGATTCATTTAAATGCTTCAACCATCCGGTCATCTTCCCACAAGTTGCAAATCGTCAAAGCTATATCCTTATAAAAGAGTTAGAACTGACATAAGAAAATGAATAACTATCATGAGACATAAAAGACATAATGTAGATATCATGCTTGCTTAACATCAAAATTCAACACTGTGGGTGTGCTTGTAGAAGGTAGAGGAAGTGGGTGAACTGACTCAACAATAAGTAAAAGAGAGGCCCTTCGCAGAGGGAAGCAGTGATTAGTCATGTGCTAGAGCTTGTTGGTTTTTAAAACAGAAGTAAAATAATTTTGAGGTATGCATGCTTTCGTCAACGACTTCACAGCAGAGAAGCTATCTAGTCCCTCATGACAAGCAAGGTTTTTAGAGTTGTGAGAGCAGCTGGTTCTTAGAAGAGCGAGTACGCTCTTCTTTCTCCTTGGTTTCACCACTGTCCAATGTTTGGGCTGATTTCTCAGATTTGCATTGCGCGGAGGAGAATTGTGAGTTATATTTATATTTTGCTTAAGCTGCTCTCAGGTTGATTCAAGTGAAGACGTAATCCATCGACACCGGGTGAAAGGGGGGAAATGACCTTGCTCGTCACAAGTTATATCTAGCTCTCTACTGCTCCCTCATGAGCTTAAAAACAGAGGCACAAACAGAAGTATTTTGAATTTTTAAAGGTAGCACATGAAGAATTTACTTGGAATGGTAGGAAATACCATGCATAGGTAGATATGGTCGACTCAGCTGGCAAGAAAGTTTGGCTTTGGGGATTGGATGCACGAGTGAACCATACACTCAGTACAGGGCTTTAGGCTAGAAAGGCTTTAAAGCAAACAAACAGTGTTGAGAGATGTAAATCAACTATGCTATCAAAAACCAATATGTCAAATATGCAACATAAAGCTTATCATCACTGTTAGAAATAAATCTAATACAAAGTTGTATGAGCTGGAAGGTTCACAAGCATGTAAGACATACAAGATAGTGTATGTGTAATTAAATTCTTCTTTTCTACTCAAGCACCAAAGAAATTATTGCAATTTAAACGAAGTCATGTGTAGCGCCCCGACCCCGGAATTATACAGAGATGCTATGTAACCCACAGGCTATGCTACACAATCGAAGGACATGGAGTTACTGCTCCCACGCAACACATCGATCGTGCCATAAACACTGGCACAACTATCAATGTATAATAAAGAGATTAAGACTTGTGGAACAACTGACACATCACAGACTCTACGACACAAAAGTTCATGTAGCAACTCATATAGCGAGAAAGATACAAATTACACAACAGGGGTCACAGACACATTAGTACAACAAGCGGAAGCCAAATATGTTGTCTAAACAACAAGATCCAAAAATAGGGCCTAAGAGGCCTACAGATAAACATTTCCCAGCCAGCGTGTTCCACGATGTCCCAAGCTGCCACCTGGAAACCCCAGACTACTCGTCGATGTCAACGAAGAACCCACATGTCTGCTCGGTGTCGTCCTCCTCTGAAACAATTAATAATCAACAAGGAGAGACTGAGTACGACGTACTCGCAAGTTTAGTAGGGCGATATATGCCCAATAATGACAAGGCTCTAAAGTTGTATAATGGTTGTTTTGCATAAAGCTAGTTTTCATATATAAAGATATAAACGACTCATGGCATCGACTACTTAGAAGGTTTTTCATAAAGGGGTAAGATAGTAAATTTTATCTTCGGTTCACCTTGAACTAACTTGTAGCCAGAAACCACTCATCACCACCAAGGCACTCTCTCGAATCACCCTCGAGGAAATGAATCTTTTATCACACGTTGAGTTGCAACCTCTAGCTGCCAAATTTTAGTAATTATGTTCAGGTTATCTATGATCTTATCGTCTATTCCCAAGTCGTCCATGACCGCGGACACGGCTTTTCGAAAAGATTAAACCCTGCAGGGGTGTACTAATTTACCCATTGGTACCGTCTGGCTTACCTGATTGGCTCTCTTCCAGGGAAAGCCGGCGAGTGGGCGCGGTTAGACCTTTACCTTGCATGAGGCTTACTCAAGGATCATCAGTGTGCGGAAGGACAGGTTCAGCGCCTCCAACGCCCTGCCCCGCGGCCACATCCTAAACACCACCGTCCTCATCGTTTCTTTTTCCACCCACACACTCACACGCAAATGGAAATAGCAAACTAGAGGACCCTTGACAAGCCCCTCAGAAATTATTCGGTCAGAGGGGATTCCATATGTCCCCACCGTTGGAAGCACGCTCAGTCTTGGTTCAAGAGGTAAAGAACTCGCACCTAGGCGATAAGGATGAGGCAAAACACCATAACCCCGATGGCAACTCATCCAAGCCTTTTAAGCAATTTAATTAAATACCACAGGTAACCACCATGTCCGAACATTCCATCAACATCATCATTATGGAATTTAAATCACCGGACAAAAATAGCATTCGACTAAGCATGGCTAAGCATAGCTAAACATTAAGCAACAGATATAAAGTATCTCAGGCCAACACAACAACCTATGGTTAATAGGAGGGGAGACATGTAATGGTTTAGGGGACAATGCAATTCATAGGATACTCTACAACTTGATCAAAAGTGACATTGGAATCGAATGCAATATTATGGTGGATAAAATAGTTTTATAAAACAATAGGATGCTATATGCCAAGAAGGTTAGGTTATCTCTTGCCTTGGTTGGCAATATAAAGATCTAGAGCTTCGGGGAAAACAGGGTCGTTGACTTGGCGCTCCATACTCCATTGTCGGCCTTCGGTGTTGTAGCTCTCCACATCGGGCTCGTCTCGATCTCGAATCGGGTTCTAACGAGAAGAAGCAAACACCGAAAAGAAACAAGGCAATCAACACATATTGAAGTGCAATGCGCAAACACATGATGACATGACAAGTTTATGCAAAGATATCAACATATAAATTAACTAACAATATTAAATGGAGTGCCAAATAATTAGTGCAGTTATTTGGAAGCAACCCCATATTTAACTTAATGTCCTCATTTCTTATGAATTATTACATTACTAAAATGTGACTTAAACATGAATGAATATGGCATGAATAGATAGGTATTGCTTTACTGGTCATTTTGATACCTCGTTTGTAATTTTCCGAGTATCGATGAATAAATAGTGAATTAAATGATTATTTGAATTTAATTATTTTAATCATTTAAAGAATAACACCAAAGTAAAATTTGTTATCATGGGTGGAAAATGACCTCAACATATAGCCCTTGACATGCTGATCATTTTGATATTTTAATTACCACAGTTGGATAATTATTTCAAAAGTTAGGGATTTTCCAAATTAGGTATTATTTATGCCATTTTAGTATTTCCTAAATAAAGGCAAATTATTTTACTCAAAAGAGCATGGCAATGTTACCAAAAGGTAGGTATTGTTTTTCTGAACAATTTGATATCTTATTTGTTAAATTTGGAGCAATATTTAAATAGTTATCAATTATTTTCTTTTATTTAGTTTTAATTCCAAAAGGAAAAACAAACAGACTGGCAGGCCGGCCTTCAGTCGGCCAGGCCGGCCCACAGGCCGGGCAGGCTCCCGAGCCAGCCAGCCTTTTGGCCGGCCCAGACCGGGCACCGGGCCGGGCAGGCAACCGAAGCAGCCGGCCTCTTGGCCGGCACAGTCCGGGCGTCCAGGCCGGGCACACGGCGACGACGCCTGCATCCAGGGACGGAGACAAGGGGGGACGAGCAGGGGCTACGCCCCCCCTATGCTCATGCTTTTCATTGTAATATTAGTTAGCATAGCTGCTTAATTAGTGAAATTTAGCTTGATTAGCCCCCCTCATCAAGAACATGCACACTATTAGGCTAACCTTGCCCCCCTTGACCTTAGATTCTGGCTCCGTCCCTGCCTGCATCGGTGACCGTCGGCGCGGCCGCGCACGGAGGCGACGACGGAGAGGGCTAGGGTTCAAGCTAGGGCGCAATTGGCGCGCCGCACTACGGTGTGCCAGGAACGGGCGGCGCCGCCAGGTGGTGGTCGCCTGAGCGATGGCAAGACGGCGACAGGCGGCGGCCGGCGTTGGCCTACAAGGGCACCTACGACCTAGGGGGAGAGGAGGAGGACGGAGGTGTCCAGGAGAACGGCGCGCTCACCCTGAGTACGATGGCGCGGACGGCGAGGTTGGGGGAGGCTGGACGGCGGCGCTGCGGTGCTCGGAGGCGGCGGCCGGAGGCGGAAGGGAACAGCGGCGTGCTTGAGGTAGAGGGCGTCCCGGCCCGATTCAATCGGCGGGGAGGACGAGGGGGGCAAGGCGTGGCCAAGGGCAGTCGGAGGCGACGGCGAGCTCGACGGCGGTGCAGCGGTGCATGCTCGGCTACCCCGAGCTAGGGTTCCAGGGGGAGGAGCAAGGGAGCTGGTGAGAGAGCAGGGCGTCGGGGGGAGCTCTTATCCACGTAGAGGGGGCCACAGTCGTCGACGCAGGGGCGAGGGACACGGCGGCATGGCGCCTGCCATGGCGGCAGTGAAATCCCTGTCGCCACAAGGAAGAGGGAGGAGAGAGAGCTGATTGTTGGGACCCGTTTGTCAGAAATTTATACTTTTCCTTTTTCTTTTAAAACCAGTAGGGTTTTAGGGATTTAATTAAGGCCTTTAACCATTTTTATAAAAACCTGAAAAAAATTTATATAGCCTCCCCATGACATGAAGAAGCTCCACAAAAATTGGTGTTGCAAAATAAATTTTTTTGAGCAACATTTGTTTACAGGGTTTAAATATGGTCATTTTGATAGATTCCAAAATGCATTTACTTGGAGTACTTAAGCATCTTCAAAAATAATGAAAATATTCATGGAGGCTCCCAATATATTAATGAAGCTCCCCATAATTTTATTTTGAATTTTTGGAAAGTTTAACTTGGTTTCAAAAATAGGAATTGATTTGAACCAATTTTTAATTCTCAAATTTATTTCTTTGCTGGTTAAGAATTTACTTTTAACCAATAATTATAACATGTAACTTGGAACTTCCTGGACAATTTGGAAGTTCAAATTAATTTGTTTTGCCAACTTGAGCTTTGCATTTGGTTTGGGATTTTTGGGAAGGGTTTTGCTTCCCTTTTTAGATGTTTTCCAAGTGTGGCTTTATTTAGCAATAGCAATTTAAATATGTAGGCCATGATGCAAAGAAATGCAAAAGTGAAAATTTGGCCCATATTTTAGGGTACCAAACTAGGGCTGTTACACCATGCTTATTAATACCGAATAAACTTCTACTCATGCACCCAATGTCAAATCATTACTTACCACAAGATCAGCAGATGAGAGAGATTGCCATGATAAAATATAAAATGCAGAAGAATAAAAGATACTTCTCATTTATATTCCATTATAGAAAACCACACACCAACGGATACAAAGGACTCACAAGGAGTGACAAGACACAATGCAAAACCATACTACAAGATAACTTCTCTACTCATGATACGACTCACAAGACTGCGGAAAATAAAAGACATAAGATAAAGATACCGGGGCACTACCCCAAGCTTGGAAGAAGCCAAGGGAATGTCGTTACCCATAGTGCTCGAATTTTATTCCCGCGGTGGAGATGGCGGCACCACAGCCAGAGGTGTCAAGAAATACTTAAGACGTCGGCGAAGCTCCAGATTCTCTGCCTCTAGTATTGCAACTTCCGCTTTCAAGCAACGGAACTGCTCGCAGAACTGATCAGCCGCTCTATGAGCTTCTGACAGCAATGGAGCAATATGGGGATCCTGCTGCTGCGGCACTGTCCCTGGAACATCATGAGAATAAGCATGTCGAGGGTTAATGGATCCCACAAAAGTGGTGTTGCCTGGCCTTGGATTCTCTGCCCTTCCTCCCGGTTGGCGCGATGCTGCCCTTCTCACTTCTTCCCGCACGTTGCGCTCCAGCTCCGCCTTCCTAGCGGTGATCTCCTCATCAGTCGCCCAGTTCATGAACTCCCCATGATTAATGTCTTGTTGGATCCGACGAAGGCGCCTTGCTGCGTAATCTTCCCTACTGGATCCGCAAGAAGACATCTAGATGGAGAGTTTTCGAGACCCTGGCAAGAGAAAACTCGAAACAAGAGCACGACGAAAACACAGGATACGCTTCTCGAAAAATTCGGGAAAATATATAGCGAAAATTTCTGCAATAAAAGGAAGATGACGGGACTAGGCGGAGTCGGAGGCGGTGTCCAGGGGCCAGGGGCGGGTCCCCACCGCGGCCTGGGGTGGAGGCGCGGCAGAGGGCCGCCTCTGCCCCCTGGAGTCCGTCTCGTACTCCATCAAGTCTCCGAATTTTCCTAATTTTCGAGAAATAAATAATATAATTTTCTGGAATTTTTCGAGACACTTTCCTTACCGAAACAGTTACCTATTCATTTGCTGATTCTGGAGTCTTCCGGCATTTTGTTTCGATGAGTTCTTCCGGAGAGACCAGCCAGCCTTTTGGCCGGCCCAGACCGGGCACCGGGCCGGGCAGGCAACCGAAGCAGCCGGCCTCTTGGCCGGCCCAGTCCGGGCGTCCAGGCCGGGCACACGGCGACGACGCCGGCATCGGTGACCGTCGGCGCGGCCGCGCACGGAGGCGACGACGGAGAGGGCTAGGGTTCAAGCTAGGGCGCAATTGGTGCGCCGCACTCACTAGTGGAAAAACAGGCTCTAATACCGGTTCCAGAGGTACTATAGTACCGGTTGGGCAACCGGTACTAATTAATCGGTACTAAAGGCCCCAACCTTTAGTACCGGTTTCCTCTGGAACCGGTACTACAGGGGCCTCCACGTGGGCTGGTCGGGAGCCTCAGGGCTGGAGACTTTTGGTACCGGTTCGTAACAGGAACCGGTACCAAAGGGTTGGGACCCTAAACCTGCATTCCCTGCCGCGACAGAGAATTATGCATTTCTCTGCCGTGCCAGAAACGCATAGAATCCAGGGTTTAGGGTCTGTATTTGGACCGTTCGTTGTACCAGTATCGCTTCGATGCGCGAGAAATGCGTTTGGTATATATAAGATATCTACATGAAGATCAATTTGATGCATATCAACTTGGTGCATATATATAACACATGTAATTAATTACATAAGATCGCAAATTAAGTAGTACGACTCTCCGAGTCATACTATATATTACATGTTCCTAGCTCACTATTACATTGAGGCATACTAAACCAAATGGTACTCTTCCCCAGGAGGTAGGACATCCCGAATGAAAAATCCCGCCAATTCCTCGCCAATTGCTTGGAAGCGGAGCTGTGGGGTAAGCTTGTCCCGCTTTCTTGCCAACTGCAAAAGAATGAGATCGAAATGAATACATGTGTCATGTGTATATGTATGTATCAAATCATAATAAAACAATTATGACTGAAACTCAGCAGAACTGATGGTAACAAAATAAATTTGTGAATATTATTTACGTACCTCTCTATTGAATATACTATTCGCTCTCTCGTTGACAATCTTGTGAATGTTCTCACAAACATAGTAACCACACAGATGAGTCCCCTGTGGCTGTTGCGGGCATTTCTGTATAAGAATATAATTCAATCAAACAATAATCAAGTATGATAAATGTGTCTGGACGTAGCTAGGTAGTATTACTTACTCTCGGACGCCATATCAGCTTCGGTTTCCATCCACCTTCCGGATCTTCCGCGATGAACGTTTGCCATACGCTGCCCGACAAAGAAAATCAATAAAAGAGTTATTAATTTGTTGACATCATCAAATTAACGATGAAGCCGATAAGAAATAATTAAAATTACCTTGTGAGCATATCAAAACAGTGCTTGTATGTTATAGCCTTCATGGTTAGTGAGTCATATACTAGAACTTCTCCATCGTGTATTTTAATATTGAGAAGAATAAAGTGAAAGCTGCGCACGTTTAAATATGCAGTGTCATAGATATAACTCATTACTTAAAATTTTAACATCTAGCCAAAGTATTTAAATAATGACGATAAAGAAGACAGTAACACTCACTCGAACAAGTAAGGCCAAAGTATTTGTTTTTTGTCACGTTGTCGCTTCAAAAACCTTAGCAAAGTCGCCGGTGTATCCTTGTTATGCAGGGGATCTGTTATGGTTACTTGATGCATTGTCTCCGGGTCAATGAACCCAATGTCGTTGATATCATTCCTTTTGCATTCGAGCATCTTCAATCTGTATAATATAGCGCACAAAAGATTAAATTGAGGACAATTGCAGAAAATGAACGAACTGAGCTAAAGACTTCTCAAATTAAATAAATAAATCACTTACAGACAATAGCAACTGAGCAACGATTTGTCGAGGGCCCGGAGATTGTATAACTGAAAAAGTTCCTTGAAGTCAACGGACACAGCGTATTCTTGGAAGTAGTGCTCCTCCTTAACTCTCACCATGATAGAATCGAACCCGTCCTTTGCACTCCTCAAGTACCAGCTATGCAGTTGGCGCATTCTTGTTGGTAGGGTGGAGAGATTCTCGACCAAGTTATTCCCTTGAACAAATTCAGATGGTACTTCAAAAATGGCGCGATAATCGGTATCAGTTGTTTGTTGTTGACGACTTTGAACGGCCTTATCGTCAAACACCTTGAGAGGGGGGACCGATTGAACGGGTTGTTCTCCGAGCTGGGGAACTTGTTTACTTTTCTTTGACTCGACCACTTGTTTCCCTTTTTCCACTTGGACCACCGGTTCCCCTTTTTTCACCCTGACCATCTCGTCATATGACCTTTCAATAGAACGCGTATAGTCTGATACCACCGGTTCAGGGTCATATAGATTCTCCACGGTACGCACGACTTTCACCGGATCTAGCGTCTTCACAAAAGGTATCTCTGGCACTTTCTTAGCAAAATGGGCATCCACCTGGGCTTGAACGATTGCCTTGTTTTCCTCTTCAGATCTTTCCCAAGGTAACTTCTCAAGAGGCGGCCGTGTTCTCTCCAATCTAGGCATCTTCCTAGGCGGCGAACCGTTCCGCTTAACGGGCGCTCTCTTACGCGGAGGTAACCGAGGTGGTGGACTCGCGCTGGGCCCCCCCTCCGATAGGTGTGGACTTTGTTGCTCATGTGGACTGCTACCACGAGGAGTCGATGGCCCTTGCTGCTCATGTGGACTGCTACCACGAGGAGTCGATGGCCCTTCCTGCTCATGTGGACTGCCAGCAGGAGTAGTCGATGGCCCTTGCGGCTCATGTGGACTTTGTTGCACATGTGGACTTCTACCACGAGGAGTCGGTGGCCTTGGCACGGGGCCTGAAAAGACGATGTATTGTTTTTTCCAGAGGGCGAAACCGCGCTTGACATCGCCCAGTGTCTTCTCCTCGTCACCTCCAGGATGATCAAGATCCATTGTTTCATAAGTAGGCACAATGTCATCCACCCCGACAAGAGCACAGTCAGCTGGAATGGGCTGATGATGGTGCATTGCTCCATCTTGTTGTGGGTAAGCACAGCCGACCGCCACCTTAACGGACATGTTCCTTATTGGCACATGTAGCTCGCACTCTGTCCTCTCCGTGACATAATCCACGGGGTAGCTTGCTCCACATCCTTCAAGATGCGAGGAACCCACGCTGCTTTTCGGCTGAGATGGGGCGGCATCGGCTTGAGGATCTTCTATAAGAAGCTGCTGATCAGGTGCCCTCTGCCGACTAGTTGAGTCTGTTAGATTCTGCTCCAGCTGCTGCACCCTAAGTTCCAATGTCGATAATCGGTCAGCGCACTTCTTCTTCGTTCTCGAACGGCTTCTATAACTGTCTGCGCACTCCGGCCACGCATCCTTCATGGTGAGACCTGGGAGGGTTCGTACTCGTCCAACGTGTTCTGGATTCCCCAGAGCTAGTGTCAACTCGTCATTCTCTCTATCGGGAATGTACACTCCCTTTCTAACCTTATCTACTGCATCTTCAAGCTCCTTGGCGATTTTTTCAATTTTCGTCTTCCATTTACCCTTTGCAACGATTCGCCCTGTCTTTGGGTCCAACCCTGCCCCATGCGCGTACAACCAGAACTTGGACCGCTCGGGCCAGTCGTATGTCTGTGGCATGACCCCGTTTTTCAGCAGTTCAGCTTCATATGCTTTCCACTTAGGAATGGCACTCTTGTAGCCACCTGACCCCAATTTATGAAAATATTGCTTCTTCTTAGCATTTTCAACATTTATGGCTGATCGGGCCTTATACTCTGACGAGCTCCTATACGCCTTAAATGCGGGCCAGAGGGCTTTTAGCTTCTCAAATCTTCCAGTGAATTCTGGACCTTCAGGTCCATAGTTGTCCCATAATTTTTTCTTCCAGGTCTGGAATTGTACGGCCATCTTCTTAAAAGTCCATTCCTTGAGCTTCTTCGTCTGGCCTTCCGTGAAGCCTACCGGTAGGTTGAAGTATGGCAGCAGACTCCCCCAAAGTACCTCTTTTGTAGTGTCGCTGACATAACTAGCTTCATCGCCAACCCCCGCCTTCTTCGGCTTATGCCAATCTGGAATGGTGATCGGTACAATGTCCCTAACAAGAACTCCAGCTTGACTTATAAATTTTTGACGTTCTCTGCTGGTTCCACCGGTTCGCCACTAGCCTTAAACTAATATCTAAGTACTTAAAAATTCTAATAATTCTAAGTACTAAAAAAACTAACATCTAAGTACTTAAAAAAACTAATATCTAAGTACTTAAAAATTCTAATAATTCTAAGTACTAAAAATTCTAATCATTCTAAGTACTAAAAAAACTAATATCTAAGTACTTAAAAATTCTAATAATTCTAAGTGCTAAAAATTCTAATCATTCTCAGTACTAAAATTCTAATAATTCTAAGTATCTAATAATTCTAATACTAATTTTCTAGTATTTCTATTTACTTAAATTTATGTATAACAATATTGAGACATTTGTAAGTAAAAATAGAAACTAGTATTTCTATTTACTTAAATTCTAATACTAATTCTTAGTATTTCTATTTACTAATATTAATAATCACTAAGAAAAAAAAACAAAAAAAAACTAGTACCTCTACCGAGGCGGCGTGGAGGCGGCCGGAGGCGGCCGGAGGCGGCCAGAGGCGGAGGCGGCGTGGAGGCGGCCGGAGGCAGAGGCGGAGGCGTGTTGTGGTGGCGGCCGGAGGCGGCCGGAGGCACGTGGTGGAGGCGGCGGCGGTGTGGTGGAGGAGGCGGAGGCGCGGGCGCGTGGAGGCGGCCGGAGGCGGAGGCGCGTGTGGTGGCGGCCGGAGGCGGAGGCGCGGGCGCGTGGAGGCGGCCGGAGGCGGAGGCGGAGGCGCGTGTGGTGGCGGCCGGAGGCGGAGGCGGCGTGGTGGAGGCGGCGCAGGGGCGCGTGGTGGAGGAGGCGGAGGCGCGTGGTGGAGGCGGCGGCGGCGGCGCAGGGGCGCGTGGTGGAGGCGGCGGCGGCGGCGGCACGGCGGCAGCCTGACGGCGTCTCGTCGGCGATCAGGAGCCCGGAGGCACGTCGGTTCGTCTGCGTTGGATTTGGCCAAGAATGGCCAAGTCCCGCGCCTTGGACCCTTCTTTCTGACCTTTGGTACCGGTTTGTGCCACCAACCGGTACCAAAGGTTCATTGGTACCGGTTGTAGGTACCAACCGGTACCAAAGATCCACCAAAAATTGCGCGCGAACCGCTGGACCTTTGGTACCTGTTTTCCTCACCAACCGGTACCAAAGGGTTTTCTCTCTTTTTCTTTTCCTAATTTATTAAAACAACTATAACTTTTGAAAGAAAAGTCCAAATGACATGAAACTAGTTTCTAAAATTTGTAAAATTAAAAAATATCAACCCATAATAATTTTGTGATGTTTTGTAACATTTCAAATTTTTAAATTTCAAAATGGAATTAAATATTTCTAGAAACTATAATTAAGTCTAGAAATTTGTCCCGTTTCCAGCAGAATCAGCATAAATTTGTGATTTTTAAAAGAGGTGGATGGAAATCTTTTCTTAGAAAACAAATTGATTATTTGTGCATATAACATGTTCTAGCATATTAAAAAATGAATCAAAAGAACTGTCGTACTGCCTAGGACATATTCCAAGTTCCTGAGCCACGGGGTGCTGAGCCTCCGGCGCTGCGCATCCAAAGAGAAGGAACCCTCACAGGGTCATAGCTCACGTGAGAAGGAACCCTCTGAAGAAACGACCACCTACTGTCATACTGCCTATCCAATAGATACATGTAGCGACGGACGTGCTCATCCTCCTCCCTGATACGGCGACGTACCACCTCCTCGGAGGCCGGCTCCCTCTGCACCGAGCGTGGCCCACGCGACTGCCACCACAGAAGATCCGGGTCGACGATGTCAGCCGGATTCCTCACCAAGCTGCGCGTCCCGGAAGGTAGCACCTCCCAGTGCCAGCCCGGTGGAGCCCAGTCCCGCACATCGCCCCTCTGGTCCAACATGGACATCGTCGCCGAGAACACCTAAGTCAAAAACGCCTAAGTCAAAATTTTGTTACAATGGAAGAGTGATGAGGTTGCAGATATGAGTTTAGATGTGATATGGCAATGGAGGCCAAGCCTATATATAGAGTGATCAGGGCCTTTAGTACCGGTTTGTGTTACCAACCGGGACTAAAGAAGCACACGGATCGTGTGTTTCTTTCAAGCGCTTGTGAGCCGTTGGATCAGGGGTGTGTTTCTTTAGAGCGCTTGTGAGCCGTTGGATCAGAAGCACACGGATCGTGTGTTTCCTTCGAGCGCTTGTGAGCTGTTGGATCAGGGCCTTTAGTACCGGTTCGTGTTACCAACCGGGACTAAAGAAGCACACGGATCGTGTGTTTCTTTCAAGCGCTTGTGAGCCGTTGGATCAGGGGTGTGTTTCTTTAGAGCGCTTGTGAGCCGTTGGATCAGAAGCACACGCCTATAAATAGCGACGTCCCTGCAGCGAAACGGCACACAACGAGTGGTGGTGGTGGTGGAAGTGGTAGCCATGCCCCTCGGTCGGATCCAAGCAGCTCCAAGGCTCTCTGATGATCTACAACATTCCCAACACTTTTTGGGACGGTCGTTAGATCATCAGAGAAGTCTTGGGGCTGTTTGGATCGAAGGTCGATTCGCTGCTCACGACGACGCGAGACGGATGCGCAAGCTTCCGGATGGGCAAAATCAGTGTTGGACCAGCCACATGACCCTATATGCAAATCATTCGGATTCCCGTCATACAGCCCAACGGTGCATTTGATATACAGGCACTCACGAGCCACCGTTGGGCTGTATGACGGGGAAACCGTGTGCATTTGATAAAAGGTTTAATACATTGTCCGTGCTTCCAAGATGCCTGTTTGTGTGGAATATGGACCCATTCAAACAAACTATGCCAAGTTTATTATTACACATCACCAACACATCCCTATCTAGTCTTCTGAGTTTTCTTCGTGTGTTTCCCTTTCTTCTGATTGCGACGCAACCATGGACAATCGTCGTTATTTAACACGATGCTTGGGTCAGTTTTCACCTTGAAGGGTGCAATATAATCAAACTTATTATAATCTTCTGACATGTCTGTCTTGTCCTCCACTCCCACGATGTTTCTTTTTCCTGAAAGAACTATGTGGCGCTTTGGCTCATCATATGATGTGTCCTCTTGCCTTTCTTTTCTTTTTTTCGGTTTGGTAGACATGTCCTTCACATAGAAAACCTGGGCCACTTCACTGGCAAGCACGAATGGTTCGGTCTCATATGCTAGATTCTTGAGATCCACTGTAGTCATTCCGTACTGTGGGTCTACCTGCACCCCGTATTTCAGGTTGAACCATTTGCACCGGAACAAAGGGATCTTGAAAGTAGGTCCATAGTCAAGTTCCCATATCTCCTCTATGTACCCATAATATGTGACCTTCTTCCCATTGTCGTCTGCTGCATCAAAGCGGACACCACTGTTTTGGTTGGTGCTCTTTTGATCTTGGGCGATCGTGTAAAATGTATTCCCATTTATCTCGTACCCTTGAAAAGTCGATATACAAAAAGATGGTTGCTTGGCCAACAAGTATAGTTGTTCTTCAATAGTGGTGTCATTAATGAGATGTGTTTGCAACCAACCGCCGAAAGTCGTCTGGTGTTCTCCATCAATCCAATCTTCACCTTGCTCCGGATATTTTGAGCGTAAAATATCCTTGTGTTCCAATATATACGGAGCCACCATGATGGAATTATGTAGGACTGTGTAGTGTGCTTTAGTGAAAGAATGTCCGTCCATATTTATTTTTGCTCTCTTTCCTAGCGTGCCTTTTCCACGCAGTCTCCCCTCATAGCGTGATTCAGGAACACCGATCGGCTTAAGGTCAGGAATAAAGTCAACACAAAACTCAATGACCTCCTCTGTTCCATAGCCCTTGGAGATGCTTTCTTCTGGCCTAGCACGGTTATGAACGTATTTCTTTAAGACTCCCATGAATCTCTCAAAGGGGAACATGTTGTGTAGAAATACAGGACCGAGAACGTGAATCTCTTCGACTAGGTGAACTATGAGGTGCGTCATAATATTGAAGAAGGATGGTGGAAACACCAACTCGAAGCTGACAAGACATTGCACCACATCCTTCTGTAAATTTGATAGAGTTAGTGGATTGATCACCTTCTGAGAAATTGCATTGAGGAATGCACATAGCTTCACAATGGGTACTCGAACATTTTCTGGCAGAAGCCCCCTCAATGCAATCGGAAGTAATTGTGTCATAATGACGTGGCAGTCATGAGACTTTAGGTTTTGAAACTTTTTCTCTGTCATGTTTATTATTCCCTTTATATTCGACGAGAAGCCAGACGGGACCTTGATGCTGCTCAGGACTTCAAAGAAGATCTCCTTCTCTTCTTTTGTAAGAGCGTAGCTGGCAATACCTTGATACTTCTCTGGATTTAGGTTGTCTCGTTCGTGCATACGTTGCTGGTCCTGCCGTGCATCCGGTGTATCTTTTGTCTTTCCGTACACGCCCAAGCAGTTTAGCAGGTTCACGCAAAGATTTTTCGTCACGTGCATCACGTCGATTGAAGAGTGAACCTCTAGGATTTTCCAATAGGGTAGCTCCCAAAATATAGACATCTTCTTCCACATGGGTACGTGTCCGGCACTGTTATTCGGAACAGATTGTCCGCCAGGACCCTTTCCAAAGATCACTTTTAAATCCTTCACCATATCATATATAACATCGCCAGTAGGGCGGATAGGCTTCGTCCGGCTATCTGCCTCACCTCTGAAATGCTTGCCTCCTCCCATTCTTACGACATGTTGTTTTGGAAGAAATCGACGATGCCCCAAGTACACATTCTTGTTTCCCAAATATATACTGTCAGTCTCACCTAAACAGTGTGTGCATGCATTGTATCCCTTGTTTGATTGTCCTGAAATGTTACTAAGAGCAGGCCAATCATTGATGGTTACGAACAACAACCCTCGTAGGTTAAATTCCTTTTGTTCATGCTCATCCCACACAGGTACACCTTCTTCATCCCACAACTGTAAAAGTTCTTCAACTAATGGCCTCAGGTACACATCAATGTCGTTGCCGGGTTGCCTCGGGCCTTGGATGAGCACTGGCATCATAATGAACTTCCGCTTCATGCACAACCAAGGAGGAAGGTTATAGATACATAGAGTCACTGGCCAGGTGCTATGACTGGAGCTCTGCTCTCCAAAAGGATTAAAGCCATCTGTACTTAGACCAAATCTTAAGTTCCTCGCGTCATCTGCAAATGTCTTGAACTCTTTGTCGATTTTTCTCCACTGCGACCCGTCAGCGGGGTGTCTCAGCATCATGTCTTTCTTACGGTCTTCTTTGTGCCATCGCAACAACTTGCCATGCTCTTTGTTTTGAAACAAACGTTTCAACCGTGGTATTATAGGAGCATACCACATCACCTTGACAGGAACCTTCTTCCTGGGGCGCGGCTCGCCCTCAACATCACCAGGGTCATCTCGCCTGATCTTATACCGCAATGCACCGCATACCGGGCATGCATTCAAATTCTCGTACTTCTCACCGCGGTAGAGGATGCAGTCATTGATGCATGCATGTATTTTCTGCACCTCTAATCCTAGAGGGCAGACAACCTTCTTTGCTTCGTACGTACTAGAGGGCGATACATTCTCCCCTGGAAGCATCTTCTTTATTATTTTCAGCAACTTTTCAAAACCCTTGTCAGAAATACCATTCTCTGCCTTCCATTGCAGCAATTCTAATGTGGTACCCAGCTTTTTCTGACCATCTTCGCAATTTGGGTACAACAATTTGTTGTGATCCTCTAACATTCTCTCCAACTTCAACTTCTCGTTTTCACTTCCGCAGTTAATCTTCGCATCATGAATGGCCCGACCTAAATCGTCATCGGGGTCATCAAAAATGAGCTCTTCTGCGTCTTCGTCTCCCCCCATTGTCATATCATCGTGTTCAGTGAACATAGGATAGTTGTCGTTATCCTCTTCTTCTTCGTTGTCTTCCATTATAACCCCTATTTCTCCGTGCTTTGTCCAACAATTATAGCCGGGCATGAAACCGTTCTGTAACAGGTGGGCGTGAATGGTTCTTGAGGTAGAGTAATCCTTCATATTCTTACAGGAACTACATGGACAACACATGAAACCATTCGACCGCTTGCTTGCCTCAGCCACGTGGAGAAAATTATGCATGCCATTAATAAACTCGAGACAACGTCGGTCACCGTACATCCATTGTCGGTTCATCTACATTATATAAGTATATCAATAACCGTTAATTACACTACTTCATAAATAGATGAGTGACAAAATTAATTAATATTCAAGTTCATCACATTAAAAGCAAATTAGAGTACTGACCAAATGTAATACATAGTTCTCATAAAACATACACTCAAACTAACATACAACTATCTAAAAAAATTAAAACCAACAAAAAATGCGATGAAAATCGCAACTAAGGTAACTACTGAACCAACAGCATAATGATACCAAGCCTCTTGATTAATGGCATATTTTCTAATCTTTTTAATCTTCAAGCGCATTGCATCCATCTTGATCTGGTGATCATCGACGACGTCGGCAAACTTCAAGTCCAATTTCATCTTCTCTTCTAGGCATTGCAGACGAAGATCTTCACTTCTTTTCAATTTTTCTTTCAAATCATTATTTTCTTTCTCAAATAAATTGAGCATCTCGACAAGAGGGTCGGTTGTAATTTCTGGTTCAACTACCTCCTAGATAAAATATCTATGTCAAGTTGGTCGGCATAATTGTCACATGACAAAATGAAACAAATAGTTATAAAAGTATACCACATCCGAATCATAGACCGGACGAGGGCCGACGGGGACGGATATCAAAACCATGGCACTATACATAAAAAAACAATCATACAAGTAAGAAAATTATAAAGTAAAACTATGCATCTATCACATAAAACTAAGTTTTTGTATAAAACATAAAAACAAGTAGGCTCACCGAGGTGGTGCCGGCTAGGGACGGCGCTGGCGATCGACGGCGGTGAGGACGGGGAAGATACTAAAACCAACAAAGCATACTTTAATTTGAGATCAAATTGCATATAAAACGAATGAAATCACTAACTTAGACATTTCATCAAACACCTTGCTAGCACTAAAAAAGTGAAAAGAGTTAAACTATACGAAATGAGCTAAATTAGGAACGCCGGAAGAAAGGATCATGTTGCTAACCCTTGGATAGATGGTTGCCGCCAATCTTAACAAAATGGTGGAGAAAAATGGAGATTTGTTTGGAGTGTGAGAGGAGAGATTTATGTTGGAAATGTGTTGGAGATGAAAAAATGAGCGGGTCGGGTTGATGAAATAGGCTGCACACCCTCTAGTACCGGTTTGCTATGCAAACCGGTACTAAAGGTGCAGCGCCGGCCCCGCAGCCGCAGCATTTTTGGCGCGAAACCCTTTAGTACCGGTTCGTAGCACGAACCGGTACTAAAGGTCTAGCACAAACCGGTACTACAGATTCCCGGCGCACTGGGCTCTGGAGCCGGTACTAGTGCTAGCTTTAGTACCGGTTTGTAACCAAACCGGTACTAAGGGTAACATCCTTTGGCTGTTTTTCCACTAGTGACTACGGCGTGCCAGGAACGGGTGGCGCCGCCAGGTGGTGGTCGCCTGAGCGATGGCAAGACGGCGACAGGCGGCGGCCGGCGTTGGCCTACAAGGGCACCTACGACCTAGGGGGAGAGGAGGAGGACGGAGGTGTCCAGGAGAACGGCGCGCTCACCCTGAGTACGATGGCGCGGACGGCGAGGTCGGGGGAGGCTGGACGGCGGCGCTCGGAGGCGGCGGCCGGAGGCAGAAGGGAACAGCAGCGTGCTTGAGGTAGAGGGTGTCCCGGCCCGATTCAATCGGCGGGGAGGACGAGGGGGGCAAGGCGTGGCCAAGGGCGGTCGGAGGCGACGGCGAGCTCGACGGCGGTGTAGCGGCGCATGCTCGGCTACCCCGAGCTAGGGTTCCAGGGGGAGGAGCAAGGGAGCTGGTGAGAGAGCAGGGCGTCGGGGGGAGCTCTTATCCACGCAGAGGGGGCCACGACGTCGACGCAGGGGCGAGGGACACGGCGGCATGGCGCCTGCCATGGCGGCAGTGAAATCCCTGTCGCCACAAGGAAGAGGGAGGAGAGAGAGCTGATTGTTGGGACCCGTTTGTCAGAAATTTATACTTTTCCTTTTTCTTTTAAAACCAGTAGGGTTTTAGGGATTTAATTAAGGCCTTTAACCATTTTTATAAAAACCTGAAAAAATTTATATAGCCTCCCCATGACATGAAGAAGCTCCACAAAAATTGGTGTTGCAAAATAAATTTTTTTGAGCAACATTTGTTTACAGGGTTTAAATATGGTCATTTTGATAGATTCCAAAATGCATTTACTTGGAGTACTTAAGCATCTTCAAAAATAATGAAAATATTCATGGAGGCTCCCAATATATTAATGAAGCTCCCCATAATTTTATTACGTCTACTAATGTTACCGACCCTTTGACACTCATCACAAGATGAAACAAACTTTTTAGCATCCTTAAATAAAGTAGGCCAATAAAAACCTGATTGAAGAACCTTATGTGCAGTCCTTTCACCTGCGTGATGTCCTCCATAATCACTATTGTGACACTTCCTCAATACCTCCTCCTGTTCATGCTCAGGAATACATCTCCTCAAGATTCCATCAGCTTCCTCCTTGTATAAATGTGGGTCATCCCAAAAGTAATGCCTCAAGTCATAGAAGAATTTCTTTTTCTGTTGATAAGTAATACTTGGAGGCAAATATTTCGAGACAATAAAATTAGCATAATCAGCATACCAAGGAGCATCATGAGAAGTTACCTTAATGACGGCAAGTTGTTTGTCAGGGAAACTATCATTTACAGGGATGGGATCATGAGGAATATTTTCCATTCTAGACAAATTATCAGCTACAGGATTTTCTGCACCTTTTCTATCAACAATATGCAAATCAAACTCTTGCAGCAAAAGCGCCCATCTAATAATTCTAGGCTTAGCATCTTTCTTCTCCATAAGGTACTTAATTGCAGCATGGTCAGTATGAATAGTTACTTTAGAGTCCACAATATATTGTCTAAATTTATCACAAGCAAAAACGACCGCTAAAAATTCCTTTTCAGTGGTTGCATAATTTTTCTGTGCACTATCCAAAGTTTTACTAGCATAATGAATTACATTCAACTTCTTATCAATTCTTTGGCCAAGGACAGCCCCTACAGCATAATCACTAGCATCACACATAATTTCAAAGGGTAAATTCCAATCAGGCGGTTAAACTATAGGAGCGGTGATTAAAGCCCTTTTTAGTACCTCGAAGGCTTCCTTACAATCTTCATAAAAAACATATGGAACATCTTTTTGAAGAAGATTAGTGAGAGGCCGCGACGTCTTAGAAAAATATTTAATAAACCTCCTATAAAAACCAGCATGACCGAGGAAACTACGAATACCTTTGATGTCTCTTGGATAGGGCATCTTCTCAATTGCTTCAATTTTGGCCTTATCAACTTCAATCCCCCTTTCAGAAATTTTATGTCCAAGCACTATGCCTTCATTTACCATGAAATGACACTTCTCCCAATTGAGAACAAGATTGGTCTCCTCACATCTCTGCAAAACTTTGTTAAGATTATAGAGACAATTGTCAAAAGAAGTTCCATAGACGGAGAAATCGTCCATGAAGACTTCCACAATTTCCTCACAAAAACCGAAAAATAGCACACATGCATCTTTGAAAAGTAGCAGGTGCATTACACAAACCAAAAGGCATACGTCTATAGGCATAAGTTCCATGAGGACAATTAAAAGTAGTTTTTTCTTGATCTTCAAATTTAACAGCAATTTGAGAGAAACCAGAATAACCATCAAGGAAACAAAAGTGAGAATTATTAGACAGTCTTTCAAGCATTTGATCAATAAAAGGAAAAGGATAATGATATTTTCGAGTATCCTTATTAAGTTTCCTATAATCAATGCACATTCTATACCCTACAACTGTTCTTTGAGGATTGAGTTCATTATTATCATTAGCAACAACAGTCATACCTCCCTTTTTGGGAACACAATGGACAGGACTAACCCATCTACTATCAGCAATAGGATAGATTATACCTGCATTGAGAAGCTTGAGTATCTCATTTCTTACCACATCCTTCATCTTTGGATTCAATCTTCGTTGATGATCAACAATGGGCTTCGCATCAGGCTCAAGATTAATTGTATGTTGACAAATAGATGGAGAAATCCCTTGAAGATCATCTAGAGTATGTCCCAATGCAGCTCGATGTTTCCTAAGGACCTCCAATAATCACTCCTCCTCTTTCACTGAAAGGTTAGAATTGATAATAACAGGATATATTTTCTTCTCATCCAAATATGTATATTTGAGAGTGTATGGGAGAGCTTTTAGTTCAAAAACAGGATCTCCCTTTGGAGGTGTCTGGGTCCCCAGAGACTCCACAGGTAGATCATGCTTTAGAATAGCTGGCTGTCTAAAGAAGACTTCATCAATTTCCTCTCTTCCCTGCATAAACATATCATTCTCGTGCTCCTCCATATATTGCTGCAAAGGATCATTAGGAGGCACGGCAATAGAAGCAATTCTTTAACCAAAGCTACTGGAGAGGCAATTTCAAGTTGTTCATCAGGTTCATAAGCTTTCCTTTCACTTTTATTAACCACACTAGCCACGATTGAGTGTTCTTTAATTTTTATAGGAAAGGGTGGTTTTTCAAAGTAAACAGTAGGTAAAACAGATTCAACTGTTTGAACAGGCACATCATCACTAGCAAGCATGTACGTTTTACAAACATCTTTAAATGGTTCATGATACTTATCCCACTTTTCTTTTGGAATATTAATATGGTCAGCAAAGGATTTACAAAGATCAACAACAATTTGAGAATCGAGCCCATTAAATATTACTCAACATTATGCAATTACTAGCAACTAGGCTTTCCCCATGTCCTCCAGAACCAAACGAACTACTCACAAGACATCATATTGATCATGATCAGAGGTGATATGAATAAGGGCAACAATCTGATTGTAAAAACAATTCACCGATAAAACTCGCAAGCATCAACTACAAGTAGTAATCAACACCCGGGATACGATTCCAATGAACTAATAACAAAACAATGACAATTGCTACAGCGGGATGAGATGGGACGGTGACGGTGATGATGGTGCTGATGATGAAGATGGTGTTGATGATGATCCCGATGATGTCCGGCGTGATGGCGATGACGATGCCGACGATTCCCCCCTCCGGGAGGGAAATTCCCCGGGAGATTTCTCCCTGCCGGAGCTCTTCTTCTCTCTGTCTGGTTTCCGCCTCGTGGAGGCGGCGGAAAAATTCCTCGTATATGCCCCCGAGGTTTTTAGGTCAAGGGTCAATAATACGCCGAAGGGGAGCCGGAGAGGGGCCACAGGGACCAGGGGCGGGCCCCACCTGCGGCCCTAGGTGGGCCCGCGGCAGGGGGTCGCCCTGCCCCCTGTTGCTCGCCTCTTCGCCCCCTTATGGCTCCGTGACTTATTTCCCAAAATATTACGCTCTGAATTTTCCTGGAATTTTTGGGGCTTCCGAAGTCAGGTGTCTTGACAGGTACTTTTCCAGCTGATTCCAGGCTCTGGCGGATGCATCTCCAATAATTGCCAAACATGCAAAATGGGATAAAATAACATAAGTATTGTATCATAATATGAAATATATCAATGAATAAAGATAAATTATGATGTAAAATAGTGATGCAAAATGGACGTATTAGTAGCTGGAACCGGGACTAAAGGAGCGTTGATATGTGTGCCTTATCTTCTGCTTGAGATCCAACGGCTCACAAGCGCTCGACAGAAACACACCGCTGATCCAACGGCTCACAAGCGTTCGAAGGAAACACATGATCCGTGTGCTTCTTCCTGATTGGGCATACTACACCCGGTACCGGCATAAAAAAGGGGTAGAAAATTGAAATAGAAAATATGTATGTTTAATGACTTAATGGAGTTCAAATTCCAAAGTTTGTAATTAAATGAATTCACCTCAAATCTCAAACAAAAATGAATTTGTTATAAATAGATAGATTACATTTTTATCAACAATTTGATATTTTAATTGCATTTTTCTGATAAACAGATCAAAAGATATTGAATTTATAATTTTAATAACTTAATGGAGTTCAAATTCAAAAGTTTGTAATTAAATGAATTTACCTCAAATCTCAAACAAAAATGAATTTGTTATAAATATAGAGATTACATTTTTATGAACAAATTGTATATTACTTGCATTTTCTGATAAACAGATCAAAAGATATTGAATTTATAAGTTTATTACATTAAAAAAACAAACTAAACTGTGGCCTTCGCGACCAAAATTTAATTTCCAAAAGCACCTTTAGTCCCGGTTCGTGGATGGAACCGGGACTAAAGGTGGTTTTGGCGCGCCCTTTCGGTGCCCCCCGAAAATGACCTTTAGTCCCGGTTCGTGGCTGGAACTGGGACAAAAGGGTCACCTTTCGTCCCGGTTGGAGCCACCAACTGGGACTAATGGGTCTTTAGTCCCGGTTCCAGCCACGAACCGGGACTAAAGCCCTATACTATAACTGCCCTCTGCCTCCCCCACTCCCTCTCATTCTCGATCTTGCTAAGGACCAGGAGCGCAACACAAACCCGACGCCAGCAGGCTACCAAAATTCCACCTGCCGCCGTCCCCCGCTCGCCGGCCGTTGCCCGAGCTCTCCTCCGCCTGCCGCCGTCCCCCGCTCACCGGCCGCCGCGTCGTCCTCCTCTCGGCCGCCGCCCGAGCTCTCCTCCGCCTGCTGCCATCCTCCTCGGCTGGCCATTGCCCGAGCTCTCCTCCGCCTGCCGCCTTCCCGCACTCGCCGGCCCCCGCGTCGTCCTCCTCTCGACCGCTGATACGTGTCAAACGTATCTATAATTTTTTATTGATCCATGATAGTTTTGTGATGTTATCACGTGTTTCTACTATCATATTACATCATTTTTATGCATTTTGTCGGACTAACCTATTGACAAGATGCCTAGTGCCAGTTTCCTGTTTTTGCTGTCTTTTCGTTTCAGAAACTTACCACAGGAAATATTCTCGGAATGTGCTGGAAATTAACGAAGATTTTTTATTTGCCAAGACGGAGTTTCAATCCAGAGGGCAGCCCTGGGGGCCACCCACAGGGCAGGGACGACCCCCAGCCGCGGCCTGCCCTAGGGCGGGGGGTGGGACCCGCCCCTGCTCCTGGTGGGTCCCCTCGGCCCCCTCCGACGACTATAAAATCAGATTAATCCCAAAAACGGCGGGGCGGTCATTATTTTCCTGAGAAGTCACCCCGAGGCGCCGCCACCATAAACCCTAGTTCGGGGGTGATTCTGAAGCTGATCCCAGCACCCTGCCGGAGGGGAAATCGATCCCGGAGGGCTCTTCATCGCCATGCCTTTCTCCGGGAAGATTTGTGAGTAGTCCCACCTTGGACTACGGGTCAATGGCAGTAGCTAGATGGTAGTCTCTCTCCCTTGTGCTTCATGTATTATGATCTTGTGAGCTGCCTAACATGATCAAGATCGATTATTGTAATGCTATGCGATGTGTTTGCTGGGATCTGATGGATTATGAAGTTATGATCAGATTGTGCATGATTCTTATATGTTGATTTATGTTCTTGCATGCTCTCCGACGTGCGTAGTTACTTTGGCCAAGTGATTGTGTGTATCTCCAAGAGGGAGTATTTATGCTAGATAGTGGGTTCATGCCCCCTTTTGTTCCTGGGCACGAGTGACAGAAACGTCTAAGGGCGAGGGTGTGCTGTTTCTACTAAGGGTAAAACAGCGGTGTTAATGTCTTTTTTGATATTAGTATTGCCTACTTCATGCGCTTTACTTAATGCAAATATCTGTTGGTTGCAACTTAATACCGCTGGGTGACAGGCTGGATAGCGATCCCACGGTGGACTTTTTAGACAAAGATGTAGTTGGACTCAACGGTCTTTGTTCATTGTCGTGATGCCTACATAAATATTATCATGTTCTCTATGTCATAGCTAGATTAAGTTTGTGTTATAATCTTGTCAATTGCCTAGCTGTAATTTGTTTACCCATCATATGAGTGTTTTATTTACTTGAGAGACTCCACTAGTGAACCCATGGCCCCCGGTCCATCTTTTTACATTGATTGCAACCTTTATTCATCACTTTTCATCATCATTACTCCTCTGGTCCACTTTCATATTTTCATCTATTTCACTATACAATTAACCGCTTTGTTTTCTGCGAGACCGGAAAGATTGACAACCTTTCCGCCGTTGGGGGCAAAGTAATTGGTTGAGTGTGTGCAGGTCCCGGTCTGTTTAAGATTAAGCGCCAGAGATCTTCAACATTCACTTTGTTGTTGATTTCAAAGTCCTACTGGTTCGATAAACCTTGGTTCGTTTACGAGGGAAAACTGCTACTTACTACATCCACGCCTTCGCTTGGGGCACAACCCAACGCTACCATCACCGATCATCAAGCAGTTTTCTGGCGCCATCGCCGGGGAATTTGGAGCTACAGCAAGGGTAGTCTCATACTCTCAATCACTTTACTTTGTTTTTGTCTTGCTTGCTTTATTTCTTGTTTAGTTTATTTTTCTTGTTGCAAAAATTTAAAACCCAAAAAAATTAGTGTAATCTTTATTTCAGATTTTTTTTATCTTTTATCTAGCAGCCATATTTCCTTCTAAGTTTGGTATGAAAGATGTTAAGGTAGAAAGTGGGGATGTTGTTGGAAAGGATAATATTGAAGAATTACTCACTTTCGTTAGCAAACTCTATACTCATGATAAAAGATCAATAGTTGAGCTCACTAATAGTTATGATTCCGCTATATCTTGTTTGGTAGCTCGTCTTGAGAAGAGGTTTGTTAATTTAAATCCCATATTACAGCAAATGTTTCTTAAGCTTGATAGCAGGGAGAGAGGAAAGGAATAAGATTTTGTATTAGAAACTCTTCTCCATGAATTTGATGATATAGTTAAGGAAGCTAGGAAAATATTTCCTCGTTATGGTGCTCTTGGTTCATATCCTAATATTCACTATTATTTGGATGTTAGGGATGAAAATCTAAGGAAGTACACTCGCAAAACTGAGGTTTAGGAGAAAGTTGATATTGCTATACCATTTAAACTCCTAGGGATAGCCAATGCATTAGAAGACAATTTGATGAGAGTAGTCAACCAAAGAGAAAGGAGATGGGTGATTCTCAGCCCTATATTGGTAATATCCAATGCATCTATGATAAATTTGCTAGTGTTTATTTGAAGGATGATAATTCCCATGATTTTGAAAAGACTTGATTTGGCATTGCGCCTAGCTAAAAGGCGTTAATTGGCATTGCGCCTAGCTAAAAGGCGTTAAAGAAAATCGCTTGTTGGGAGACAACCCATCTTTTACTTTCAGTTTGTTTTTGCTTTTATTGAGTCATGGAGTTGTTGCCTCTGTAGCAACTTCATTGTATCTTTTTGTTTTGGTTTTTTGTGCCAAGTTTAGCCTCTAATGCATTGAAAGTGCGAGGTATTGTTTTGCTGTCCAGAAATAGATTCTATGCACCTGTTGGAGAACATCTTGAACAATCCCTGAATTTAATCTTTTTCTGATATTTTTAGAAAGCAAGCCTGATACTTTTATCTATCTTTCGTAAGTTTTGAGTTTTCTGATTTGAGCTACAGAAGTGCCTTGAAAAATTCGATCTTTACAGACTGTTCAGTTTTTGACAGATTTAGCTTTTATTTTGTATTCGTATCTTGTACTATCGTCAAATGTGATACTCTAGAGGTGGAGTGTCATATTAAGGCTTAGTAAACAATAGATAATGCCCAATAAAATTGTTCGCAATTTGTCTTGAGTTGAACACATGTGCATTTTAATTTATGAGCACTAACCCTCTAATCAGTTTATGAGAAGTTTTGTGTGAAGGTAGTTTTTAAGTTCCAAAGGAGAGGATAATGAAGAAATTGAAGATGGTTCAGAGCTCAAGCTTGGGGATTCCCCCATGGCACCCCCCTCTGAATATCAAGAACCATCAAGCGTCTAAGCTTGGGGATGCCCAAGGCATCCCCTCCTCTTCATCGACTATCATAAGGTCGTCTTCGTTGAACTACGTTTTTATCACTTTACATATTATGTACTATGCATGGAGTGTCTTTTTGCTTTCAGTTTTGTTTTATTTGTTTGCTTGTCATATCCTTGTTGGATCCTAGCTTTATTTGTGTGGGAGAGAGGCACGCTCCGCTTTTTCATTTGAATACTCCTTTGCTTCGCTTATATCTTATTGAGTATTCTTAGCTATTGTTTGTTTGCTAGTAAGCTCTCGCTTTTAGCTTTTATCTTGTTTAGAGCTGCTAGTTGTTGATGTTAAGCTCTCTTGTTCTTCACTTATACTTGTTGGAGAGTTGTTATTGATAAATTTCTTGAATTGTCAAAGTGACAAAATGCTATCCATGTGATATTGGAATGAAATGAAAGCTTGCATAGTCTTGTAGATCATTGTGTGGATACTTGATGCTTCTCAATTGTTTTGGGATATTAAGATGAATGCTTAAACTTGCTGGTTATTTGAGTGGAAATTGATTAGTAAAGAAATACAGTTAAAAGCTTGAAACTGTGTGGTGTTTCGTAGTTGTTAATTCATAAAGCTAATCTTTCCATCAAAAGAACTGTTTGGTCAACAAGGGAGATAGTGTGGAGTGTTTATGGTTATGATTGACTGATGTCTTATGTTACTCTGTTACCGGTTAATGTTGGATGTTTGCTTCAAATACCATTTTTGCTAAGCCAAAAAAACTCTGTATTGAGTGTGATGTCCACTCGTGCATCCAAATCCCAAAGCCAAACTATCTTGCCAGCTGAGTCCACCATTTCTACCTATGCATGGTATTTCCTGCCATTCCAAGTAAATTTGTCATGTGCTACCTTTAAAACCTTCAAAATATTCTCGTTTTGGTGCCTCTGTTTTCAATCTCATGAGGAAGTAAGGAGGGGGTTCGTTATAGCTTATGTCGAGCAAGGTTTTTCTTTTATTTTTCTTTTTTCCCCTCTATTTCACCCGGAGTTGATGGTTTACATCCTCACTTGAATCAACCCGAGAGCGGCTTAACCAAATATAAATATAACTCACCATTCTCCTCCGCACAATGAAAATCTGAGAAATCAGCTCAAACATTGGTTAGTGGTGAAACAAAGGAGAAAGAGGAATGTACTCGTTCCTCTAAAACCAGCCGCTCTCACAACTCTAAAGACCTTGCTTGACATAGGGGACTAATGGGCTTCTGAGCTATGGAATCGTTGACAGAATTATGCATCTCTCAAAATTGCTTTTATCTCTGTTTTTCAAAATCAAAAAGCTCTAGCACATGACTAATCCCTGGTTCCCTCTGCGAAGGGCCTTTCTTTTACTTTTAAATTTTGAGTCAGTTTTCGTTTCCTTCTGTCTCCACCAAAGCAAACATACAACGTTGACCCTGGGTATCATTGATCATATTGCATCGTGAGATTAAACATGAATCTTTATATTGACTTTATCTATAAGATAAGCCGTTGGAAGTTGAAGCTTTTTGCTAATACTTACATCTTCCTTTGTGTTGATTCTCAAACACTTTTGTCGTGGAACCATTACCTTTGAGAATTAGTCAAATATGTGGGTCACATTGCTTTCATGTCTTTAACATACTATTTATGAAAGGTTTTGCTTGAATGATTCAACTTGGTTATTCATTGCTTTCTTGCTATCAACTATAGACAATTGTTTTATATCACTTCATTCACGTCATATGCTTTACATTACTATCTTGATCAATATTGTGTTGGTTGCATGTCTCATCAAAAATTATTTTGTTATCACTTACCTACTCGAGGACGAGTAGGAGTTAAGCTTGGGGAACGTATCTATAATTTTTGATTGATCCATGCTAGTTTTGTGATGTTGTCACATGTTTCTACTATCATATTACAACATTTTTATGCATTTTGTCGGACTAACCTATTGACAAGATGCCTAGTGCCAGTTTCCTGTTTTTGTTGTCTTTTCGTTTCAGAAACTTACCACAGGAAATATTCTCGGAATGCGCTGAAAATTTACGAGGATTTTTATTCGCCAAGACGGAGTTTCAGTCCATAGGGCAGCCCTGGGGGCCACCCACAGGGCAGGGATGACCCCCAGCCACGGCCTGCCCTAGGGCGGCGGGTGGGACCCGCCCCTACTCCTGGTGGGTCCCCTCGGCCCCCTCTGACGCCTATAAAATCAGATTAATCCCAAAAACGGCGGGGCGGCCATTATTTTCCAGAGAAGTCACCCCGAGGCGCCGCTACCATAAACCCTGAAACTAATCCCGGCACCCTGCCGGAGGGGAGATCGATCCCAGAGAGCTCTTCATCGCCATGCCTTCCTCTGGGATGATTTGTGAGTAGTCCCACCTTGGATGTAACATTCCGAATTTTGACCCTATAAAAATTTCCTTGTCAAAACCAAAATTTGGATTTGAATTTGGATCTTCTGATCTTGGCACCTCTATTTTATCCTACATTTCCAAAACCCCAAGATTCTCAAAACACTTATCTTTTCTTTAAATGCAAAAAGGCCCAAACCCTAGCCTTCCAAGGGAAGTGTGCCAAGGGTGACTTCAAAAATTCCCCAAAAATTCCAAAGTGATTCCCAGCTAGGTTAGAACCCATTTATGCAAAAATATTGGGTGACTTGTTAAGAAAAGATTTGACATTTTTCCTAATTTGTTTTCTGCCAAAAACCCCCAAGACCCTAGCTCCCCAAGGAAGTATGTCAAGACCATCTTCAAAAATTCCCCAAAAATTCATGGTGGACCCCAGCCTAATATTTAACCCAAATATGAAAAAATATTCCATACTTTGCTAAAGAATTTTTGGAGATTTTCTCTACTTTACCTTCTGCCCTAAACTTTGTTATTTTTGGAAACCCTACTAATCATTTTCCAAAAATCCCAAAAACCACAAGGTAGATGCTCTGGACCTATATCTACCTCTGTGAATTTTCCTGGCCAAATAGCTTTTATTTTAAATGCCCAAAACCTATTTTCCATTTTGGATCAGAAGTGTTCGATGAAATTTTTGCATAACCAAAGTTTCGAATTTGGAAAAAAAATTCTTCTGCAAACTTGTTGGAAATTCAATTTTGCATCTAGTGACGCGATCAGTTTTTCTTATAGAGCCCCAGGTTGAGAGAAACAAGCCCATGCCGATGTCGGCATGGCCAGAACAGTGGCCACCGCTGGCATGCCACGCCAGACGGGCGCCGCCGGTTTCTGGTCGTCGCCGTTGGCCTCCCCCGGAGCTCCTCTTGCGCCCCCTGCTTATCCTCCTCTCCCTCGACCACCCCCCTGAGCCACGCGTCGCCGCCACCTCTCCCGTGCGCCATCGTCCACTAGCCGATGCGCCTCTTGCACAGCACCGCCGCGGGACCCCCCCCCCTCGCCAGTGGCCAGCACAACGCGCCCGTACCCGACGATCCTATCCCCGCCCCGCGAATCCCGTCGTCCAGCTTGCCCTACAGCTACACCGACGGCGCGCCACCCGCTACAGCATCGACGGGATGCCCGTCGACTCGCCATGGCCGCCCGGACCCCCACCGCCCGCAAGCACCACGCCACCCCCAGGTCCTGTCCCCGGCCCCGGTTTCGCGTCGACAGCACAGCCTGGAAGCTACACCGACGACGCGAAGTCTGTCGTCTCCCTCTACCACGGCCTCCCCGTCCCGCCACCTCGCCATGAGCCTCTTCCGGACCCCCACCGCGGCGAGCTATAAAATGGAGCCCCCGGCTCCCTTCGACCGCCACACCACCACCCCCTCCCTCTAAGCCTCCTCCCCAGCCAGAATCAGCCCCTCGGGAGCTCCAGAGCACCGGCGACGAGCACGTCTCCTCCGCTCGGTCTCCAGCCGATTCCCCTCTCCAGAGCCACCCCGCCACCAATTCGCCACCCCCTCCTCCAATCCAGACCACCAGGGAGCCGTGGCCGTCCTCGACGGAGCACGGGATGCCCTGAGTCGCCGTGTTTATCCTCGACCGTGGCTCGGCCACCGCGGTCAATGACGCCGCCACAACGCCAAGATTCCCCGCCATCCATGAGCACACCGACGAGCTAAGGCTCGACACCCCGAGCCTCCCTGACCCCTTCCCCTCCCCTCTCCGTCGCCTCGGCCTCCGGAGGACGCCGCCGGTGAGTTCGCCGTGCCGGCGACCCCGACCTCTTCTCTGTCTCCTTTCTTTTTTTCGGGCGCGTACCGGTTCGGCCCAGCAGCCACTTACCAGTGGGACCCGGCCCTCAGGATTTTAAACTTTTCCAAAACGTTTTCCTTATTTTGTTTCTGTTTTTGGAAAAACAGATTTCTAGGGTTAACTTTGAAAGGTCATATCTTTTTCAAAAATAATCAGAAAAATATGAATCTTTTTGCGTTGGCTTTGTTTTGAAATTATCTATCCAATGTCACTAGTTTCAAATATTTTGAAGATCATTTTCTTATTGAGCCTTTGGATATCTTGAGAAGAGTTTTGACCCATGTTTTAAATCTTTTTAAATAGATTCCAACTATCCTATTGAAGGAGAAGTTGACCCCATCACTGAAGGCAAGCCATCAGCCCCCAACCATCTGTTCCAACTTGTCGATGCCTTATTTTTCAATTGTTTGAACGGTAGTTGCATCTCATATGCCACATCACATGCCTATTATTTCATGCTTATGATTTCATGCAAGTTTATTATTGCCACCTTTATTTCCTGTAATACGATAAACTCATGTTCCGTGAGTTGAGTTCCGGTACCCTGTCTAAATACACGTTGGGTCCTGCCCAAGTCGATTGAAGCGGCTACTTTTCTGTAGAGTTGTGGAGTTGCGTTGGACGGTACCATGCACCACTCCCCATTCCGGCGACGATGGACTGGGGGAACCGCCGCAGTCAATGGAATGGTGGAACGGGATCGCGTGGACGCCTCCACTAATTTTTGTAGTCGACCTATGGCTGTCACTGGTCGGAGGTATCTCTGCCATCGCCCGGTTGACGCTAACCAACTGTGCTATTTTATTTTCTTTTACTCAACCTATGGCTGTTTCTGGCCGGAGGCACCTCCGCCATCGCCCGGTTGATTGTGCTATTTAATTTCTTTACTCGACCTGTGGCTGTCACTGGTCGGAGGAAACTCCACCATCGCCCGGTTGAATTGTTCTTTTATTTTCCTTACCAACCTGTGGTGGCATCACGTCGCCCGGTTGACTTTACTTTACCTTACTCAACTGCTATGTGATTATTTTATGCTCATGTATATCTTGTGGACTAACGTTTGTTGTTATCTTGTGGTTGAGAATAAAATTGACTAAAAAGATAATCACCTCCGTCGACTAGATTGAGTCTTATAGTGCCACTCGCCAAACACACCCGCACAACCATGCGTCGTTGAAATGGGCAAACCGTAGCTTAGTAGCCTATCGAGCCTCTTTTGATGCTACCCACTTGGCAAGTCTAGTCGGTTACTGCATAGTTGTGCTCGGGGCTAGTCTTGTGAAGGTTCCGGAGCTAGGCATTGCTCATGAGTTGGGGACGTGCCGGATTCACTTCGTCATAAGACTTAGCCCGAGTGGTAAGTCGGTAGCTATACAAGGAGTGTCTTGGTAGAGCGGACGGCTACGGGGGAATAGTTTTGTGCGGCAGGTACCGGCTGTACAAGCTTAGACCCCAACGTGTGGATAAAAGTTGCAACCTCTCGAGAGTGTCAAATCTAGAATCTAGTATCGTTCCTACCTAAGGAACAGTGTTGGGTCCAGTCACACTAGAGTCAGTCCAGTCGAGCACGGAGAACCAAACTCACTAAGTGGTCAGAGTTGGCTAAAGTTGAATGAGCTGATAAGTGGACCAAAGTTGGTCAAGCTTGAGAACCTAAGTATTGATAATATTGTTGTGTGGGAATGAGACTCGTTCTCATAATCCACGGTTTTCGTCACAGGTAAGAAGGTAAGTTAAGTCCAACTGTTAAGCTTGGACTCGCACCTTACCCTACTGCACCCATGCCATGCCATATAGGATCGTTGGTTACGGTTGATTGTGGATTGATGTCTTGCGAGTACATTCCATGTACTCACCTGGCTTTTCATGTGGCCAGATCCTCCTACCCCCGTTGCCGAGAACCCCTTGTACGAGAACTAGATCCGGTATCCAGGCAGAGCCCCGTGGAGTTAGGCCCTCTTCGTCGCACGCTTCCGCCATCCCGCTGACGCCCTCTGATGAAGTCTTGTTCGATAAATAATGTACAAACTGTTGTGTGCGCTAGGGTGCAGCCTTGTAACGATACCCTTGTAATCTATCGTCGGTCCCCGACCCCTTTAATAAAGTGGTTATGTTCTGTTATCAAGTTGTCATATATTCAGTGCTCCTGGGACTGATATATGGGATGTCTCAATCTCCAGATCGGGGTGTCACATTGGACTACGGGTCCATGGCAGTAGCTAGATGCTAGTCTCTCTCCCTTGTGCTTCATGTATTATGATCTTGTGAGCTGCCTAACATGATCAAGATCGATTATTGTAATGCTATGTGATGTGTTTGCTGGGATCTGATGGATTATGAAGTTATGATCAGATTGTGCATGATTCTTATATGTTGATTTATGTTCTTGCATGCTCTCTGATGTGCGTAGTTATTTTGGCCAAGTGATTGTGTGTATCTCCAAGAGGGAGTATTTATGCTAGATAGTGGGTTCATGCCCCCTTTTGTTCCTGGGCACGAGTGACAGAAACGTCTAAGGGCGAGGGCGTGCTGTTGCTACTAAGGGTAAAACAGCGGTGTTAATGTCTCTTTTGATATTAGAATTGCTTACTTCATGTGCTTTACTTAATGCAAATGTCTGTTGCTTGCAACTTAATACCGTTGGGTGACAGGCTGGATAGCGATCCCACGGTGGACTTTTTAGACAAAGATGCAGTTGGACTCAACGGTATTTGTTCATTGTCGTGATGCCTACATAAATATTATCATGTTCTCTATGTCATAGCTAGATTAAGTTTGTGTTATAATCTTGTTAATTGCCTAGCTGTAATTTGTTTACCCATCATATGAGTGTTTTATTTACTTGAGAGACTCCACTAGTGAACCCATGGCCCCCGGTCCATCTTTTTACATTGATTGCAATCTTTATTCATCACTTTTCACCATCATTACTCCTCTGGTCCACTTTCATATTTTCATATATTTTACTATACAATTAACCGCTTTGTTTTCTGTGAGACCGGAAAGATTGACAACCTTTCCGCCGTTGGGGGCAAAGTAATTGGTTGAGTGTGTGCAGGTCCACGTATGTTGAAGATTAAGCGACAGAGATTTTCAACATTCACTTTGTTGTTGATTTCAAAGTCCTACTGTTTCGATAAACCTCGGTTCGTTTACGAGGGAAAACTGCTACTTACTACATCCACGCCTTCGCTTGGGGCACAACCCAACGCTACCATCACCGATCATCAGCCACCGCCCGAGCTCTCCTCCGCCTGCTGCCGTATTCCTCGGCCGGCCGTCGCCCGAGCTCTCCTCTGCCTGCCGCCGTCCCCGCTCGCCGGCCGCCGCGTCGTTCTCCTCTCGGCCGCCATCCTCTCGGACCCTTCTCGCCGGCCGCCGTCCTCCTCGCTAGCCCTCCTCCTCTTGTTCTCCGGTAAGGAACCGGGACTTAGCTAAATTTTTGTTAGCTAAATTTGCTAAATTTTTTTGTTTGCTAAATTTGATTAACTTAGATAACTTAGATAAAATATGTTGTTAATAATTTAGCAATAAAAATAAATATGTTGTTAATATGATTTTTTTTGTTAGCTAAATTTGTTAAATTTGATTAACTTAGCTAACTTAGCAAACTTAGCTAAATTTGTTAACTTAGCAAAATTTGATTAACTTAGCTAACTTAGCTAGGTTAAACACTAACTCTTTGCCATTTTACTAGTTAGGTTAATTAGCTAGATTTACTAGTTAGGTTAATTAGTTAGATTTACTAGTTAGGTTAATTAGTTAGATTTACTTGTCACAGGTTATATCTAGCTTCCTACTACTTCCTCATGAGCTTAAAAACAGAGGCACAAAAAGGAGAATTTTGAAAGTTTTAAAGATAGCACATGAAAATTTTACTTGGAGTGGCAGGGAAATACCACATGTAGGTAGGTATGGTGGACACAAATGGCAAAGATATTTGGCTCAGGGATTTGGATGCACGAGAAGTATTCCCTCTCAGTACAGAATTTTTGGGCTTAGCAGGATATCAAGAAAACACATAACATCAACTTGGTTCAATGAATGACTACAGATATACATCATGCATAACCACTGGACTTCACACCGTCTACCTTGTTAGCCAAACCAACTCTTTGCAAAAAGAATATCTAGACTTTGAGAGCTACCAAGCAGGACAAGCACCACAATTTTAAAGCTTTACAGTAGTTCTTTACTAATCTATTCTTACTATATGATCCACAAGTTTAAGCATTAATCTACTTCATATCTCTAAATAATTAACAAGTATCAAAGATTCAAGACAATGATCTACAAGATTAAGCAGCACTTTTTACACTTCCTACATGATAATTTCCACTTAACCAAACACCAATCAACTTATTTGAAACAAAACTAAACGAGTGAAACAACAAGGGCAATACTTCCTAACTACAAAAGCTAACAACTCTTAACAAGAGATGCTTGAAAACAAGAGCTGGAAGCAAAATAACAAAGGCTAAACACTCAACACTTGTAAGTGAAGAGCAGGGGTGTATAATGAAAAAGCGGAGCGTGTTTCTCTCCCAAACAAGCATGCATGGAGCCAAATTATTGCAAAGACCAGAGAACTAAACACAAACAAACTGAAAATAAAAACAAACTGACGCTCCAAGAACAACACATAATGTGTAAAGGAATAAAAATATAGTACCATGAGAGAAACCGATGATTGTTGACGAAGAAGGGGATGCCTTGGGCATCCCCAAGCTTAGATGCTTGTTACTTCTTAAATATTTCAGAGGAGGGTCCATGGGGAGCCTCCCCAAGCTTAGTCTTTTAACCCTTCTTGGTCTTCCTTCATCACCTCGCACTCGGATACTTGAAAACTTCCTTCACGCAAAACTTATAGCAACTTCATTAGAGGGGTTAGTCCACAAAAACAATATCTTCCTTCAGTTCCAAAGCACATGTCATGAACTTATTTTTTTTACAACATTAGCTACTGTCACAATGGTCCAAGTAAAGCTCTAGCTTTGAAAAAGCTTCACTCTGTCCGTGAAAGAAGCAATACAAAACTAAGGACAGAATCTGTCAAAAACAGAACAGACTGTAAAGATGAATTTTTTCGGGGCACTTCTGGACCTCAAATCAGAAAAATTAAAACTAGAGAAAGGTAGAGAAAGCCCTGATGCTTGCTATCAAAACTTTTCAGCCACAGATGACGTTCTGTGATGTTTTGGATTTTCGAACAGTGAAGAACAGAAATCTGTTTCTGGACAGCAAACTCACCAATTAGTCTTCCTCTCTTTAGAGGCTATTCTTGGCACCAAAAACCAAAAACAAAAGATACGAGGGAGTTGTTACAGAAGTAACATCAACCAAAACTCAAAGAAACCAAAAAAAATTGGGTTGCCTCCCAACAAGCGCTTTTCTTTAACGCCTTTTAGCTAGGCACAATGATTTTAATGATGCTCACATAAGAATAAGAGTTGAAACAAAAGAGAGCATCAAGAAGCAAATATAAAACAAATTTAAGCCTAACCACCTTCCTATGCATTGGTATTTTTCAAACAAATAAATCCATGAAGAACATAGTGACATGCATAGGAAGGTAAAATAAAACTTTCAACATATAGAGAGAAAACTCTTTCTTATAAAAATCATTGAGGCTTAAAGCAACCAAGAGCAACCTCAAAACTTTCATAATGATAGGAATCATGGTAACCTATTTACCTCTCTCATAATAATTTTCAGTAGTATTATAATTAATATCATCAAGTAACACAGGACCATCATAAACTTCATAGCATAAGTCATCATAAACAACCGTATCCCATTTTATTTCTACCTTCTGTTTCTTTTTGGTTTGGTTGTGTTTTGGGTGATGTTTAATAGGGGAATCGTGGTCATAAGTGTAGCAAGCATCAATTTCCTCAAAAAGGGATATTTCAAGAGAATCCGTGGGAACATAACATTCATCCTCCTTTGGTAAGCATGGAGGGTAATTATATAATGCAAGAGTTAGAGAGTTACTATCATTAGGAGGTAGATCCTTTGTTTGTCCTTCAATCTCCTACTCTTTTTCATCCAATGAGATCTCAGCTTCAGCATTTTCTTCTTCCATGGTTTCCTGCAAGGCAACAATCTCTTCTTTTGGAGGATAAGTTCTCTCAAGAAATTCAATAATATAAGGATTATCATTGTAATACTCAAGGCAATATCCAAGTATAACAAAATTTTCATATTTGTAAGAAGCATCATCAATATCTTTAAGCATAGAAGTAATTTCATAGGCACCCATGAAAACAACAAATTCTTCAATTTGTTCAAGATTATCAAAATCATAGTTTCCTTTAGCATAAGAGGCCAATACTTCATTATCATTATTATCACATTGGAAAGGGAGGTGTTTATGCCTCCTACAACAAAAAGATTCATTAAGGCACCAGGATTCATCATATGTAGAGCAAAAGTTTTCAGCAAGACTATTCAATTTATTTATTTGTGCCCATAAGTGTTTCCTTTTTTCAGACAAGCGGTATTCCTTATAATATTTCTGTTGTTCCTCCGTGAACCCACCTTGCCAATAAGATCTAGTCTCACAGAAAGTAACCATTGATAGCAAGTAAGGAACAAGACATAATAACAGAACAGAACCGAAATAAACTAGGTGCTGGAATTTTTAATTTTTTTGTGTTTTTCAGTTTTAGAGCAAACGAAAGGCAAAACAAGACTAGAAAAAAATATACTAAGAAAGACAATAACAAAGTAAAGTGAAAGGATGTGTGAAACTCCCCTAGCTGAAGCTTCCAAGTCCCTGGCAACGGCGCCAGAAAACAGGCTTGATGGCGTGGATCACACGTTCGCTGGGAATCCCAAGAGGAATGTATGATGCAGCGTAGCAGCAGTTTTCCCTTGATTACAAAACCAAGGTTATCGAATCCAGTAGGACTTGGAGAAGGCTTAGCGAGGTGTCAATCTACTTTGACGCTTATAGATCAACGCGGACCTGCACACAATCACAAACAAGTACTTTGCCCCCAACAAAACAGAGAGGTTGTCAATCTCTCCGGCTTGCCGAACACAAAGGATTAATTGTGCAGATGTAAAATATGAAGAGACTGAAATATGACCAGCAAGCAAATGATGATAAAAAGCTATTAAAACGGTTGTAAACAATGTAGGAAAATAGGTCCGGGATCCACAGTTCACTAACGGTGTCTCTCCGGAAGATATACATGATGCGTAACAAATTACAGCATGGCAATTGACAGAATTGTTGGCGCACAACAAGGCTATCATAAAACAATATAGTTCGTCGTTTCATCTAATATGGTCATTACGTCAAAATGCATAGACCGTTATCCAACTGCATCTATGACTAATAATCCACTCCGGGATCGCTATCCAGCATGTCACCCAAAAGTATTAAGTTGCAAGCAACAGATCATTGCAATAAGCAAAGTGCATAATGTAAGAAATGTAAATAACACAAGGAAATCACACCGTTGTTTTCTCCCTAGTGGCAATAGCACATCTCTCGTCTTAATCGTTTCTGTCAACCCAAGCTCAGACAAGAGAGGCATGGACCCACTATCTAGCATAAATACGCCCTCATACAACACTAATAATTACTTGGCCAAAGCATCCACTAGCATCGGAGAGCATGCAAGATCATAGATAAAACACAACACATAGATGAACAAAAGTAATGACTTCAACAATTCATCAGATCCATGCAAACACAATCATGTAGCAGTTACAGATAATATGATCTTGATCATGATAGGCAGCTCACAAGATCTAAGTAATGGAGTATAAGAAGGAGAGACAACCATCTAGCTACTGCTATGGACCCGTAGTCCCGTGGTGGACTACTCACGCATCACTCTGGAGGCAGGCATGGTGGTGTAGATGCCTCCGGTGTCGATTCCCCTCTCCGACAGGGTGCCGGGAAGAGCTGCAGAACCCTCCCGAACTAGGGTTGGAGATGGCAGCGGCCTCGGACGTCTTCTGGAAAATATGATCGGGTATTTAGGGTTTTCGGGGCGAAGACCAATTTATAGGCGAAGAGGCGACTCGAGGCGACGAAGGAGGGCTCCAGGTGGTCCCCAGGCGCGGCCTAGGGTAGTGCCGCTCCTGGAGGGCGTCAAGAGGCTGGGAGCCTCCCCTCCGGGCGTCCTTCGGGTTCCGTCTTTGTTTCAACTTGGAAATAAATCACGTAAATTTTCAGTGCGTTCCGAGAAACTTCACAGAACAACTTTTCTGAAACAAAAAGACAGCAGAAAACAGGAACTGGCACTGGGCATCTTGTTAATAGGTTAGTTCCATAAATCATGCCAAAATGATATTAAAACATTATAAAAACACGTGGCACTGATATATAATCAAGCATGGAACATAAAAAATTATAGATACGTCGGAGACGTATCAGCATACGGTGGGTGTAAGCCATGTATGCACAACAAAAAATACTAAGGTTAAATTGGCGAGCCTAGCATGTACAGACATGGCCTCAGAGCACAAGGGATCGAAAGATCAAGCATGAGTCGCAAGAATGGTGCGATAGACATTGCAATGTCCACATTTGCAGTCATGCAGCCGGCTGTGACGATCGGGGGTTGTATGGTGAATAAGGATCGTGTAATCATTAACACCATTTTTGAGAGATGATAGTCTTAGTGGAGTTATTTTATAATGCGATTATCATTGAACTCATATTATAAACATTATTTTAAAATCGCCGTTGCAAAAATCCTTGTAGACAATGGATTTCGAGTTTCACGCGGTTTTCCGTTCTGAGGATCTCCGCCTCGATGGGTCCAACCTAGCCGGATGGTACTACCGCCTGATGGACACCCTCAAGTCCAACAATTTGCTCTTCGTGTTAGAAGAACCATTAGGAGATCCACCGGGTGATTCTGCAAGTGAGGAGGGCGACGAGCAGTGGCGTGATCGACGTGATATCTACTGCTGCGTCGAGACCTTGATGCGAACATGCATGCACTCTGACTTACAGTGGCAATTCAACCACTCCAGCGCTAGTGATATGATCACTGAACTAACAGTAATCTTCATAGCGCAAGTCAGAGCGATCAGATTCGAGTGTCTGAACGAATTTCTTTCAACCATGATGGAAGAAAAGACCTGTTTGGACCAACACTTGATGAGGATGCATGAAATCCATCGACGCCTCACTTATGATTGGGACTACTTAATGACTGATGAGATGGCAATAAATGTGGTATTGCACTCGCTTCCCCTCAGCTATAAGAGCTACGTCAGAGATTTTGTGATGAAAGGAGAACAGTTCACCTTCTTTGCATTCCTAGATCGGTCGAGGACCGCCAAAGTAGAACCAGTAGAAGCAGAAATCATCGACCCAGAAGGTATATTTGATATACAGTTTATAAATGTTTTTCCATTCGCACTTTGCAGTTTTGTGAAGTATTTGATACTTTTTCTTGTTTTATGAAAACATAACCGACTGTGCATGTGGCTTGGAATGGACAAGGCGCCAATGCGTGATTGGGAGCTATCAAGGAGTTGATGCTGGAGACGCCCTTCCTATACATTTATCGTTTTGATTGGTAAATTTGGATAAATTTTGTAATCGATTAGAGTGTGGACTAAATTTGTGTGTCTTACATCTCGCGAGACGGTTATTCATGTAAAGACAAGGAGTTGTTCTATATTATGAATAAATATCTTTTGTGGTCACATTCCGATTATAAGTATGTTATTCTTATCTAAACGTAAATTAGAACATTTATAAATCATGCTAAGTAAAATCCAAAACCAAATAATGAATTCACGATGATGTTTTAGTCTTGGTGATAATGTGTAAAACATTTAGATGATTAACACATACGCCCCTTTTTGCCATGATAGGCAATATGACTAAAAACGCCACACCCGGTGTGCCGTAAATTGCTAAAAGTCGTATGTGATTAATTCTCATTCTTAGCAAATAAATGAGAATCATTATTTCGTGGACTCCGTTATAAGTCTAAGTAAATAAATGGTTTTACTTATGATTTAGAAATATTTGATGAAGAACAAAAGAAATTTCAGAGTAAAATTAGATATTAGTTTTAATAAGAAAATTGAGTCTCTGCGATTGAATCAAATTGGCAAGATATTTGAGTTATCATTTTAGCATATGGATGTGTGAACAGTGTTTCACAAGATTACAACTTTTGGAATTTTCCAATATGATTGATGTATTCTAAATATTGTAAATCACACTTTATTGAATATCGTGTGGTAATAAAGCGATCTCTTATTAGGGTTAATAATACCAATTAGAATAGCTAAACACTCCTCTCAAAGGGCCTATGTGCTATTCGCAGGAACACATCCATATGAATTATGGAAAGTCGTGGTTTCAAAATTATGTGATTGAAACTATAGCGAATAAACAAATTTTGTAGTATATTCACAGATTAGTGTGAATGCTCCTTCGACCAAAACCAAAGAAGGGCAAATATAGTATTTACTAAAAGATTGGTATTTTATCATGAAGGAGTTGTCATGATAAAAGGTTGCTGGAATTAAATATAGTAAAAGTTGAAATAAGGTTATTAACCTTAACCTTCGAGTTATCGAATGGGCAACGAAAAGAGTTCCGCTAAAATGTGTACTTTACACATAAAAGAGAAATATATGATAATGATCATAATTTTCCGACTAAAGCTTTTTACTAATAAGGCAGTAGGATTCAAGAATATATTTGCCACGGTGCAAATTAAAATATTCATGATTAACATGTCGTGTCCGAGAAACATGGCGTACCTACGAAGTACAAAATGACCCGGAAATACGATAATGACTAGGGAATCATTGGAAAATCCAATTTCAAGTATGGGATCGCAAGGTAGATGCTGCTTGATCCGGTTGGGTGATTTTTATCACTTGATATCTTTTAAGGAGTTAAAAGAAAAGAATAATACATAAAACGACGCAGTGCACATTTTCTCAAGAGGAGTATCTTGGACAAAATTCAAAGATAATTGATCACTTAAATGTGGTGATTCTTGCATCCGTTGGATTGTCACTAGCGTGGTACTAGTGCATCATATTTGGAAATCTCGACTTGAAGAGTTATTCAAGAAGGTTTTGGAATTGTCCAAAATGTCGAGGAATTTGCACTTGCAAATTTTTGAGTGGGAGCTAATTGATATAAATATGTGTGTAACATATTTTAAGTAGGAGCAAATTGATCACCATGATCAAATATGTGGGTAACATGTTTTTGAGTGGGAGCCAATTGGGGTTTTCATGATTGAATATGTTAAGGACATATTTGAGTGGGAGCTTGGCACCGTTTTGTGTATGCAAGGAGCATATTGTGAATGTTGCTGGTAATATTGGTATTAGAAGTGTAAGTTCGAATTTATGAAGGAGTTTATAAATTGAACAATCTATCCAAATAGATAGATTAAGTCAAGTAGTGTTTGCGCAAATGAGATTCTAAAGGAGTTCAGAATGGAACAAGTAAATGACGGAGGTTTGATACGTCCATTTTGCATCACTATTTTACATCATAATTTATCTTTATTCATTGATATATTTCATATTATGATGCAATACTTAAGTTATTTTATCCCATTTTGCATGTTTGGCAATTATTGGAGATGCATCCGCCGGAGCCTGGAATCAGCTGGAAAGTACCTGTCAAGACACCTGACTTCGGAAGCCCCAAAAATTCCAGGAAAATTCAGAGCGTAATATTTCGGGAAATAAGTCACGGAGCCAGAAGGGGGCAAAGAGGCGAGCAACAGGGGGCAGGGGCGACCCCCTGCCGCGGGCCCACCTAGGGCCGCGGGTGGGGCCCGCCCTGGTCCCTGTGGCCCCTCTCTGGCTCCCCTTCGGCGTATTATTGACACTTGACCTAAAAAACCTCGGGGGCATCGACGAGGAATTTTTCCGCCGCCTCCACGAGGCGGAAACCAGACAGAGAGAAGAAGAGCTCTGGCAGGGAGAAATCTACCGGGGAATTTCCCTCCCGGAGGGGGGAATCATCGGCATCGTCATCGCCATCACGCCGGGCATCATCGGGATCATCATCAACACCATCTTCATCATCAGCACCATCATCACCGTCACCGTCCCATCTCATCCCGTTGTAGCAATTGTCATTGTTTTGTTATTAGTTCATTGGAATCGTATCCCGGGTGTTGATTACTACTTGTAGTTGATGCTTGAGAGTTTTATCGGTGAATTGTCTTTACAATCAGATTGTTGCCCTTATTCATATCACCTCTGATCATGATCAATATGATGTCTTGTGAGTAGTTCGTTTGGTTCTTGAGGACATGGGGAAAGCCTAGTTGCTAGTAATTGCATAATGTTGAGTAATATTTAATGGTTTGATTTATGTTGTGGTGTTATTCCTCTAGTGGTATCGTGTGAACGTCGACTACATGATACTTCACCTTTCAAAGGGCCTAGGGGAATGCATAGTGTATTTAGTTTTCTTGTGGTAGGGTTGCAGGAGTGACAGAAACCTAAACCCCAATTTGTGAACTAGTGCACTAGGGAGCGTAGGGTCTCGGAGTTTAAGGCTGTGGTTAGGTTTTTATCTTAATTACTTTCTTGTAGTTGTGGATGCTTGCAAGGGGTTTAATCACAAGTATGTATTTGTCCAAGTAAGGGCGGTGCATTAGCATAGGTCCACCCACACAGCACTTTATCAAAACATTGAAGGTTAATCACCGGCGTGCAATGAAACTGGCTAGGCAGAAACTCCTATGTGTTCTCGAGAACGTTTTAATCTTCATAAGTAACACAACCGGCCTGTCGTTTGAGCTTAAAAGGATTGGGCTATTTGCTGCAATTATTGTAGCACTCTTTTATTTACTTGTTCTTCATTTGTTCTTTAAATCAAAAATCCAAAAACAATTCTCTTTTAGTGCTTGCAGTGAAACCTTGCTAAAAACTACTTGTCAACACCTTCTGCTCCTCGTTGGGTTTGACACTCTTACTTATCGAAAGGACTACGATAGATCCCCTATACTTGTGGGTCATCAAGGTTCTTACTTGCAAAATTTGGCAAACTATTGAGTTAAAACTCAGTGCACAAATAATAGTTGTTGGAGATATGTTGTAGGAACTATGCCTGAATCATAGATGCTAAGATATAAAACCATATTATATGCTTGACGAAATGTGACCCAAGTTCTTTGATTAAAAGAACATGTTCTGAAGTGATTAGGAATAAATCACTGAACATGAGTTGAGTAATTTCTCTAGCGTCTAAGATAGAGCTATGAGAAATATTTCTAGAGATTGGTGGACTTGGTGAGTCCGAATACCAAACTAGATTGGAAATCTCGTAAAGGCAGAACCACAGCGAAAGCCTGGTTAAACATCGAAGTGGCATAGAATACACAGTCGATTTGAAAGTCTACATAGAAGTATAATTACTTTGAGGATTAGCCAAATATGTTGTTTGAAGTTGAGGAAATTTTTTGCTTCCTAAATAGAGCGTGTTTCTGGTGCATATGATGTTGAGAAATTCCGTCTGAATGATCAAGGATCATGTAAGCATGGAAGAAACAAAAGGTCTCACTCTACAACCCAACATATTTTAGGTCCATCATGGAGATGATGGGGTAATGTCAATTTAGGTGACATTAAAGTTTTACAAAGGAAAAATGGATCTGATTAGCACAGACCATTGACGATCAACCTCTTCCACTAGCAAGCATGATCTGGAAGCACAAGTCAAGTGTGGTACAGCGATTAGTAACAAACTCAACTAGTTTATTTTTACTCTAGTGCAAGTGGGAGACTGTTGGAGATATGCCCTAGAGGCAAATAAACAAAGGAGTTTACTGTAATATCTCATTAAGTTTATAATTAGTTTTATACCATGCTATAACTGTATTAAGAGGAAACATTAATACAGGTGTGGTATGTAAACAACCAGGTCCCTAGCAGGTATAAGAATACGCTAGTTCATTGGTCAACCGATCATTGAGGTTTCCCAATCATGGGCATTTATGCCAATTGACAATAGAGTCATTTCATTGGGTGAATGAAAGTGATGGATCTCGTTACCCAAATAACGATTATTACAACTTGATCAAGTCACGAAGTTCACCGTTGTAATAATTATGAAACATGGTACCTTATTCCTTAGACCATGAGATAATAATCTAATCACTATCTCCGGAGGATGCCTTGACTGTATCAACCGTCACACCGTACCAGGGTGATCATAAAGGTGCAGCTCAGGTATGCGAAGATGATATGTTGAGAAGTATGTATCAAGAGCGGGATTTGCACCTCCGCGTGACAGAGAGATACTTTGGGCCCACTCGGTGAGTCTTCATCGAAATAAGCTGCGCAACGTATGACTTGGTCATGGGGATGAAAGATTACGGGAACGAGTTGAATAGCACTTGGCCGGTAACGAGATGGAACTGAACATGGATATGTTGGATGATCAAATCTCGGGCAAGTCAGTATCATGATTGCAAAGGGAATAGGAATTTATGTTTATGGTTCAACGACAAAGTTATTCGTGGAATGCACAGGGGTCATTATGGGCATCCAGGTCCCGCTAATGATCAATTGATCGGAGATGAGTCTCGATCATGTCTGGAGTGTTCCCGAACCGTAGGGTAACACACTTAAGGGTTTGACGGCGCTAGGATATCGTTCTCGTAGTGTTGGAATTACCGAAGATAGGAAAGGAGAGCACCGAAGAGTTCCGATGAAATCCGAAGGAATATCGGGGTGATCCGGAAGGAGTATCGGAGTCACGGGAATTTATATATTATGTGTGAATATATTAATTGGAGAATTATATATATTCATATATTGGTGGAAATAATTTCAATAATGATAAATAATTAATTGGAGAATTAAATATTTATATATTAATTAATGAATTATATATTTATTTATTGATTTAATATAATATTTATTAATTAAAAATTGTTTTAATTCGAATTTAGGGGCAGCCCCATCTAATGGGCCACTTCCGGAGGGAAGGGCCCATGTGGGGGCCGACCGCCCCAAGGGAAGCAAGGAGGGGCGGATGGGCCTCATGGCCCATGGCCAATTCGTCCATGAGGTGGCCGGCCAAGGGCTGGCTGCACCACCCCCTCCTCCCTCTCCTTTAGTCCCACAATGGGGAGCTAAGAAGGAGGGGATCCCCCTTCCACCTATATATATGGGTGCCACGTGGAGGAAATTAATTAAGGAAAAATCACGATTAATTCCAGAAATTCCTTGGCCACCTCCACGACACCCCACCACCTCTCCACCCCTCTCGTTGCCCGCGGCCCCAAGTAAGGGCTGCATACGAGAGGTATATCTTCCCGGTTGCACGCCGTCGTGCTGCCGGAATTCCGCCAGAAGATCTACTTCCGCAACCTCGGCTGGATCAGAGGGACCGGGAGTCGTCGTCAAGCACCGTACGTGTGTGAGTACTCGGAGGTGCCATTGCGGCACCAGTCGTCGCGCCGGGATCGTCACGACCTTGAGGTCAGCTTCAGTTCGACTACATCGTCCACGTTCCTCTCGGACGTTAAACGCTTTCGGTATACAAGAGGTATGTCGCCGGAACCATCCCGTTACCGCATTACTAATAGATAGATCCTGGCAAATTTTGAGTTGCGTTAGATAGAAATTTTTTGTTTTCTGCTACCGAACCCCTTCACAGCATCCATTTGGTACTTATGAAAGAATGTCTCTACACTTAAGTCACTTTTTTTGGTGTCCCAAAGAAGTGTCTCTACATTAAGAAAAGGGCATCGACATGATTGTATGACAATTTGAGAGAGAGAACTTGAATTTTCCTCTAGAGAAGTGCCACCACAAAAAATTGTGTGACGAATCAGTTCTGGTCTTTGTCGTAGCCACCCGGTGAATGGAAGTGGAGTTGCAGTGGTGGTGTTGGCAGGGGAAGGTGCACTTCAGGATCTAGGTGGTGCGGACCACGCTCTACCACGTCGAGGTCTCCTGCGCTCACCCTCTCTTCCCGGTATCCGCCATTCAGCTTTGCTGACACTTGCGAATGTAGTGCGCAATTTTCTTCTTCTTGCAGATCTGCAAAACCCTTTAGTTTTTTTCGGTTTCATTAAATTCTTTTTTATAGATATTTTAGTGAGTTTTTCTGCAGATGCAAAAGAAATCTGAATTTTAGTCGGTACTTCACTATTTTGACTTTTAGTCGGTGCATTCCTGGTATTCAGTAATGGTGATGATCCAAGCATCACGTACGTATGACATATCTTAGTCTGAGAAAATACTTAAAGCAAACATATTTTCGTGAAGACATACAAATCATCAGCTAGAAGAAAAGTAAAAACATAAATGTTATGTTATTTTGCGGGCCTGGTTTGGAAATACCGCCTAAGTACGTAAAACTTATAACGGCTCATAACACACAAAGTAAAACTTTATAAATCATTATGTGGATTATCTTAAGGTGAGTATCACTAGATTTTCTACGGATAATATGCATTTTGTAAGTTATATATGATTTTTAATTCAGAAATAAATGACCAATAAATGTTAGCTCCTTTATTGGGATATAGCTGCCAATTTTTAGAATGCCATAGGGTACTCTTGAACCTTGCTAACTTCAAGTCAATTATTCGCAAGGTTTGGCCAAAATATAGCTACCAATATAGCTACCAAAATGTTGGCAAAAATATGGTGGCTATCAGATTTTTGTCACGCGTAGACACAAACACCAACAAAATCAGACATCCATCTTAAGAAAATTAGTCTGCCATAATGAATCAACAACTCAATATTTTTTACATAGTATTCCTAGAAATATCATTTGCCCGAAGTTTTGGAAAATTAAATAAGTATAATATAGAAATTACGCGCTCAGAAGAAATTGGAATCATGAGAAGTGTATACATATGTATTTTATCATAATAAAGGAAATAAGAAATACGATGAAAATAAATGTATAATTTCAGTATAGGACGAAATCTATTTGATAATCCTGATTTAGTGGAAACTAGAGGGACTGCTGCTGCACCCAGAGGCACCAATTGGATACTTAAATTTTTTAAATTATGTGTAACCCTATTTTAAAAGTACTTTTATGCAACTTTTTTTTGAGGAACCGGTGGTCGTATCCACCCCTCGAATAGATAGAAGAATTGACCCAATTTATAAGGAAAACCGGGTCAAAAAACCATACAAACTATACACTGTACAGCGCCCTGTTTATGAGGAAAACAGGGCCGAAAACCACACAAGCAAGGGGGTCGCCGCCCACACGACGCGAACCCACCAAACGCCACAAAACACACCACCATCTCCGGGGCCGCCGCCCCGACTTACACCACTCGGCACCAAAGCCGCACACGAGCCACAACGCCGCACGACCCAGCCGTCTCGTAGCCCATGCTACCCTCGCTAAAGACGACCGCCCCGCAGACCTCAACGTCGCGCCAAAACCGGGACCGCCGCCCCGACGTAGCAACAAGAGGTTCAACCTCTGCATTGCCCGGAGGTGATCCAGCCGAGTCGACGAATCCGCTGCCCTCGTAGCTCAAGGTTGCCACCCAAACCCGTGCAAGGTCACGGTCCTGCCCCGTAGGATCGCCACTGCAACGGAGATCGAGGCCGCCGCCTCGACGCACCACCACCGTCCGGAGCCGCCGCCCCAGCGTCCACCGCCCGCGACCACACGCCCGTCTGCACATCCGTCGCGAAACCGTTGCACCGCGCTGGCCAAGGGCTCCAAAGCGGCGCCTCCAACAAGGTAGTGACCGGGTTCATGGTGTGCAATTCGATTGGTTTGGAAACAACATTTTCGAAGGCGTCCGAGAAATATCAAATTTGTTTGGTTAACACGAACTTTGGTAGAAAGAGCCTTGTTGGTTTCTTAGCTACTGGTTCCCCGATTGGGTTAAACAATTGTTTCTGAAGTAATCCACCGTCATTTTTACTAAGGACCCTAAGTATTTGTACCACATTTGAGTCTTATGTGCGGCTATCTCTTCACTTTTGTCAATTATCTCTAGAATGGCTAAATCTCTTTCGACATTTCTTTTTATTTTGGTGAGCTCTTCGAATAAATTGCATGTTGATATGTTTAACCAACATATAAAAATGGATATTTTCACTTAGAAAGTAGATTTTGTGTAATGCATACATGCATGCCATAAGTATTGTGCAACAAGACAAGAGCCGGTCATGATGTCCAAACCATGACATGCTATAAGTTGGGTTCAAACCCCACATCCTAAACTGTCTCCCAGCCATCCATCCACCAGGCCAGAACGTCCATCTCTAAACTTATCCAGCTCACGAGAACCAGAGAACATCCTTATAAATACGGAGCATCTCCTCCACGGCCAACCCACCTCCACATTCAACCCCATCTCCTACTCCTCCGGCTGCCCCCTCTACCCAATAAACCCGGCCGCCGTCTCGTCGTCGGCCTCAACCGCCGCGGACAGCAGCCGGGATAATAAATATTAGCAGCCATGGGTGCCTGCGCCAGCAAGCCCAAGACTGTCGAGGGCAACGCCCCCCAGCCGGAGGTCCCCGCCCAGCAGACACCCAAGGTTGCACCTGACACCACCGGCGTCGACGTGTGCACTGATCAGGTAACCGTCCTAACATATATACTGTGTATAGCTTAATAGCTGTGCACGTATGATTTTGCTTTCCTTGATACGAACGGGATTAATTTTGTTATCGATACGATTGTAGGCTGCGGCTGATCAGACATCAGAGAAGATGGTGGCGGTGGAAGAGGCGAAGGAGGAGGACACAGCGGTGGCGCCGGATGAGGTACCCACTGTTCTCGACGCCGTCCCCGTCGAGGAGAAGGCTGAGGCGGCGACTTCCGAGCCGGCGATCGACACCACGGAGGCAGAATTAGTGAAAGAGAAGATCGTCGTCGAGGAGGAGAAGCCATCAGCTAGCCCCGTTGTCATCGAGACGGAGACAATCGTTGCCGAGGCAGCGGAGGAGGAGAAGCCATCAGCTATCCCCGTCGTCGTCGAAGTGGAGACCACCGTCGTCGAGGCAGATGAGGAGATCCATTGGGCTGCCACCGTCGTTGAGGAGAAGCCCACGGAGGTGATCATCAAGAACGTCGCGGAGGAGAACGGCGGGGAGGAGAAGGCGGCAACGCAGCAGAGCTGATCGTCCATCCCTAGAGGTCGGCATCGACATGGGTGCGTGCATGTGTGTATACCAGCATGCAATGCCTAGAGGTCGGCACGTACCTACGTGTAATTTCACGGGAGAACGATGATCGGTGAACCCTGTAATGGTCTTTTGGCGCCTCCCGTTTTTCCTCCACGGGGTATTATTAATATCGAATTAATCATGGGCATGTTCATCATCTCAAACAAATCATTAATTTACTGGCATACCATAATTTTAGGAAGAATCATGTACAAGTTCATGCCTCACTGCGAACAGGAACGGCTGAGGTACACCCAAAGACATCTAGGTTATAATTACTCAGTCACGTTAGACACCACACCTACACATATTCTGACCAACTAAGCTCGTCGAGTATCCTGGCTACCAGACGATCAGCCGTGAATTGCATCTTGGGTTAACGAAGGCCCATGCATTACGCTTCCAAAGAGATCAGCAGATCAGGCGTGTCTAAAATTTTCTGCCTAAATCTTGGCCTTTCCTTGAGGAACAAAACTTACATGTATGCGGAACAAAATTCAAAAGTAGGAGCAACAAAATTCTACCCCCCAAAAAAAAAAGTACGAGCAACAAAAAATTAATGCTTGTTCGACAATTCACAACTAAATAGAACAAGAATCTACATGTGGAACAAGTTTTAGCATCTGAGTAACAAACCTTGTATGCATGAGTAACAAAAGGGTAGATCAAATGGAACAAAATCACTACTATAGTTGGGGCACAAATTTTAGCATTCGAGAAACAAAAATCACATCCGAGAAACAAAAAAATTAGAGGAGTAAAACAAAAAAAATTAGCCCAAAACAAATCACATTTTTTTTTTGAGGAAACAACATCCCTGTATAGGCGTGCGATTGGTGGTGGAAGCCTTTTGCACGTTACACGGAGGAACGAACAGAGAAGATTCAGCCACTCTATGTTAAAAATGTTCCACAACCCTTGTCGACGAGTTCGGTCCAAGATTGTGGAGCGAGAGCATAGTCGAAATAGTCATACATGCGGTACAATCACAGATGCGAAAAGTAAAACCGACACGAAGAAATAATCTGAACTGATCTTAATTAAGGTATTTGGGCTTTTGGACAGGCATCAACTTGCTTTCAGCCGCGAGCAATTCCCGAATAAGAATCGCTCGGGCGATAGGGAGCAGTTTCCCGTCGGAGGGGAGAGGAGAGCCGCTGCACTTTAGGTCCAGGCCCCACAGCTTCTTTTCGATGGGCCTCACAGAAACTCATCGCACGCTTGGCCCATCAGGCCGAACAAGAATTTCCTTTTTCTTCCTCTGAAAATAAATAACAACTAGAACTATTCCGCAATTTTTTTTCCTCCGTGCAACTCCACGCCTCCGGCTTTTCTTCTCCGATCCGCCGCCCGCCGTCCGCATCAGCGAGAGAGAGAAAGAGGGGATACCCAAGGAGGACGAAAGAGGCGACGATGATCTACCGCAACTGGTCCCTGCTCTCGTCCACCGTGGTCATCTGGGGCAGCGTCGCCACCGTCGGCCTCGCCGGGGTCTTCCTCTTCGGCGGCAAGGTAACCTACCAACCAACCGAAACCCCAATCCTCAACCCGGTCACCCTTTCCCGGTTCTTCTCTGCCCTACGGCGTCGTATGTGCGTAGTATTCAGATTGGATTGGAGTGGATTGGTTGGTTCGCTCGCTGGCCCTTCCTAGATTCGTTTTCTGCTGCGATAAGCGTGGATCCGGCCGGTTCGTATCCTGTGAGTAGTGATTGGTGCCCTGACCCCGCTAGGATTTCGAGATCGAGGCGCTGGGTTTGGGCTGTACAAGGTGGTTGCTGTTTACGGAGACCTGAAATTGCTTATCTTGAGTGGTTCTTAGAGGCCAAAATTTCCTCGATTAGGGCAGATGTCGTTAAGTGTTGTCAATTGGATGATTAGAGAGTATATTTACCTATGGTGAGGTCAGTTGCTACTGTTTCATGACGATTCTGATCGCACCTTCTGGTATGCAGGGTTAATTGTTTCATTTCAATCCATGCGGTACATCAGTAGTTCGTTATTTGAGGAGCCCAAAGTGTACTGAGAAATTGATAACTCTTTTGGTATCTAAGATATTTGGCACAGAATAACTGGTTCATTTTATAGAGGTTAAAGGTTCTTCTAGTGGGTGGGAGGCTTGCAGGAGATTTAGCACCTTGTTGGGCCATGTAGAGTGGAAGATTAGTCTGTGTTCTGCAACTTGTTGATTTCCTGCTTGTCATCGTTGTTGATTGTAGTTTGAACCTTTTTCAGTAATTTGATCTGAGTCGAAATAGTGCACTACATGTTAGGAGCTAAATCACTTAGCTCCCTTCTAATAAGGTTGTGCACTTGTGCTTCACACACACAGACACCTCACTCTTGCACACTCACACCAGGAATATATGAAGCTCTATATGTCTTCTCAATATATCACACAAGCTTACTTACATGGGAGGGGTGGTACCCCTATTTATACTTGTACATGACCCTTTAGATTGTTGCCATGTGGCACAATCCAAACCCTACACCATACTTCTAGAATACTCTACAAACTCTAGATATTTTATATTACTCCTACATATCTTACTCTAGAACATTCCTAATTCTAGAGTTCACCCTACATACTCTGGATACTTCATGACCTACCAGAAACTTCATGCACCTACCAAAAGCTTCATGCATAGATATGACAAGATTACTTCTAACACTACAAACTAGAGTATTTTGACATTGTGCACCAATTTCTGGTATTAGAATCAGTAACTTAATTTTGCCATTCACTTACTGGTATTGCTATTCCACTTGTTTCTTGACATGGTGAGAAATTGATAAGTCCAATCCCAGTTTCGAGGGCCTTAGCTTCAGATAAAAAAATATTCATGATGTGTATGTTACTTTGTCAGTTTTGATTGTCCCGTATTAATATTTGTATATGGTTTCTATTACATCTTCCATTTCAGGTGAATGACTTGGTTTGCCTGTCTATAGTAACACAAAAGTTAGCGAAAATGTTTTTGACCTCGAGTCTTCAACTCTTTGCATGGGTGCAAAAATAAAAAATTCCACATTAAGCACAGTGATCTTATCATTTATCTTTGGTGTCCACAATTAACAGAATTGGCAGACTAGGAATGTGGGTGATTGAAATTGTTGAGCAATATATGAGTTAATTCATACCTTACAAAGTCTTGATTTGTGGATTAGCAAAGTGGGGAAGGCATATCTACATGTTGCTTCTTTGATGAGATGAGCAATAATTGCACCCCAAGTACATGCCCGGTCTTGATGCCAGGTCTATGAGCATGGAATGTGAAGGTTGTTTACTGGTACTAGACAACTAGGTTATCGATTTGAAAAGTGATGGACTGGCTAAACGCTGTATTTACTGTGCTTGTCAGCCTAAACATTCCTTATGATGACAAAGTTGCTATGGGTATTTTTGCGCACTAGATTCCCTTTGTACTGCTCTTTCAGACTGTCGATTTTCTAGTATATGTCCATTTCCAGCAGAATGGATTGTTTTACCCAGTTGTAACAATCCTGTCATTTAACAAACATATGTTTTGAAGTCTGGTTGAAGCATTGTGGACTTATTTTTTCATGTTTGGCTAGGTGCTTTATTATTCCACATTGTAAAGGATGTCTTGTAAGATGGCACGGAATATCTGGATATTTCTAGTTTTCTAATTTTGTAGTATGCGTCTGGGTCATACTTATGATTGGATTATAACCTTTGAAGCTTATATTATTTTCAAGCTTTTAGAGTTTTTGGGATTTCTAGTTCAGTAGTTGTGAGGGCTCAGTTGGTAGCTGAGCACAAAATTATGTTATGATCTGATTTTTTAAGTTCTTTCTTGGATGATAAAACAAGATGTAGTTGCAGATATATTGATCTGTTATATCATCCAGTTTTATAGCATAAGGCGGAAATTAAATCCGATTGTTCGTTGTGTGACGCTATATATTACATTCTTAATCTTTGTATTTACCCTAAGCCTTGAAAGGTTAATTTCTTTGTCATTTTCCCGGGGAACCAACTTAATGCTGATATAGAGTCAGAGTCACCTTTCCTTGGGATGCCTTGTAGAACTGAGCATAGTGAAGGCTCAGATGTGCATGGTACTTCTCAAGTAACTTTTTTCTAGACGCTGATTGGAGCGAGTCTTTTTGTGGTATAGCATTGTTGTAACTATTGTATGAAAGCTTGCATTGTGTACTCTATCAAGAACGTCATACAGATGATTACACAATTTATGTATGTTGTTATTCCTAGATTACTTCTCTGCACATGTTTGCATTTACCTTTAAAAAAATAGCCTGCATTCAAACAGCCATTCAGTACCTCTGAGTTGTTTCACTCTTTTACTTTACCCACGGCGTGACGTAACCATCCTTCCTTGCATTTTGGCAGGAGAAGTTCCAGGGCTATCTTTCCCGCGAGGGTGAGAGGCTGAGGCAGCAGGACAGAGCCACGATGGGCAAGAACTAGTGCAAAGCACAAACTCAGTTTCGACGTGTCAACATGTGACTTAGACATGCAACTTGTCTCCCAGCACTAGAACAAATTTTCTCCACCAAAAGCGAACCTTGTAATGGCTTTTTATTTTTCCTTTCCTGGAACCAACTGCCTCTGCAAATAATGTCTGGCGCCCATGCTTGTGGAGAACTTATTTTGTTCTGCATTGCTATAAAAGTGATTGGTGGTATCTCCCTTTGATTTGAAAGCCTGTGGTTCATCAAGCATTCTGGGCTGTGGTTCATCAAGCATTCTGGGCTGTGGTTGTCGATCAACCTGTTGTGAGCCATGAACTTTGTTATTATTTATTTTTGAAACGAAGACAAAAGTTTTGCCGTTTCCATTAATTAAGAAGAAGGTGTCCGGTTTATTAGTGGGAGAAACCGGATGAAAACCATACAACAAAACCCAACACCATGGGGCAAGCCCACACAACCTCAAGAACACCTGACCACAAAGAGCGCCAAAACAGAAGGCCAAACATCACCGTGAGAGAAAAGACGGCGTGACTACAAAATTTATCAACAAAAACTTTGTTATTGTCAAGTCACACCGGAAGGGACCTTCGGGTGAGGTCGGCCTTTTTCTAGTGATTACCCGAGTGTTTTTCTTTATTTTCTTGCTGTCAAAATTTATCCTCCGGATTTGCTGATGCGTGCTGCATTTCTAAACGCGCCTGACTATCGCTTCCCAGCGCCAAACCTTGCCCCCCAAAAATGGTGTGCCCCCGTTCCTGGTTTCTGTGATGCCGGAAGCAGTGCAAGTTGAAAAGGCAGAACTACCATTGATCAATCAAAGTACTGTAAATTTATAGCATTAGCTCCAGCATGAGTTCCATTTAGAAAGGCCATTGTAGGCGATATAGGTAGGAGAGAGGTCATGTGAGGAAAGGATCGCTTACCTGCCATTGGAGACGACCAGAAAGTGAAAGTTTAGAAGCAGGAAAAATATATTGAAAGCAATATACAAATTTCGTTAGATTTGAATTATAACACTATACTTTAAGTGGTGTTGTTTTTGTATCAGACAACTTTTTTAAGGAGTGCGAGAAGAAGATTGGTGGTGCTCCCTCACTGTACTATGATGTGTCTCTCAGATGCTCGCCCAAACGCAAGTTTGTGAGGAGGGTCATTTCAGCATCTGCCAACCCGGGGGCGAAGAAGGGCCTGGGTGTTTGATTCGCCCACCGGGAGTGTGAGTTCATCGCCGCTTGGACGACCTAGCAATGGTCAGGGAGCTCAGGTGCCTAATCCCCAGCCATATACTGTTGTAGTACCGGAGGCGGTTGATGCAAATGATGGTTTTGAGGAGCAGGAGTTTAGGACTGCAGCTGATGTGGAGCGTACCTTGGCAAATATTGTGGAGAAGATGGAGTTGATGCTTGGTCCAGACCGGATTAGGAGGCCTAGGAAGGAGATGGGGGGCTGCTCTGAACCTCCAAGGTCTGGGAACCGGAGCGTGCACATGCAGGTGGATGCGAACCAGCAACAATCCGACTATGATATGCCACCCCTCGAGGATATTGTCCCGTCGCAGACCCTGACAAAGAGCCCCGGTACTGAAGACATGGTCCCTGTTATACGAGACCTGTCAAACGCTACTGTCTCTCTTAGTAGCGCAACGGATATCCATATGCAGGCAGCGGATTCAGTGCTAGGCAACCGATTGGCTGAGGAGGAGGTCCAGGGGAGCCGACTTGAACTGACCTTGGCTTTAAATTATGCTAGCCAGGACAGAGGCACGCATAAGAAGGGGAGAGTGAGCATTCCGAGCAGGTATGGAGAGTACCAGGAGGGGAGCAAGCAAGGACAGGGCCAGGTCGTTGGCCACGGATGTGTAGTTCCTGAGATGCGAATCATAAGCACAGCTATCAGATATGCCCTTGATTAAAACATACAGAAGACTAGTGACACAAAAAAAACAGCAATGGATTGGATTCACATGGAATACTCTGCTGCTGATAATAACGTCGATAATCAAGTGCAGACAATGAATGTTTCTAACATTGCCCCTGGCCTCCCCCTGCAGTCTATACTCTGTGACTTTCATGTGCTGAAAACATCAATGATTACATCAAGCAGACGGATAGAGACTGACACCATTAGATAACCAAAAAAATAAATCCAAATAGCTGTAGTTCCAAATTGCTGATAATATCATCGATAGTCAAATGCACATATTTCTAAAAATGCATCCCTCCTGTATCCTAAACCACTGATCCTGTCCTGAAAACACCGCTGATTAGTGAGTACTTTAAGGAGACTCACGTGCTATATCATCAGATGGAAACAAATAGTCATGGAAGTGGAACAGAGTTGCACTATTACATGAGAAATAACAACACAATGCAACACAAAATGGAACAATCTGTTTAACGGTCGATTTTCCTTAAAACTGATTAATCTCCAAGCTACGTATTTGAAATTTTCTTTTCCCCATCGAACAACACCACTCGAGGCCTAGCCGCCTAGGGTTCTAACACGGAGGGGCGTAATGAGTAAAGGAATGTTTTGGCTGAAGCCAGAGACGCATGCAAACATACCTGAGCACAAGTGGAATGAGGGAACACCGAACACGGAACAGAGCAACTCCGGCAGCGGCGGCGGCGGCGGCGGCGGCGGCGGCGGCGGCGGTCTGCTATGTCAACGCCCCAGCCGACGATGACACACCGTGTCGCCGGTGATGGAATGGAGTAACCGTCGTAGAAGGACGGGGCTTGCCTGTGCCCGTTCCGTGCGACCATCCGTGCGGCCTGCACGCAAGGAAGCCATCGCACGGCTGTGCCTCCCTCACCGCTTCGGCTCATGATTTTTTTTTTCAAAAAAAAAAACATAAATACAACTCCGTCCGTCCGCCCGTATCCTTTCCCCTGTATACTGACTGCTTCTTCTTCCCCTCTGTCTTCCCCTGTATACTAACAAGAACTGAAGCAGCGGAAGCTGAGCCATCCAGCGCGACCTCTGGCCGTCCTCCCGTCACTCTGGCCTTCCGCCCCATCGGTCTACGGATCTCGCCGGTCCGCCGTTGACCTCGGGGTCAAATCTGTGGAGGTCGACCTGGACGAGCGCGACCGTTCCTCCGACGCCGGTTCGTTCCCGACAACAGCGTTCTCGTGCACATCAAGGCTGGCGGTGGCCGGGGTGATCTCCCACCAGACGGCCGCGTGGGAAGGAGGACAAGGGGTCGACGTCGGTGCGGTTGTCGCGGCGATGCGCCGACGGCGATCCCGGACATGGAGTTGTGGACGCCGTTCCCATCCGGATGCACGACCGCATCGCGCGAAGACTACATGCCGTGTCTGCAACTCCCATCGCTACAGCCTCCGGCTGCAAACTGATGCGCCGCCTTCAGGTACGCGCGCGCTACCGCGCTGGGTAGAAGTATCTGCGCCACCCAGGAACCACATCCTCCATGATCGGGATTCCGCTTCGAGGTCCGGCTTGCCACGCTCGAGCTGGTGACTGCCTTCTGTTAGATTGATCTCCACACGATTGAACCCAACGGTTCGATCGTCCCCTTGACCCGCACCCTGATCGGGGGTGCCCAACCGTTGCCTGGTTGGTGGGCCCCTGTCGCAGCGCTATATAAAGGGTGGAGGGGCCGGCCTGCACTTCTCACGAGGTTGACCGTGCTCCGACGCCCTCCACCAACAGCCCTACCGATCTAGGGTTAGCGCCCAGCGACGGGAAGCACCACTGCCACCGCCGCCACTGCCCTCCCATCGTCACCACCGTCGCCCTCTGCCATGGCCGTCACCACGGGCTCCTCGAGCAAAGGAGAGGGTATGTCCTCCTCCTTCCATCTATCTCTCATCTCTCTCTCGATCAGCAATATCTAAAGAAAGATGCATGTATAATGGTTGCTACCGAATCCTATCTATCCTAGATGATCCTAAGGGGTTTTAACAATGGTATCAGAGCAAGTTCTAGGTCTAGATCTGTTCGGTAAAGAAAAAGAAATCAAAAGGAAAATCAAAAATCCCTCCCACAGGAACCCCGATTCAAAAGGGGCAAAGAAAAACCTACCGGATCTCGCCGGAAAAGGAGCGCCGCCGTCCGGGCCGCGCCAATTCCTCTCGATCTTGATGCGCATCGGCATGCCGAGGCATCAAGACGAAGAACACACCCCCCTCGGGGGCAAAGAAAAGCTTGGATCCCTCGGGGAAAAGGACGCCGGAGCGAAATCATTCGACGGCGGCGCACTCACCGAAAGGAGAGGGCGCGACCGGCGAAGAATTTGGCCACGGCGTCACCTCCTCTTCGTCATCCGATCCGGCAAGATGGAGGGGAGAAAAAAAAGGAAGGAGTGGGGAGGGATAGAGAAGGAATGGCGCGCCGCTGGTTGGTGGTCGTGGTTGTCTCCGGCCGCCGGTCGCCATCGGCGACGGAGAGCAACGGGACAGGAGAGGCGCGCGGGGGGAAATGAACCTAGGGTTTCCTCTCCCCGCGGCCGTCTCGGCTTTTTGTTCGCGCGAGGAGCGCGGAGGGCCGTCGGATCTGGAACGGACGGCTGGGATTGAAACCCTAGCGCGTCCCAGGGACAGACGGGCCGAAAGTGGAGTGTCCATGGGCCGCAGAGGCCAGTTACGCACCGAGCGCGCGCGGCGCGTAGGCGGATGGGCCATGGGCCGAAAGTGGAGTGCCGTGGGCTGGGCAACTTGAATTACAGAAAGTTTTTTTTTAGCTGATATTATTTTGGAATTATTATTTTTCAGAAGTTGTTTATTTGTTTTTTGTCCAAAGTTTAGGCAAATTTCAGCTACTTTTTCCTATTCAATTTGTTTTCCAACGAATTCATTTGTCTAGGAAAAAGAAAAGTAAAAGAAAAGCTTCTGCAAAGTATAAAGTTCATGAATTTTTAATTCATTTTTTTCCGCTGCAAATAGAGAAATGTGCTCCTTTTAAATTTTAAAAGGAAATATGTAAAGTGAGAATTAAATTTAAGAGGAGCATGTTAAAGTGATTATTACAATGTTTATGATTCTGGTAAAGTTTTCACTGAGAAAATTTGTTTAGAGATCAAAAGAAAAGATATACAGATTCCTCTGTGAATTGTTTTAGATCTTTAATTAAAATTCTCTAGGAGAATTTTAATTAAAGGACAGAAAAGTCTTTTAAGACAAAGTTTTTTGCTAAAAAGATGATCTCTTTCAAATTCAGTGAATTCGTTTAGATCTTTAATTAAATTCTCTAGGAGAATTTTAATTAAAGAACAGAAAAGTCTTTCATGACAAAGATTTTGCTAAAAGATGATCTCTTTTCAAATTCAATAAATTTGTTTAGAGAACAGACCAGAACAGTGCAATGTTTGTGAAATACAGAAAATATTTTACAGTTTCTACTGTAAAATAAAAGGACTTTCCTCTAATTAAATTGGAACCAACGAGAAAATTTAATTAGAGAGGAGTAAAAAGAGAAATACTTGTTTAACAGATTAATTATGGTATTTTTATCTTCTGACCAACGTTGATGATAGCAGTACTATAATCATATGAGTTTTATAGTCAAAAGGCTAGATCTCTGATAATTTTGCATCAAAGTGATCAATTTTCAGAGAAAAGATAAAAGATCAAGAAATGCTCTTGATCTATAGAAATGTTTCCGCTGCAATAGAATTGATGATAATGTTATTCTCTGAACAGAGTTCTTTATTGCAATAGAAATATTATCATCATATTGTTTATAAGTTTTGTGCATTGATTCTATTTCTGCCCAACGGTGATGTAGAATTAGTGTAGAAAGATAATGTTTCATTCTAATTCTGCCCAATGGTGATTTAGAATATAAAAGAAAGTTTTAAAGTTTTAATGTGCATATCTTTAACCAGAAAAATGTAGGGTTAATTTTATCCTCATTATTGTTTATTACTATTGAATATTTTCTCAGACAAAGATTCTCATGCTTTCATTCGTGAAAGCAAAAAGATGACCAAGTAAGGTCATAAAGTAAGAGAGTATGTTCTCTCTAAAGAATGACTGCAAAAGGTAAAGAATTCTTGGATGTTCATCCAAGAATACAAATAGATCATCGAGAGTCTTGTTTGACAAATGTCTTTCATGTACTCTCCATGAAGAAAACAAAGAAACCATTCAGAGCTTTGTTTAACGAATTTCTTTCATGTACTTCATATGAAGAAATTTTTTAAATGAGCAACATGAATGCTTAATTTGACTAACGTTGGATTAATAATGTGTATAAAAGAGTATTCAGATTTATTTCTGAATTTGATGATTCAATATGCAGTCTAAAGAGCCAATTGTGGCATCTATGTCTCTAAATTACCCGCATGACGGGAAAAGACGATTCCCGCATGACGGGAAAAGACTATAATAATACCCACGTGGTGGGAAAAGTCTGGGAAAATACCCGCATGGCGGGAGAAAATTTTGACAAAGGACTTATCCTGTATGACAGGAAAAAGATGTGACGACTCATGTGTTTTTATATCGATTGCACATTTTATGTGTCATAGTTATAAAACACTTAATGAGTTAAAAGAGAATAAAGTTACAAATGAACCTCAAGCTAAGAATGGTATGCAAGTGTGACTTGCAAAAAGTATCATTGAGAAAGAACTCTTGTGAGTTTTGAAAATGAATGAGGAAAAAGTACTCCCATACGTTAAAAGACAATTTCATTTTGAATAAAGCAAATAATCAAAGTTTCGAAATTGTGGCAAAAGGTTCTTGCCACATTTCGAGGGGGAGATAGAGAGTATTACAGAATAGACTCCCCTATACCTCAGATAATGTGATGCATATTATGTATCTAGGTGATCTATGATGAATTGTGATCGTCTAGGGGAGTACGACGATCACAATAATGATACCCCTAAAGAAAAGAGATAGATGTATTATTGGATATTTATAGCTCCGAAAGGAGACTAAGGACGGTACTCAAAGTGCCATAAAGATATTGGATATTGATAGCTCCGAAAGGAGACTAAGGACGGTACTCAAAGTGCCATAAAGATTGACAGGATAACAGAATAAACCCAAATAAAAGGATTAAGGATATACCATTTTGGAGAAAATGGAGTAATCTGGGGGAGCATGGTATGAACATATCTAAGGCTCGAATAGTTTTTATCTGGGGGAGCTTGTTGCTTCATAAAAGAGATGAACAAGTAAACATGGATCTTGTGTTTTAGGTCCTTGTAACAGCTATTGCCTTTTGGCAATAGAAGACTACAGAATTTATTGCCTCTAGGCAATAACAGAGCAACGACATCCCCATATGAGAAAAACAGATGACTATAAAGTCTATATCAGAGAAATTTAAATGAAGGTTGATCCCATCTCATTTACAGAGATTATAAACAGCGCTCAATCGATTTTGACAAGTGTCTACTTGTCTTAATGATTAGAGACTATGTGAATCCCGATGATGTTTGGGACTCATAAGTAATTTCCAATGGAGCCAAAACAGTAGGCTTTAAAGGGTCTACAACAAATGTGACTCCAAAGGAAATATGTAAAAAAGCGATTTTAAATCGAAAGATTTGTGCTAAGAGAATAAACAGATTATAATGAGTGCTAATGGCACATAATGATCCGAGTTACATTAGATGAAAGTAAAGAACACAAGGGATCTTATGGACTAGAGCAAGTCTCTAGAATCAAAAGTTATTTTGGGTTAAAGAAAATGAGAGGACAATCGCATTTATGCAAACTTATAGAATGGGAAATTTATTTCCTAATCCCGTGTATGTGGATGATATCCTACTTGCTAGTGCTGATGTCAATCTACTACCGGCAGAGAAAAGAAGTTCTTGTCCTCAAAAGAATATTCTCCATAGAGTGTCTCTCGTTATATGTATCGAGATTTACTGAGAAAAGAAGAAAAGGGGTATTAGAAATATCACATGGACATGCTGAGAAGAAGTCTCTAAAGCATGCATGTCGAGAAAACCTACGCCTGTTCTTATTGACAAGGGTAATGGAATTGGGAACTTTAGTGTTCCAAAAGATAACATAGAACGGATCAAATGGATATGGTACCATATGCTTCCGCTGTTGGTTGCTCAATATTACCCTGAAAATTCACGTATCCGGGTTGTTTTGGCAATGTCCAATCCAGAAATAGATCACTGGAATGGAATCAAAGATATCGGCCTCATGCTAAAAGAAACAAGTGCTCTCAAAAGGTTGTGAGTACAAAGATAGATCTATAAGAGTGCTCTCAAAAGGTTGTGAGTACTATGAAAGAATTTGTGAAATGTATAGCGAAATCCACAATTGTCGCTAAATTTTCACATTTGGAGTTTTTGTGTGGAAAATCTCCAAAGAATTAAAAGCTTGACATCAGTGTGATGTAAAGACATGTTATAGCATCATATGAGGCTGAGGAATAGGCAAAAATGGTTAAGAAAACATGTACCCCGAATTGATAATGGTTGACAACAGCAATAACCATTAAGTAATTCACTCCTAAGACAACGAGTCAAGTGTGGTGCCAAACACATTGACACAAAGTTATACGTTGTAAAGGAGAAAGTCCGGAATTATGTTGAAATGCTTGGAGCATAAGAGGAACAGATAAAAGAAACACACGAGTGTTTGCAGATCTGCTAATTAAAGACTTACCGCCCAGTGTGTTTAGAGAACACATAGTCGACATGGGTTTTATGGTATAGTCTATATGATTTCCGGACAATAAAGAGGCCCAAAAAGGATTAAAGAAACTATTTCTGAATGGAGACGTACATTGTAGCTGTCTGATTCTATCGGCAATTGAGCTGAGATGATGAAACATGCTCTATGTATCGATCTGTGATGAAACTTGTAAAGTATAAAGTTAAAAGCAAAAGTTGAGATCAAGGGGGAGAATGTTAGATTGATCTCCACACGATTGAACCCAACGGTTCGATCGTCCCCTTGACCCGCACCCTGATCGGGGGTGCCCAACCGTTGCCTGGTTGGTGGGCCCCTGTCGCAGCGCTATATAAAGGGTGGAGGGGCCGGCCTGCACTTCTCACGAGGTTGACCGTGCTCCGACGCCCTCCACCAACAGCCCTACCGATCTAGGGTTAGCGCCCAGCGACAGGAAGCACCACTGCCACCGCCGCCATTGCCCTCCCATCGTCACCACCGTCGCCCTCTGCCATGGCCGTCACCACGGGCTCCTCGAGCAAAGGAGAGGGTATGTCCTCCTCCTTCCATCTATCTCTCATCTCTCTCTCGATCAGCAATATCTAAAGAAAGATGCATGTATAATGGTTGCTACCGAATCCTATCTAGCCTAGATGATCCTAAGGGGTTTTAACACCTTCTCCTCCGGTGAGAGAAAAGGAGGGGGCAACTAGGACAGGAGTAGCGATCCGCCCGAGAGAGGAAAAAGCCGGGAGAGATGGGGGTGTGGCGAAGGACATCTCGGCGATTTTATCCCCTCCGTCCTCCATTGATGCTGGAGCTTTGAGTTCAGAGGATTAGAGGAGGGATATGAGTCGATTCGTATGCGCTGTGTATTTTTAATTTCCATTTTTTCCTCAAGAAAAAGAAGTCGACGCCGTCCGTCCGATGCTCCCCACGTACGCGGCCGCACGGATGGGCACATAGAGCAGGCGCAGGCAAGCCCCGTCCGTCGTAGAAAGGCTTTATATGGGCTTAGTCTGGGCCGGGTTAGTAATAAGGCATGTCGATCTCTTACAGAAAAAAAAACCTCTATATCACCGGTGGCCTTTTATTTCCCCTAAAAAAACAGTGGCCTTTTAAATCCCCTAAAATAGCGGAAATATATATTGGCTCATAGTCTAGATACCCACTGTTCAAAAAATATTTTCAAAATTTCAAAAAATTCCAAATAAAATTTTGGAATATACTAGATGACATTTTATGTTAGCACAAAAAGTTTCGCGAAGAAAAGATATTTTTTGTGGGTTGTGCAAAAAGACAAATCCGAGTTTTTCAAAATGACTTTGTATGCGATTTTGTTTTGTCTTTTTTGCACGGGTCACAAAAAAATCTTTTCTTCGCGGAATATTTTTTGCTAACATAAAACATCATGATGTATATCCGAAATTTTATTTGAACTTTTTTGACATTTTGAAAAGTTTTTAAAAAATATTTTACATAACAGGTGTATCCGCATCCATGTCCCGAAACGGCGTGTCCCTAAAATAGGTATATTTTTCCATTCTAACCCTCCCATTCTAGCAAGCAGGAATAACGATCGGCTCAAGAGCAAAGCAAGCACATAAACCAAGAACACAATCATACATTGGAGTGTTATCTACATACCACCATGTTGAGACAACATCAACCATGCATCAAACAAGTTACTTTTTGGTAAAAAAATACTTCCATAGTTTGTGTTTTTTCCCCAACCGGGCTAACCCCCTTCCATTAATAAGTTAACGAAAATACTCCCACAAAAAATAGTTAAGGGAAATACAAAGTATCCATTATTTGTGTTGTTCTTGGATGATTTGATAAACATACCCAACAAACCGAATATGAGTGCCTTGTAAATTCAAGAGGACACAACATGTATCTTAATTAAGGGGAAAATTTGTTATAGAAGTTTTATTTCAAACGAAAAATGTATGTTTTTATTTTCACTGTCTGTAAAGAATAAAATTCTCAATAGCTTTGACACTAGGAAGTTTTTTGTAATATATATAAGAGTGTGTTCACCACTAAGAATATATTTCTGATTAAAAGAGAATTTCCCATTAGGATCTACTTCACAATATAATTTTGCTAAGAGTGTGTAGACAACACCATGGGGTGGCAATCTACCCATTTGTATTGAATTGATGCACTAGCCAACTAGACCAAAAATCCGAACTGATGGAAATGGCTACGTAGTATATTTAACACTCCCCCTCACGTCTAGGATGAACATATAGGAAGACCGTAGATGTGGGATAGATGGGAGGCTGCAACTATTTTTGGATTAAATAGTGCGGAAGTCGGGACTTGAACGTGAGACCTCCGGCTCTGATACCATATTCAATTGATGCACTAGACAACTAGAACAAAAGTTCGAACTGATGAAAAGGTCTAGGTAATATATTTAACAATTAGGATCTACGTTAAAAGTGTGTAGACAACACCGTGGGGTGGCTGACTGTCCTGTCCTTCAAACATTATTAATTACGATTTGTAATTTTTATATATTTTCCATCGAACAACACCACTTGAGGCCTAGGATTATTTCATGAATGGGGATGGAAGTAAAGGATGGATTTGGCTGTAACGACGCAGACGCGATAGTGGTGGCGTTGTTGTCGGTCCACTCAGGAGGCCAATGACCCCCCCACCTCCCGCGCGCGTCGTACTGAGATCACCACTGAGCAACCAAACCTCGGCAGGCTATCAGTATTTTGGTTTGGTTACCGACGGAGCAACCACACTTTTACGATTTATGTGGTCGTGGTCAGGCCGGGCTGGTCGGGCCTAGTCAGGCTTTGGTCGGGCTAGGTTGGGCTCAGGATTGCGTTTTTAGCGTCAGGCTTTTTACGCCCGGTCCGAAGCCTGGCCCAACCCAACTTTTCGCCAGGTATAGGCCATAGTGTGTGTCGGGCTACTATCTCCTAGTGAAAAGGCTCCCTAAAAATAGGGCTATGCTTTCTCGAGAAACCTTTCCAAAAAAGAGAGAAACGAATTTTATCTTTCATTCATTATCCTGAAAAGGCGGCCAACATCAACCAGAAGTAAAATCATTTTTTAGACAAACTCTAAAAGAAGCTCACAAACAAATCATTTACAAGTATACATTTCCATGTCGAGGACGCTGAGCCCCCCAAGCTCCTTGGGGCGGCACACCGTACAAAGAAGACATGTGCCTTTTCTATGCCGCCACCACCATCACGGTGGGAGATGGAATTTTGACTCCCTTCATCTTTGAAGCCTCTAAACCTAAAGATGGTGCGTGAAGAAAGCTTTAGAGAACAATGCTAGCACTTCGGTTGAGGTGGTCGTGGCTTGAATGGCATGACAAAGAAATTTTTTGGGTGGTCACCGTCAACCCTTGCAGCAAAGAAGACATATCCTTTTCTATGCCGCCACCACCAACACGGTATGTGGGAGATGGAATGTTGACTCTATTTTGGGAGGCCCCTTGGCTTGAAGGCAAGAAGCCGAAGGAGATTGCTCCCCTCATATTTGATGCCTCCAAATCTAAAAGATGGTGTATGAAGAAAGCTTTGGAGACAACGCCTGGATTGACAAGATCATGCTAGCCGAAGACTTCTCTTTTGAGAACCTTGCCCATTTTTGTGGACCTTTGGGCCAATATTGCCTATGCTAATCATGAGGAGGGCGCACGCTATCACTTGGAAGCTCACGGAGAATAGGCAATACGCGCCGGCTTCCGCCTACAAAGCGCAATTTATTGGGGGCAATGTCAATAACATGAAGCGCTTGTTGGTTTGGAAGATTTAGGCTCCTCCTAAGGTCTTATGTGCTTGGCTTGCTCTCCAAAATAGGCTTTGGACGTTCGATAGGTTGGCAAAAATGTGGGTGACCAAATTATGGGTTGCACCCCCTTTGCTAGAGAGCCTCGGAATCGATATCCCACCTCCTTGTCAATTTCGGTTTCACTATTCGCCTTTGGGGTTTTGTCAAAGATTGGCTTAAAATGCACGTCCTTGACTTCTCTCAATGGCCGACACACTCCTTCCCAAGTTGGTGGAATGCCCGTGTGTTCCAAAATAAGCACGCCCCCTTCGATCGTCTTCGACAAGATTAAAAAGGAGGCCCACCTTTGGATGCTCATGGGTGCCAAATGTTTGAGTGAATTTATACCGGGAAAGTAGTTCTGTTTGTATCTTATGTTCGTCTGAAAAACTTCTTAATTAATATATTGGGGCAAAGCTTTTGCCCCCCCTTTTTTTAATAAAAAAGCATATATTTCAGTGTTACATGCCTTCATGTTGAGGCAGCAGCAACCTCGCGACAAACCAGGTACTTTTTATCACAAGCGTTCATTATTATTTTTGCTACTTTGGATGATTTGGATTTGGATCAAATCACAAAAAAGAAAAACACTATGTTGTGCAGCTCTTGTTACCAGAAAACAGCAGACCCATGCACGCAGTAAATTCAGAAAGACACGCACCTGGCATCTAAGAGACGAAAATAGTTACAAGTCGGGGAGGAGGGGATGAGGAAGTTGAAGGCAGCAACCGGACCTAGGGCTTCCGGTTGACGAGACCTAATGATGGGTCTCGTCAGGCGCAATGAATTGTTTGGCGCTAAACTGTCGAGGAGCCGAGAATGCCTCGACAGCGCGCGAATTGGCCATGATTTCCCAAGTTTGGAGTCCCCGTTTATTTTTCCTTTGTGAGACTAGACAGAATAAAAATAAAATGTGTCGCTGCCGTAGTAGGTTAGGTCTTAAGGGTTTTGCTGGGTTTAGTAGTGATGGCTTAAGTGGTGGTTTAGCTTTGTTTTGGCATGAGAGTCTTTGTGTTGATGTTCAGTCTGTTAATGAAAGAGTTATTGATGCTTATGTCCGTGCTTCCCCTAGTGAGCCCCAATGGCGTATTACTTGTGTCTATGGTGAACCAAGGGTTGAAAATCGTCATCATATGTGGCAGATGTTGCGCGATATGAAATCGAACCTACCCTGGTTAGTTATTGGTGATTTCAATGAGTGTTTGTGGCCTGAAGAACATCTGTCCCAACACCCTCACTCTGTAAGTCAAATGGAGGCTTTTCGTGATGTTCTTTTTTACTGTAATCTCTCGGATCTGGGGTTTTCAGGTAACCCCTATACACGAGCAGTGGCATGCCCTGCATGGAGAGACTTGTTTTCGGATTCACATGTTCAGCATTTAGTTACTCCGGTTTTTTACCATGTTCCTGTTCTATTAAGCATTACACAGGAGGAGCGTCACACCAACAAGCAGCCTAGGCGCCAATATGAGATCTTGTGGGAACGTGAAGCGGAGCTCACAGTGCGTATTTCTGCTACTTGGGAAGAGGCGGGACAGAAGGGCAACCTTGCTGATATCATGAAGGGTCTTGACCAGGTGATGGATACTCTCCAAGTATGGAGTAAAAAGAAGTTTGGAAATATTCTGCGAGAGTTAAGCAAGTCAAGGCGGAATTTAGAGATGTTGTTGATCAACAATGCTAACCAACGTGACATTAGATGGGCCACCGATCACATGAACGGACTCCTGTACAAAGAAGAGATGATGTGGCTGCAACGTTCCCGAGTCACATGGCTGAAAGAAGGCGATCGAAATACCAAGTTTTTTCACCAAACTGCAAAATGGCCCGCAAGAAGAAATAAAATCAAGAAGCTCAAGGATACAGATGGCACATGGAAGGACGTCCCTACTGATATGGAGCGGATGGCAACTTCATATTTTCAGGAGCTGTTTACAAAGGACCCTTCCCTAAATTCTGACCATTTAATTTCACTGGTACAGGAGAAGGTCACAGCGGAGATGAACATTGATTTATGCAGAGACTTTACTGATGATGAAACTGGTGATGCATTATTTTAGATTGGACCCCTCAAGGTGCCAGGGGTAGATGGCTTCCCTGCTCGTTTTTATCAACGCAATTGGGGTACAATCAAGGCTGAAGTTATTAATGCGGTGAAGCTCTTCTTCGTCAATGGGAATATTCCGGAAGGTGTAAATGACACTGCAATCATTTTGATTCCGAAGATAGATCAGCCAGAGATGATGAAGGATTTCCGACCTATAAGCTTGTGTACGGTGGTTTATAAAGTGATAGCAAAATGCTTGGTTAATATGCTGTGGCCAATTCTGGGAGAAATCATATCTATCAACCAAAGCGCGTTTGTGCCGGGACGGCTTATCACTGACAACGCTTTGGTGGCATTTGTGTGCCTGCATTTCATTGAGCACAATAAGAAGGAGGATAAGAATTTCCGTGCTTATAAGTTGGACTTCTCTAAGGCCTACGATCGGGTGGATTGGGTGTTTCTAAGGAAAATGATGCAAAGACTAGGGTTCTCGCACCGGTGGGTGGAATGGATTATGGCATGTGTCACCTCAGTGCAGTATAAGGTTAAATTCAATGGAATTTTTCTGGATTCATTTTCGCTTTCTCGGGGACTCCGGCAAGGTGACCCCCTATCCCCCTTTCTGTTTCTGTTTGTGGCTGATGGGCTGTCAACACTCCTCCGACATGAGGTTGCTCGGAATCAGATTGAGGCTGTTAAAATTTGCCGCCAAGCCCCGGGTATCTCGCATCTACTGTTTGCTGATGATAGTTTGCTCTTCTTCAAAGCTGAAAGGGCACAAGCAGTGCGGGTGAAACAGGTCTTGGAGCAGTATGCCAATAGTACAGGCCAGCTTATAAACCCTGATAAATGTTCTATCTTGTTTGGGAACTCCTATCCAACGACAACAAGGCTAGAGGTCAAGCATGCGTTGGATGTTCAACAGGAGACTTTTGAAACTAAGTACCTGGGATTACCTACTCCGGAGGGCCGAATGTCTCGGGGTAAATTTGAAAGCTTGCAGGCTAGATTGGCAAAGTGCCTTGTTGAATGGGATGACAATCACAATTCACAAGCGGCTAAAGAGGTGTTGATTAAAGCTATAGCCCAGGCAATTCCCTTGTATGTGATGAGTGTCTTCAAACTATCTATGGGCCTGTGTGATGAGCTTACGAAGATGATTAGAAGATTCTGATGGGGTGCCGAGAATGGCAAAAGGAAGACCTGTTGGGTGGCCTGGGATATTATGTTGAGACCTAAAAGCCATGGTGGCCTCGGCTTCAGAGATATGCGCCTCTTCAATCAAGCTTTGTTAGATCGCCAAGCATGGCGGTTACTTCAGTTTCCTGACCCATTGTGTGCAAGGCTTCTGAAGGCGAAATACTTCCCCAACGGCTCTCTTGTTGACACGGTTTTTACTGGTAATAAATCGTCAACATGGCAAGCTATCGAACATGGCTTAGAACTCTTGAAGGAAGGTATCATTTGGAGAGTGGGGAATGGTACTCAGATAAGAGTCTGGCGGGATCCTTGGATACCAACAGACCAAAGTTATCACCCGAGTTCACAACAGGGTCGGTGTCGGTATCGCTGGGTTGCTGATTTCTTGCTCCCAACGGGTGGATGGAATGAGCAAAAACTACAGCTTTATTTCAACCAAAGTGATCTGAAGGAGATTCTGAAGATTAAAACATCGCTGCGGAACGATCATGATTTTATCGCTTGGCAACCGGACAAGAGAGGCATGTTCTCTGTTAAAAGTGCATATAGACTTGGCCTCTCTCATAGTATGATCGAGCAGGATCGAGGTGCTACTAGTCTGAGACCGGATGGGGAATGTCCGAGCTGGAAACTGATATGGAATTGCCCAGTTCCTCCAAAGGTGAAAAACTTGGCAGGGAAAATCTGTAGGAATACTTTAGCAATGAAAGCTAACCTTAAACACAGGCACATTACGATCATGGATATGTGTGAGGTTTGTGGCAGGGAAGCTGAGGATAATTTTCATGTTTACATGCGTTGCCCCCACGCTCGTAATCTCTGGATGGCGATGAAAGAAGTATGGAACTTGCCGGAAGATGATCTGATCAGACCTACTGGACCTCAGTGGCTACTGCAATTACTGACTGAAATTGAGGAAGAACAGAGAGCTCCCACGCTGATGACCTTGTGGCACATTTGGCATGCTCATAATGAAATGACACATGATAAACCTTGCCCGTCCATTGAAGGTTCAAGGATATTCCTGGTGAGCTATCTCAATTCATTGCTAATGGTTAAACAATTTCCTGATGCAGATGTTATAAAAGGGAAAATGGTTGTCAACCAAGACGTCGGGCTAATGAAGAAACCTGACCGTGCAGATGGCCGACAGAAGGTTCGGAAACGTTGGGTGCTACCGGATCAAGATGGAGTGAAGCTGAACGTGGATGGTGCTTTCGTGTCCGAGGGCGGGGCAGGCGCAGGAATGATACTGCATGACCATACTGGTGAAGTAATCTTTGCCGCATGCCGCCATCTTCTCCATTGCAGAGATGCGCTTGAAGCAGAACTTAGCGCAATTGAGGAGGGACTGCGTCTGGCATTGCACTGGACAGCTCCTGTTGAAACTGATTGCACTGAGGAAATCAAGTTAATTGAGGAGGCTACCACAAATACGTCAGTCTACGCGTTCAGCATCATCAGAATTCGAGACCTTATAAAGGAGAGAGGAACAAGATTAGCTGGCATCAGTCGTGACGCTAATGGTGCAAGTCATGAGCTAGCTAGGATGGACAGGTTGCAGGCAAGAAGTGAGGTGTGGCTCAGGAGTTTTCTGCAGGAAATCGCTACGGCTATAGCATCTGATTGTAATCCTCCCTTGGCTTAATGTAATCCTCTCCCCCTCGCAAAAAAAAAAAAAGATAAACCTGTTACGAAATATCTGATCATTATCTTTGGAGGTCAAATATTATCCTTGCTTGCTTCCTTGGATGCCAAGGGAACGTACTCCTTGTTGGCCAAGGGAAACTTGATAAGCTTGCTAGCTTCCTTGGATGCTAAGGATCCATACCCCCTTGCTAGGCAAGGCAACGTGATCAGATTTTTATGTGGACTGTATACCTAAACTGCCCATGGTGTGAGGCTATAAATAGAAGACTTGAGAGAGAGCTAGCTACATAGATGAGCTGATCAGTTTGTTGTACGTGTAAGAAACAACATAATAAAGAGCTAGCAGCCTTCTCTCATATTTCATGTCTTTCTTGATCTGGTCTTTATGCCCCTTGTGTATGTGGTGATTGAAAGCAAGTGTGGAACAACGTCGTTTCTCAACACGTTATCAGCACGAGTGCTTTGGAGCAGAGGTATGTTGTTCAAAGCTACTTGCAAATCACTCATAGAATAGCTTCATTTGTACATGAGTGATACTACCGTACGCTGCATATTGCATGCTCATGTTGATCGGTCCAGAAAATAACCTCAAGGCCACCGATCAAACAAGTCATGACCATTGAATCCCATGCACGAGATGTTGCTACACCGGCACTGGTGAGCAGCAAATGGTCCGGAGCCTGAAGCTCCGCATCAGGGCATCGCCTTGACTAGAAGGCTGGTGACGAGCTCATGATCTTATGTGTTTATGCTCACCTGATTCCAATATGCCGGACGTTGCCGCGTTGGCAACTCGACGTCCGGAGCCTGCAGCTCGGTGTATGTAACCTATGCGTGCCCAGACGGCCATGTTCGTCGCTATCGAAACCATGACCAGAGCCTGAAGCTCTGCACCATCGTGTCACCTGCGCTTGCATGTGGCGTCGCTGGAAAAACACTTTGCGAGTCTGATGCAGCAGCATCGTCTCCTCACTGGCCAGAAGCCAAGACGCGGAGCTTATGCCGAGCTTGCACAACACAACCATACGAGTTGTTTATGCACGTATCTATTTATTCAGTAGTACCTTGCAAATTAAATCCTGAAGCATTTAATTACTGCATAAACATCTGGAATTGTTTACATACCAGTATTTACACTGTTAGCACTCATGACATGCACATATTTACCTGAAGTAAATTGTTGCGTGATCTAAATATACAGGAAATGTCGGGCATCAACTCCAAGGAATTTGCCGAGCTCGCTCTAGATGGCAGCAACTACCTCACGTGGGCTATGGATGCTAAGTTAAGCCTTACATCCATGTCTCTCAGTCATACCATTAACCAGCCGGCAACTGGCACAAATGGTCCTTCTGCCGCTGAAAAGGCAAAAGCATTGATCTTCTTGAGGCATCACCTCAATTCAGCGTTGAAGCTTGAATATCTGACTGAAGAGGATCCACTCACTCTTTGGCAATCCCTGAAGGATCGCTATGACCAGCAAAGGTCAGTTGTGCTTCCTCAAGCACGGAGTGACTGGTTAAACCTACGTTTTCAAGACTTCAAGTCTGTGACAGCATATAACTCTGCCTTGCACCGCATTGTTTCCCTGCTCAGGATGTGTGGCCAGAAAGTCACTGATGCTGATATAATTGACAAAACTTTGTCAACGTTCCATCCCACCAACATGGTGTTGCAAGAGCAATACATGCATGCAAAATATGCCAAATACTCTGAGTTGATCTCTGTCCTGTTAGTGGCAGAAAAACAAAATGAACTTCTTATGAAGAATCATAGCGCCCGCTCAACTGGGACTATGGCTGTGCCTGAAGCACATGTGATCACTCAAAGTGTTGGGAGTTCCCATGGCCATAAAAAGGACAAAGGGAACCAAGGATGGAAGGGAAAAAAGAGCAATGCATTCAAAGGCAAGGGTAGAGGAAGAGGAAAAGGCAAAGAAAAATTCCGAACTGATCCAGGTGCTCAGATTAGGGGAAAACAAGGAAAATGCTTCAGATGTGGATGCGAGGATCATTGGTCTCGCAATTGCCGCACCCCCAAGCACCTGGTTGAGTTGTATCAGCAGTCCATCAAAGGTAGCAACAAGCAGGATAATCACGAGTCCCACTTTGTAGAGCCTGCTGCTCTGCCGGACTCTAAGAAGCTTGAAGATTTGCATCTTGAGGAAAATCCTGGTAGTGGTGATTTCAACCTGGATGATATCGATCTTCCTGAAGAAGATATGAATGTTGATATATATGGAGACCTGGTGTAATCTCCTAGCCTAGTGTTATATAGTTCTTGCTGAACTTGGTCATGTAATAAGCTCCTGAAGAGCATAATATTGTATTTTGCATTAGTGTAACTCTTGCTTCATATAAATTCCAGTGTGTATTCATGCTCTTTCCAATGGAGATGTAAATATCTCTCTTTACACAGTAAGGTGTGTCAATCCAATGGAGGAAGAGGAGATATGTCTTATAGACAGTGCCACCACAAATACAGTTCTTCGGGAGACCAAATATTTCCAAACTCTAACTAAGAAGCCTGGAAATATTGTGACCATTGCCGGAAGCAATACGCATATTGTCGGTACCGGAAGTGCCACAATAGTTCTCCCTATGGGTACCCAACTAGTAATCAAGAATGCCTTGTTGTATCCTGAATCAAAGCGGACCCTGCTAAGCTTTAAAGATATCCGTGCGAATGGTTTCCATCTGGAAACAGAAGTCGAGCATGATACTGAATATCTGCTCATGACCACATTTAACGGATCCAAGAAGAAAGTGGTTGAGAAGCTCCCTTCCTTAGCATCAGGATTGTACTACACATACATAAAGCCCATAAAGGAATATGTTGCGTTGAAAACAATTTTCAGGAACCCAGAGTCATACAGGGTATGGCATGATAGACTGGGTCATCCTGGGTTGGGCATGATGAGGAAAATCATCAAAGGCTCTGTTGGCCATAACATAGCAACAAAAGACTTCCCAAATCCTGAAGATTTTATGTGCACTGCATGTGCCAAAGGGAAATTAATCCTTAGACCCTCCACCTTGAAGGTGAAGGATGAGTCGCCAATTTTCCTCCAGAGAATTCAAGGCGATATTTGTGGACCAATACAACCCTTGTCGGGCCCTTTCAAATATTTTATGGTCCTGATTGATGCCTCCACTAGGTGGAGCCATGTATGCCTATTATCTACAAGGAACCATGCATTTGCAAAACTGGTTGCCCAGATAATAAAACTAAGGGCAAATTTTCCGGATAGCCGGATCAAATCCATAAGGATGGATAATGCTGGAGAATTTACTTCCAAAGCATTTGATGACTATTGTCTGGTTTTTGGCATACAAGTGGAACATTCAGTTCCACATGTCCACACTCAGAATGGCCTTGCAGAGTCATTAATCAAAAGGATTAAATTGATTGCTAGGCCACTTTTGCAGAACTGCAAGCTCCCAACCACTTGTTGGGGACATGTTGTGATGCATGCGTCAACATTAATCCAACTCAGGCCAACTGCATATCACTCTGCATCCCCCCTACAGCTAGTGCGTGGGAAAGAACCAAGTATTTCCCATCTGCGAAGATTCGGTTGCGCTGTGTACGTGCCGATCTCACCACCTCAGCGTACCACCATGGGTCCTCACCGGAAGTTGGGGGTCTATGTGGGGTATGAGTCTCCGTCTATAATCAAATACCTTGAGCCTATGACTGGGGATCTGTTCACAGCTCGGTACGCTGATAGTATTTTTAATGAAGATTATTTCCCGACATTAGGGAAAAAATGTACCAAAAGGAATACCAAGAAATTTCATGGAGTGCCGAGGGCCTCCAGTCCTTAGATCCACGCACTAGCGAAGCTGAACTTGAAGTTCAGAGGATCTTATACCTCCAAAGGCTAGCAAATAATTTGCCAGACGCCTTCACTGATCATAGTGGGGTGACAAAATCACATATACCTGCTGTAAATGTACCAGAGAGAGTAGAAGTAGCCCCGAAGGCTATTGACTCAAATTTGGGCCAAACCCCTAGGAAAAGGGGGAGACCTCTGGGTGCTCGGGACAAAGTTCCTCGGAGACATCCGCATAAACAAACTCCCGCGCCAGATTCGTCGCACCCTAAGTCAGCTGAAGAAGCTCAACCTGAAGTTGAGAAACTCCCTGAAGTGAGCCATCCTGAAGATGGAATGCCCAGTGCAGAATCACGCGCGCAAATTGATTTTCGCACTGGGACATCGGAACACCCAGACTCAGTCATATCGGGAAATCATGACGAGCTGGTGAAAATGAATGATGAAATCAGCATAAATTATATTGATTCAGGAGAGTTATATAACAGAAAGACTACTATTGTCGACATATATTTTGCCTCAAAAATTGCTTCCATTGAACTGGATCCAGAACCTAAGTCCATGGCAGAGTGCCAGAAGCACTCAGAATGGGTTAAATGGAAAGAAGCAATTGAGGCTGAATTGCGCTCGCTTTATCGGAGGAACGTGTTCGGCCCTGTAGTACGAACTCCTCCTGGAGTTACCCCTGTTGGATACAAATGGGTTTTCGTTCGGAAGAGGAATGAAAATAACCAGGTGGTGAGATATAAAGCGAGGCTGGTAGCACAAGGTTTTTCACAGAGACCAGGCATCGATTACGATGAAACATACTCTCCTGTGATGAGTGGCATCACGTTCCGATATTTGATATCTATGGCGGCTAGCCTCAACATGCAAATGCAGTTGATGGATGTGGTGACCGCATATTTATATGGGTCACTTGACTCAGAGATCTATATGAAAGTCCCCGAAGGATTAAAGATCCCACATCCAAATGAAAATCGCAACATGTATAGCGTTAAATTGCAGAGGTCGCTATATGGGTTAAAGCAGTCCGATAGAATGTGGTACAACCGGCTGAGTGACTTTCTCCTGAAGAAAGGTTACACCAATCATGATGATTGTCCCTGTGTATTCATCAAGAAATCCCAGAATGGATTCTGTATCATCTCAGTTTATGTCGATGATCTCAATATCATCGGAAATGCAAAGGACATAAAGGAAGCTATGTCTTACCTTAAGACGGAGTTTGAGATGAAAGATTTGGGTAAAACCAAACTTTGCTTAGGCCTGCAGTTTGAGCACCTCCCTGAAGGAGTCTTTATACACCAGTCTACCTATACAAAGAGGGTCCTTGAAAAATTTAACATGGATAAATCTCACCCTCTCAGAACCCCCATGGTCGTAAGATCCCTTGAAGCGGATAAAGACCCATTTAGACCTTGTGAAGAAAATGAGGAAGTTTTGGGACCTGAAGTTCCCTACTTGAGCGCCATTGGAGCACTAATGTACCTTGCGAATTGCACTAGACCTGATATTGCATTCGCAGTAAACCTCCTAGCTAGGTATAGTGCTGCCCCAACCAGAAGACATTGGGTTGGCGTCAAAACTGTCCTCAGATACCTTCAAGGTACCCAAGATCTTGGATTGTTCTATAAAAGAAACCAAGACTTGTCCATGGTGGGATATACTGATGCTGGCTATATGTCTGATCCCCATAATGCCAAATCACAGACTGGATTCGTATTTCTCTGTGGCGGTACAGCCATTTCTTGGCGGTCCTTCAAACAGACCCTAGTAGCCACGTCTACAAACCACTCAGAGATAATTGCGATGTATGAGGCCGCACGAGAGTGTGTTTGGCTGAGACGAATGACAAGTCACATCCTAAAGTCATGTGGACTCAATGTCATCGATACCCCAACCATTATCTATGAAGATAATGCATGCAGATGGGCTATGTTAAGAGCAATCTCACTAAGCATATTGCTCCTAAATTCTTCTACCCTCATGAACTCCAGAAGAGTGGGGAAGTAAAGATCTTGCATACTAAGTCATATGAGAATCTTGCCGATTTATTCACAAAGTCTCTACCTCTACCCAGTTTTCTCCGATGTGTTCACGGCATTGGAATGAGACGACTTAGAAAGATGCAAGGTTTAGGGGGAGCCCTAAACCATAGCCCATGATATGAGATCTTAGAACTCATAGTGATCCCGAAGATCATAACTAATCCTGAAGATACGATGTTGTACTCTTTTTCCCTTAGTGACTTTTTCCCACTGGGTTTTCTCATTTAAGGTTTTTAATGAGGCAACAAGTGCAACATAACTTGCGCGTGCAATGTACTCTTTCTCCATTAATCCCTTTTTTCCCCACTGGGTTTTTAGGAGGAGTTTTAATGAGGCATGTGCATTTCGCGGTATACGCCCAAGGGGGAGTGTTACGAAATATCTGATCATTATCTTTGGAGGCCAAATATTATCCTTGCTTGCTTCCTTGGATGCCAAGGGAACGTACTCCTTGTTGGCCAAGGGAAACTTGATAAGCTTGCTAGCTTCCTTGGATGCTAAGGATCCATACCCCCTTGCTAGCCAAGGCAACGTGATCAGATTTTTATGTGGACTGTATACCTAAACTGTCCATGGTGTGAGGCTATAAATAGAAGACTTGAGAGAGAGCTAGCTACATAGATGAGCTGATCAGTTTGTTGTACGTGTAAGAAACAACGTAATAAAGAGCTAGCAGCCTTCTCTCTTATTTCATGTCTTTCTTGATCTGGTCTTTATGCCCCTTGTGTATGTGGTGAAAGCAAGTGTGGAACAACGTCGTTTCTCAACAAAACCGACCTATTTTTATCTGTACTAATCCTTATATAAGAAAAGAAAAATATGAAAAGACACAACATGAACAACCATTTGTGCAGCCAAAATTCAGAATAAAAAGGAGATTAGGTGATGGATCCAGAACACATATATTTTTATAACATTTGAAGAAGCAAAATACTGAATAAGAATGCGAACGGACGGGGGCAGAGAACCTTTGTGAAGCTCATAGTATTATTTAACCCATGTGAGGTTGAAAACTTAATTTGCATAAGCAGTTTCGTCAGCAACAACACGTTGTATTCATGGATGTACAAGCACTGATATACTCCGTCCATGCTGAACGGTGTATTTAATCCATGGGAATACAACTATTGTTATCCTCCGTCCATGCTGAAATTTTAGAAATATATGAGTATCTTATACTGAACATTTAGTAGAGAGATTGGGATGTGGATGTGAGCTGCAATCATTGCTCAGCCCAACTGACAAAAAAGACATCGACTGCAGCCTCTTTTTCCTATCGTCAAGCAAATTCATTTCTAAAACTACAGACAAAGTAAACACCTTGACTGAAACATGGGTTCATGGAACACGGTCCTGGTTCGTGGCCTTGGTCGAATCTGTTCCCATGCAAGATACCGTGGTCGACCCCGTCAGTTACTAACCTGCACTTGCGACAGAGCAGGGATCTATGGCTTCCGCGCCTGGTCTGGCTCCCAGCAGCGAGGAGCAGCCAAGGTCAGCGATAGACATCGCATCCGTGGCTGCAAAAATCCGGCGAGCTGGTGCCGCTCGTTGGAGGAGTGTGGCTGCCGGAGGAAGATCGGGCTGCAGGCTCGCCGCTCGCATCCATGGTGGATGCCACGAGCTCGAAAATTGCAACCATGGCCGGCGGTGGTAGCTCGGCATCACAACCATGGCGGCCAAAATACAGCCGGCGAGCTAATTGGTCGGCCATGGCAGGCGCCGCGAGCTCGAAAAATAAGCCCATGGCGGCGGATGCAGCTCGGGGTCACGACCATGGCGGACGAAATCCAGCCAACTATTCCGGTCATGGTGGGCCTAAATTTAAAAATCACAGCGTAGATAGTGCGGCCAATGGTGGGGATCGGCCGATGCCAGGCCATGCAAGATAGATGGATCTTTGCGATTTGAGCGCTTCATAGATGAGCGATTTGGAGCATCTAGTTTCCTTCTTCCTGTTTCGCTCTTGCTTCAGTCGTGAACTAACCAACGAGATGGAAGAACAGAAAAATGGGAAGTATGAGAGAGGAGGATGTATGTACGATCTGTCTTTTATTTTTTTACTTGGCGGTGGCAAGCGTCGTAAATATGATCAAAGCCAGGGGCACGACGGGAAAAAGAAAAATTGAACCGGTACCTGACTTATGGGTGGCAGTGGTGGTACAATAGTATTTGGTGGAGAGTAAAATTGGAAAATTAATATGACGAACGACCAAAGAAACCTTATTGCTTTTTATTATTAGGTATAAATATAAATTTCAGCTACAGATCTCTCTCCAGTCTCCACACAAAAGCGTTTTCCCAGTTGCTTTCCTGCACGGTCCAAACCCCCGCCACCTCGACCTCACCCGCGCCACCATGCCTGTGCGACGCTGGGCTCCGCCGCCGCCTCTCGCCCGCGCCTTCTCCGCCGCGGCCCCGGCCGCCAGGACCACCGTGCCGCTCGCCCACCTCGCACATCTCCCTTCCTCCCTGCCGCCGCCGTCCCACTGCACCGTCACACCTCCCGTCCAGCCCTGGCCGCGCCGCCTCACGCCCCGGAGCTTCTCCCGCCTCATCATCCGCCTCCCCACCCCGCACCTCGCCGTGCTCGCCTTCCGCCACGCGCTCTTCCACGCCGATCCTCCCCTCCCCCCTTCCATCCCCGTCTTCGCCGCCGTCCTCTCCCGCCTCCCTGGCGCCTCCCCGGACCTCCTGCCCCCCGTCCTCTCCGCCCTCCGCGCCGCCCGCCTCCCCGCCTTCTCCGACCGCGCCTTCCTGCCCCTCCTCCGCTCTCTCCCGCCTCTCCCCTCCCTCCGCCTCTTCCTCTCCCTCCCGTCCTTCAACTCCCACCCCTCCGTGCGCTCCTTCAACGCCCTCCTCCACTCCCTTGTCGCCGCTCGCCGCCTCCGCCTTGCCGCCGCCCTCTTCCGCGCTGCGCCCACCAAGCTCTACATCACGCCCGACCTCGTCTCCTGCAACATCCTGCTCAAGGGGCTGGTGGGTGTCGGCGACCTCCATGCCGCCCTCAAGGTTCTCGATGAAATGCCCGGGTTGGGGATCGTCCCTGATGTCGTCACTTACACGACCGTTCTCTCTTGCTACTGTGCCAAAGGGGATCTCAAGGGTGCGCAGAAGCTGTTCGATGATGTAATCGCGAGTGGGCGTAGGCCAGATGTTACCATGTACACGGTGCTCATTGATGGATACTGCCAGACCGGCAAGATACATGATGCAGCTAGGATTATGGATGAGATGGAAGCATCTGGGATGCAGCCGAATGAGGTCACATATTCAGTCGTGATCGAGGCATGCTGCAAGGAGGGAAGATCCGTCGAGGCATGCAAGTTAATGCGCGAGATGCTTGGGGCAGGATACACGCCAGACACACCACTGGCCGCTAAGGTGGTTGATGTGCTCTGCCAGGACAGAAAGGCAGATGAGGCGTACCAAATGTGGAGATGGCTGGTGAAGAAGAACGTGCCACCTGAAAACACGATCACAAGCACATTGATCTACTGGTTGTGCAAGAGTGGAATGGTTCGGGAGGCAAGGAAGCTGTTTGATGAGCTCGAGAAGGGGTTCAAGCCAAGTTTACTGACTTATAACTCGCTTATTTCCGGATTATGTGAAAATGGGGAGTTACAGGAGGCTGGTCAGGTGTGGGATGACATGATTGAAAGAAGGTATGAACCAAATGCGATGACTTATGAAGCCTTGATCAAGGGATTTTGCAAAATTGGGAAGCCAACTGAAGGGGCTGCAGTCTTTACAGAGATGGTGTCCAAAGGGTGCACCCCAAGCAAGTTCCTTTACCAAGTTTTAGTGGATAGCCTATCTGAGCCAATACATGATGATATTGTTGGCAAAATTCTCGAAACTGCAGCTTTATGTGGTCGGGATATCATGGATGGAGATTCCTGGGGAATCTTTGTCAGGAAAGTGTTAAATGCAAGTGATACTTGGGACAAGCATCTAAATTTATTGCTAGATACATAACTATGAGATTTGCAGACTACGGCAAAAGCCTAAAACTTCTTATTTTGTTCCAAGTAAATTTCTCAAGGAAGTTGATGGTATTAGTCTTCCACTGAAACTGCTCTGAAAAAAGTTCTCTGCTGAAACTAGCACCCTCACAGCCACATTGATATATTGGTCATAGAGAATGGAATGGTTGGGGAGGTGACAACGCTGTTTTATGAGCTGATGAGGAGTTCATACCAAGCTTGCTGACTTACACCTCGGTTATTTTTAGATTATGTGAACAAAGGGAGTTAGAGGAGGCTGGTCAGCTGTGCAATAACATGATTGAATGAGGATCTCAACCAAATACAATGACCTATAAAGCCTTGATCAAGGGACCTTACGAGTTGAAGAAGTCAAATGAAGGGTGCATGCTAAGCAAGTTCCGTTCCAAGTTCTGCTTTATGGCCTTTCTGAACCAATTAGCGGTGTGGCAAAATACTTCCAACTGCAGCTTTACGCCATAGAGATTTCTTGGATTGCAATTTTTTGGGAAATATTTGTCTGGATAGTGTTAAATACTATATGTTATACTTCCGACAAGCATATCAATTAAGTAAATATATAACCACGAGGTGTGCAGACTGGCCACAACCTCTTATTTTATCCTGAGTATTTTCTCAAAGAATATTTTGGCGTTATCTCCCACCGAGACCCTCCAATTAGGATGTTCTTGTCTTGTCTCCTTCCCTTGCTATGTTTTCTCCTTCGATATGTTGGTTTGATTTTTGTTTCCCCACTTGTGCCAAGAGGTCCTGGGTTCGAACCAGCCTCTCTGCACTGCACTTTGCAGGGGTAAGACTAGGTTCCTATAATCCCTCCCAGACCCCACCTTGTGTGGGAGCCTCGTGCACTGGGTCTGTCCTTTTATTCCTTCCATCAATGCTAGCAGCTAGAAGCTTCAAGCGACTATTCATCTTGCAGCCAGAGATAGCACAAGAAGTTGCTTCAGCTGGATCTGTTGAGTGGTACGATCCATCCAAGGAACCTAAGAGAAAGTCAAGAAGTGCAAGGATCTGGCATGGAAATATGTGTTCTGGACAGATTTAGAGAACATCCTGCAACAAGAGTCTTTTCCTGATTCCCTAGGCCGTCGCCTTCTATCATATAAACAGAGAAATCAGTTTCTTATCTCCGTTTTATTTACTCAGTAGTATAGTAGAAACTAAAGTATACCATATTGAGAAACTCTTAATTAGGCTCTGCAAACTCAAATGCTTATACGTGTATCAAAGTAGGATGGCATAAATGTTGTTTCCTGGGTCGATCAATGCTTATAAATATTTCTGAACATAGTTAAGTCTCTTCAACAAGCTTTTCGTGAACATGAACTTGATCGGCAATGATTGAGATATCCTCTGTTGTCATGATATATTTTCTTTTTGTAAAAGGACGAGATAATAAATATGATGCTTTGGATGATACAAGCAATCTGGTGCCGAGCATCAGTAGATCAGTTTGGTCCTCTGTCAGAGTTGGATACCACTCTACTCATGGTTGCCTTTTCTACATGATCTATGTCCTGTAATTCGTTTTTCTGCTTTATTCCTCCCCAGTCTTCCTTTTCACTACCCTTCTTGGAACCATACCAGGATAATGCAAAATTGTTGCTTGGAATTGCTGCCATTCCAGTGGACCATGTAAACCAACATCCATTTAGGATTTCCTCATGTTCAGTTATGCATCATAGATCGCACCAACTTATGCATATCAACCATGTTGATATCTTTATCAATTGTTGCATGTCTCCATAATTTTAATTCATTCTCCTTTTTATTATTTCTCTTGACATAAAAAAGTATTCAAATAATTATACTGTTTCGCAGGTACATTCAGGAGAACTACTCCAAAATTCTTCATGTTGAAATGGACTTGGAGAATCTGACTATAAAAGTGAAACTGGCAGCTGGACCAAAGAAATCAGGTAAACTAACAGTTCTTGTAAAGAAAAATAGTTCAGCTTCTTTGCATAGAATACTTCCACCTGGCTGACCTTTTTTCTGATTTTCTTTTCCAGGTTCCAGCACTCAAGTATTTAAGGAAAAAGACTGAGATGTCAATAGAGAGAATAGTGTTGGCTAAGGTGAAAGAGGAAGAGGCAATGAAGGTACGTACTTGGAGGTGGGAAGATCAGACCATCTTGCATATGTTTAGGATTCTTTACTTAATTTAGAGTTCTTCCGGATTCATGTAATACAGCAAGGTTAAGTTACAATTGTTTAGGAGGGGAAAGTAGATTGTTCGTTTTAGAAAAGTAATTGAGCTTTATTTGTTTCACTGTCCCCTATTGTCATCTTTGTATGCATAGTAAGAAACTGCAGTCATATATGATAACACGTGGTATTACATATCGAACAAGAAGCAGTCATAAAGTTACTTGTCCTAGTACACCGTGAGTCAGAAATTGCAGTTCTGAAACTGCAACTTTCAAGTCAAGTACTACCTGATTTTAATAGGTTTCAAAGAATCGGGGAATGATTTCTTTACAAATAGAATAGTAGTTGGTTTGGCAACAAAAGACCTATTACCACTAAACGTTTTTTTAGGAAATTAGTAATAAAATCGTCGTTATGAATCTTTCTGAAACTTTGAACAGTACAATAAATTGATTCTCATCTTTGTGATGAACCCCTACAGGGTATCCCGAAAAGGAACACTAGTATAAAACCATTTGAAATGGTCAGAAAATAAACATTTAACTTTACATTGTTGCACACTCCTTCACACTATACTTTTTTTGCACAGGCACTGCCAAACACGAGGAGATGATCAGTTGTACACTGGGCACCCCTCGACAACTATACCTTTAGCAGTGGGGCAGGAAGCAAGGGGGCATCCATCCAAGTCATTGCCCCACCAGTTCAAACTGATGTTCTCCAAGCCTAGGCATAAGTAAATTAAGACGGCCATGAATGCCAAACCAGCATCTAGTGCACCTGAAAGCAGATAATTGTGTCGTTCCCACCAGTCACGTCGATATCTGTAGACCACATAACCTGACACAAACCCAACAAATATCCATGTTATGTAGTTGACTGCAGTCGCGGGCGGCATCTGGCCGGTGCTACCAATCAAGATGGGCATGTTGATAAGTAAGATCCAATTCTGTCCTGGGAATGCCTTGTGTGCGAACCAGACAAGAAGTGGGGCAATGGCTCCCCCCAAGAAGAACCAGTTTACAGCCGAGTAAGATCCCATGTCACCAAATATTCTGCGTGGGCTAATAAGACCCCATATGACCGATGCATCATAGAACACATGATCACCAGGACAGGTCCAAGGGCTGCCTGCTGGGAGGAGCTCGGTGTCGCAGATGTAAGGGATTGTGTCCATCAGCCACCATGCTGTTCCGAGGTACACAAATGCTGCTATCAGAGTTCCGACCACCTGCCATGTTCCAAGAAAGTTGTTTAGTGATACAGCATGAAGGTACCTTGTGTGTTTGTGTGGTAGAAATGGAAGATCAACTATATGATTGATAAAGCTTACCTGAGCCATGAACATAGTTCTTGGTGGAATCTTCATGTAGTGGCCCAACTTAAAATCTTGCAAAAATGTCAGTGCTTGGCTCATGCTGATGTAGCCATATACCTTGAAGCACATATTTGCGACAGGTCGTCCAGGATACAAGTACCCCATGATATATTCTGTAATGATGTTCAACCCCGGAGTCTGGATACAATGAAAGAATGAACATGGAACTAGTGCTCTAGAGTTGTATTGTATGACATGATATGGAAGTTGTCAGAATCCATACCTGGTTTGTAGTTGCTGTGATAATTCCGATTGGGAGGGTAAAGAAAAAGGCAATGGCGCATGCAAGCAATACACCCCACCAGGGCAACTGGAGTTGCTCGATGTAGTATTCACAAGCAAATACTGTGATGGCAATGTTAGCAATAAGGATGCAAATGAACCACCACTCAGGGACCTGCTTATATCTCCTCATAAGTTTTGTATGTACATCCACCTTCTTCTCATGAAAAGCTGATCTACTTAACTGCCAAATTTCACTGCACACAAGCACCATAATTCTGATTAGCTGCTGCTGCCATGTAAACTGACTGATAATTAATTATGGCAGAGTTTACCTTCCGTGGAAGAGGAGGACATGAACTATTGTTGCGGTAAGGGATGCGAAGCCGACACCATATGTGATAGCGAAGAAAGTGCTGAGGTACAGCGGGCCATTCTTCTCATAGGCCTTTGTGTCGAAATGAAAATGGGAGTCCACGATGCTTGAGATGTTGTACTTTTGCCCAGTTTCCGTGAAGAGCCCATCCGAAAAGATAGGGAAGTTCTGTGCCTTGTAGAAATTAAACCAGTAAGCAATCGGTGTGATCACATACATGATGATGAAGAAGCCTGCAGCAACGTTTGCAGTGGCGAACCAGGGGCTGGCAAGAGGGCTTCCTAGGTAGGAGGAAACGGATGCCCAGTCGAGACCGATCGAGCCAATGCCGAGACCATAGAGACCTGAGCCGAGCTGCTGGGCAAGCACGGAGTTGGGGAACACCCAGCAGATCCAGGAGAGGGAGGTGAGCATCTGGAACAGGTAGCCTGGGAAGATGTAGTACACGAAGCTGCAGGTGAACGCCACCAGGAAGAACTGGCTGCGCGTGAAGCCCCCTTTGCTTCGACTTTCCTTCTCGTGAAGCGCCCTGCTCAGAATTTTTAGAGAATTCAGATTCAAATGTGCAAGTGGCGTTGTGTCTTCGATCATCCAAAGGCTATTTTACCGCCGTGCTTATCAAGATGTTACATGTCATTATCGTTTCATGAGCCAACACGTCCTTTCAGAGTTCAATTGTGCAATCACCTATTTACGTCCTCTAGTCAATAGTGGACGATCTTTCATACTCCCAAGTCCCAAGTGCCTTGGTTGCCTGCCTCTTCATTCGAAATCTTTGGAATCCGGCACTGTACTGCCATGTTCAGAGATTAGAACTGGTAGAAGGGAAAGTTGCTCGGTTCTGTTAATGCTTTATTCGAAATCTTTGATTTTTTATTTCGTATAGCGGAATGAAGCTTGGTGTCTAAAGTTGAGATTGAGAAAGGAGATGAATGTGTCTCCTGTTTCTGCCCATTATCTTGATGAAAGACGTACATCAGTGTATGATCATTGCTCGTTTCTAACTTCCAATCAACAAAATGGCCAGCTGACATCGTGCTACAGTATATAGAAATAATAGTAAACAAAAGTGAAGATGCTTGCAACTTAAAGCCAGTTGTTGGTAGGCTTCAGATTCAGCTTGGTGAAAGTCAAATGAACTCGGCCCAGTGAGCACAGCACGGCGATCACGTTCGGATGTTAACATGAGCTGCTGCCGTGCTGTTGGCTGGTCCTATCATTTTAAATGCCCCTAATACATTTTCATCAATTTCATTTTCTTAATTAGAGTCCCAAAATAATACCGTAGCCAACCAACCAATTGTGTGGCCCCCTTCCATGATATGGTTTGATGCAAGCCAAGGCCACACCTGACGTTCATGATCCATGAGAGCTAACTACTGTCCAAAAAAAAAAAAAACAGAACTCCTACTTGCAACTTCTTTTTTGTAAAACAGTCTTTCTTTTTTTTGTCAATTAAGCATACTAACACGCATTAGGGCATGTACAATGGTTGATAAGACAGTCTTAATATACATTTATAGATATGACTAAAAAAAAGATGTACAATGGTTGATAGACAACTTTATCTATAATAACGAGGTTTACTAAATTTATGGTGAGACAGAGACAATTATTGCTAAGAGATGATCTCTTAGTCAAGAGAAGACAAACCTCTTTTTTTCATTTCTCTCTCTTCCCGCTCAGCAATTATCCTACATGGTATTGCTAAGATAAGACCATTGTACATGTCCTTACTTATATAAGCACTGTAGCTGGGACGTCACGAAGTGCACATTTTTTGTTCTAAGAAAAATATATTTGCTTGTGTACAAAATAAAACGAATCATGGCTTGCAATTAATGTTAAGCATCAATCAGTCAGCCCTCTGAACAGTACAAGATGAGATAGTTAATTAACCAATTATTAAGACGTGTAATGTAATGTAATGTAATTAGTTAGTTATTATTGGTTGAAACTAAGTTGCTTGCGGGAGAGAGCAAGTGAGGAGGAAGCGTATACACGTACCTGAAGAGGGAGACCTGCACGAGGTTGGACGGCCACCACATGGCCGCCGGCTCCACGAGATACCGGCGGAATATCCCCGCCCACCCGAACCCCAGCACCTGCGTGGTGAGCACGACGAGGAGCGAGACGAAGAACGTGATCTCCTTGCCGTAGAAGACGCGGACGGCGGTGACGACGTGGATGGCGTAGACGGTTCCCGCGCCGGCGTTGGCGAAGATGGTGATCAGCACGTGCTCCTTCACGTTGAAGGGCCCCGGGTTGAGGGTGAACTCCCACCGCCGACCGCGGAAGAAGGCGCGCTCGGGGAGCGTCGACGCCATGAGCCGGCCGAGAGGGACGACGGCGATCTGGGCGGAGATGGCGGTGATGGTGAGCGGCTCCTTGCGGTACCAGAAGAACTGGTTGAGGAAGGAGAGCACGAAGCAGGAGGTCATGCCCAGCACCCACATCCGGAAGGTCAGCACGGGGGTGTCCGGGTCGTCGCCCACCGGCACCGTCAGCGCCACCTGCTCGATCGGCGAGTTCTCCTCCTCCTCGTCGTCGGGCTCCGGCGGCGACGACGAAGAGGACGCCCCGTGCGCCCCGGCCGGTGGCACGAGGAGTGGAGAGGTGATATGGTGCTCGAGCGCCTCCTCCTCTTCTTCATATTGTTCTCCCTGGCCTTGCCGTTCATGGCGGGAGGAGGCGGACGCCATGGCTAGCTCTGGCTGTGGGTGGACGTCGTAGCTCTGCCTGCCTGGCTGGCCTTCTTGGGTCCTCTGCTTCCTCTTCTTCAGCTATGATGTCGCTGCATTGTTTGGTATTAATTGCTCTGAATTTCTTAGCGATCGAGAGGGATGTCTCTGTGCAAAACTGGCAGATATCAGTACCGACGAGATCTCATCGATCTGACACGCGACGCACACTTGATTATTATACATATACACTGATGATACACGCATATGCACCATCGGTGGTCAACGGCTCAAGGGCGGTTAATTAGTATACAAGTGGACCGTAGTACCTGAAGCAAATCAACCACTACATATGATGTTACTGATGTAGAGCAAAATGCATTCTCGGTCATTGTACTTGTCGCCGACCGAGACCCGATTTAGTCACCATACTCAGGAATACACGATTTGAGGTAACGAAATACTCCCTCCATATCATAATATATAAGATCGATGTTTTAGCTTTGGATGTGAAATACATACGGATGTATGTAAACATAATTAATGTATATATTCATTCATTTTGTTCTGTATGTAATCTGTATGAAAATAGCTAAAACATTTTATATTATGATACGAATTGAGTACGAGTTAAGGGTCGTCGCCGACAGTTTAGTAACACATACTCAAAAGCGAAAACATATCGGTCTACACGAGGAGGATGTTACAACTTGCAAGCCATATATGGCTCCTTGTCCCATGAAACATGATCTGCACCTCTCATTCACTTTTCTATCCGAGGAGTAGCTACAAGCGTGTTGTGTTGATCTCCTCGTTCTCTACGAGTTCCTTACTTTCACGAAATGCTAATCTGAAGAAAGTAGAAACTAACATCAAAAGCTGGCTTGGAAAGTTACTTCCCGAGCTATATATATATTCGAACAAGCATGCACATAATGACATAACATTGCCACATCAAGTTGATATATATAGTACCATTCGGATTCTGCATACGATCGAGGATACACACGACCCATAAGCACAAGTTCCACGCCTAAGATTTCTAGTCACCCATCATATCTAGTTTCCGCCCTAGCGGCCTAGCCTAGTAGAGCCACACATTTTACATCAGGAAAGAAACATGAAGATATGGAGCTTCGATCGGGTGCCGATCGAGGGTGAGCAAGAATCACAATGAATATGCGATTTTGGCCTGATCCTCCTTGCCAGCAAGGCGAAAGAGAATCTCGGCCAGGCAGCCAATCACGAAAGAGGAGCACTGCAACTGCTTCGGCGGAGCACCAATCAACGTCTCCAAAATGGTCCTTGTCAAGCTAGGAGAAGCAGCGGCATCTTCTGCTTCAAGAATTGACAGGGTAGGTAGCCAGATCCAAACTGATGGGAGCCACCAGCAGCGGCAAGCAAGGCCCCTCATGCGATGCATGCATGATAAGTTAGTTGGATCGTATGGCAGAGGCCATAGCGGTGTCAAGATAAAGATCGAGCGGCAAGAGCATCTCTAGGAGATCCCTAAAGAGGAAAACCTTAAAACAGTTATAAGGTACCATTCAAACCAAGTTTGAGGAGCAGAACATCGCGTGGCAGAATAGAAGCTGCAATCTTGAATCTTAAATTTTAGAAAACACGTTCGCGCGAGAAATTTAGAGAAGCATCACTAATAGTTCATCTTCAAATTCATATCAGATTTAGAGAAATAACATACAATCTCCGGTCGGAAATAGTTGTCGTCAAAATACTAATAGGATAGTAGAAATGGTAATACAGCTCACGACAATCATTATCGTTTTTAACCAAGGATTACGAGCTAGATCCCTAACCATACAAAAGGGGCTTCGGAAACATCATCGGGCCTGCATCCACGGCGGCGATGCCAAGCTTACTCCTCGTCGGACGTCGATGAACTGGTGTTGGAGGATGCGCTCCAGCTGCCACACATGCGTGCGAGCGGCATGCTCCACGACCTGTCGGACCCCACGGTAGAGCTGGTCGGCGTTCCACGCCTCCAGCGCAGCCAGGGGCGGAGGCAGGATTGGAGGTTGAAGGGGGCCAAACATGCCAAATTTCAATAGGGGGCAACAAAGCTAATTTGATAAAAAAAATCATGTCTAATCTAGCCTTAAATACATAAATTCCCATGCTATGCAACACCATAGTGTAGGGTCGCAGCATAGAAAACAAAAATTTTCCTACGCAAAGATAGCGGAATAAACCCAACATCTAGATCCGATCTACGAGAGGTTGGTAGCAAGAAGGAGATCGAATCTCACCCTCGAAGAAAACCGTGAGCGTTTGTCGAGGCAGGGGTTGGCTAGTCGATCCCCGCAACTAGACTTGTCTAGTCGCGAGGAGATGTGTTATCCAAGCGCCGCACGAGCAACGCCTCCGAGAGATCCACACGTACAGCTCGATGAAGACTCCACGTTCTTGATCCCGCAAGAGGTGGTGGAGAGGCTCGAGATCAACAGCACGACGACGGTGGCGTGGTGTGTATGGTGGAGATTGGACAGGGCTTCGCCAAACGGTGTCGGGAGAGAGGAGGAGGGGGGTGCGGCTAGAGTAGGGAGGGGGCCGGCGGCTTGGCACCTTGGGGGGAGCCAAAGGGTGCGGCACCCCTCCCCTTGCCCCTCCTTATATAGGAGGCCAAAGGGGGGTGCGCCCCTCCCTCTCCTAGGGCCGGCGCAAGGGGGGGTGGCTTGGCCCCCAAGCCACCTCTAGGGTTTCGGCCACCCCCCCCCCCTTTGCTTCTAGAAGCTTGGCCCGGGTGGGCCTATGGGGTGGTGGTGCGGCTGGCCCATTAGGCCAGCCCACTGCCCCTTCATACCATGTGGGCCCCATACTCCTATGGGCCCCACTTCTAGACCCCTCTAGAACCTTCTAGAACATTCCGGTACTTTACCGATAAATCCCCGAACCTTTCTTAACCTCCAGAAACAACTTTCCTTATATGAATCTTATTCTCCGGACCACTCCGGAACTCCTCGTGATGTCCGGGATCCTATCCGGGACTCCGAATCAATATTCGTTCTCACCATCAATTATCTCGAACCCTAACTACATCGAACGTTAAGTGTGTGACTCTGCGGGTTCGCGAATATGTCATATTAATAGCGGGACCGGGATGTCCATATTAATTCCTACATATTCGACGAAGTACTTTACTAGTCGAACCACAATGTCCGGGATTCAATTAATCCATATACGATTCCTTTTGTTTCACGATATATTACTTGTCCGAGATTCAATCCACCGATATCTCCATATCTGATTAATCTCGTTACCGACAAGTTCTCTTTACTCGTTCCCATAGAATAGGATCCCTTATGACTAGCCACTTAGTCATATGCTTGCAAGCGTTTGGATGCTATACTACCGAGAGGGCCCAGAGATATCTATCCAACTGTTGGATGAACAAATCCCAGTCTTGAAACATGTCACCCAACAACCTATCATCGGAGAACCTGAAAGCCACCTTTATAATCACCCAGTTACGAAGTGACGTTTGATGTCCACAAAGCTTTCCTCCGATAAGCGGGAGTGACATAATCTCATGGTCTAAGGAAACTATATTTGACATCTATTTATTTTGAGTCTCGTCCATTATATCATCACCTATGATACAAACTTCGTTTATTAAGTGATTCATAAATCCATGGTTAGGAAACATCTAACCATCACTTAATTAAACGAACTAGTCATAAGAGGAAAGACTAGGGACACATTACTGTTTATATTCCACACATGTATTTGTTTCCGGTTAATACAATTCTAGCATGGAATTAAACATATCATGAACGGAGAAATATGATAAACAATAATCATTATTATTGCCTCTTGGGCATATCTCCAACAGTCTCCCACTTGCACTAGAGTTAATAATCTAGTTTACATTTGTAGCAATCTAACACCCATGGCCTCTCGGTGTTGATCATGTTTTGCTCGTGGAAGAGGTTTAGTCAACGGGTCTGCCACATTCAGATCCGTATGCACCTTACAAATCTCTATGTCACCATCCTTGACATTCTCACGCAAATTGTGATAGCGGCGCTTAATATGCTTGGTATTCTTGTGTGAAGTCGGGTCCTTGGCAAGAGCTATTGCACCTGTATTATCACAGTACAGGGCCAGAGGTCTTGACGCACTTGGAACCACGCTCAGCTCTGAGAGGAACTCCTTCATCCAGACTGCTTCACTTGCTGCCGACGAGGCCGCAACATACTCCGCTTCTGTTGAAGATTTCGCCACCACGCTCTGCTTGGAACACCTCCAACTCACAGCGCCACCATTCAGAATAAACACGTATCCGGACTGAGATTTAGAATCATCCGGATCTGTGTCCCAACTAGCATCGACGTAACTCCTTACGACAAGCTCTTGGTCACCTCCATATACGAGAAACATTTTCTTAGTTCTATTCAGATACTTAAGGATATTCTTGACAGCTGACCAGTGTTCCACTCCTGGATCACTTTGGTACCTGCTAGTCAAACTTACAGCATGGCACACATCTGGTCTAGTACATAGCATGGCATACATGATAGAGCCTATCGCAGAGGCATAAGGAACCTTGTCCATTATCTCTCTATCTTCTGCCGTAACAGGACTCTGAGTCTTACTCAGAACCTTTCCTTGCAACATTGGTAAGAACCCCTTCTTTGAATTTTCCATTCTGAATTTCTTCAGAACCTTGTCAAGGTATGTACTTTGTGAAAGCCCTATTAGGCGCTTTGACCTATCTCTATAGATCTTTATGCCTAAAATATACGCCGCTTCACCAAGGTCTTTCATTGAAAAACTCTTATTCAAATAAGACTTTACACTTTCAAGTAGTGTAACATCATTTCCAATCAATAATATGTCATCCACATATAGTATTAGAAATGCAACTGAACTCCCACTCACTTTCTTGTAAATACAGGCTTCTCCATAAGTTTGGACAAATCCAAACCCTTTGATCACTTCATCAAACCGGAGATTCCAACTCCGCGATGCTTGCTTCAGTCCATAGATGGATCTCTGAAGTTTGCATACCTTGTTAGCATCCTTTGGATCAACAAAACCTTCGGGCTGTACCATGTACAACTCTTCCTTAATATGACCATTAAGGAACGCGGTCTTCACATCCATTTGCCAAATTTCATAGTCATAATATGCGGCAATTGCTAACATAATCCGAACAGATTTCAGCATTGCTACGGGTGAGAATGTCTCATCGTAGTCAACTCCTTGAATTTGTCGGAAACCCTTTGCGACAAGTCGAGCTTTATACACGGTGATGTTTCCGTCAGCGTCTGTCTTTCTCTTGAATATCCATTTGTTCTCAACGGCCTTACGGTCGTTAGGTAAGTCTACCAAAGTCCATACTTGGTTTTCATACATGGATTCCATTTCGGATTTCATGGCTCCTAGCCATTTATCGGAGTCTGGGCTCATCATTGCTTCCTCATAATTCGCAGGTTCATCATTGTCCAAGAACATGACATTCATGAAGGGGTCGTACCGATCAGGAGCGGTACGTTCCCTCGTTGATCTGCGAGGTTCAATAGCAGCCTTGACTGGAACAGCATGATCACCATCATTTGCTCCTTCTTCAGGTGGCGATGGCTATTCTGGAACAACTTCCAGTTCTGCGCTACTCGGCATCTCAAGAACAGGTTCAGCAACCTCGTCAAGCTCTATTTTCCTCCCACTCACTTCTTTCGAGAGAAACTCCTTCTCTAGAAAGGAACCATTCTTGGCAACGAAAATCTTGCCTTCAGTTCTGTGGTAGAAGGTATACCCAATAGTTTCCTTAGGGTATCCAATGAAGACGCACTTTTCCGATTTGGGTTCGAGCTTATCAGGTTGAAGCTTTTTCACATAAGCATCGCAACCCCAAACTTTGAGAAACGATAACTTTGGCTTCTTGCCAAACCATAACTCATATGGAGTCGTCTCAACGGATTTTGATGGAGCCCTATTTAGTGTGAATGCGGCTGTCTCTAATGCATAGCTCCAAAATGATAGTGGCAGATCTGTGTGAGACATCATAGATCGCACCATATCCAATAAGGTTCGATTACGACGCTCAGACACACCATTACGCTGTGGTGTTCCGGGTGGCGTGAGTTGTGAAACAATTCCACACGTCTTTAAATGCATGCCAAACTCGTAACTCAAATATTCGCCTCCACGATCAGATCGAAGAAACTTTATTTTCTTGTTACGATGGTTCTCAACTTCACTCTGAAATTCTTTGAACTTTTCGAACGTTTCAGACTTATGTTTCATTAAGTAAATATACCCATATCTACTCAAATCATCGGTGAAGGTTAAGAAGTAACGATATCCACCGCGTGCTGCAACACTCATCGGACCACACACATCGGTATGTATGATTTCCAACAAGTCTGTTGCTCTCTCCATCGTGCCGGAGAATGGTGTTCGATTCATCTTACCCATAAGGCATGGTTCGCAAGTTTCAAATGATTCAAAATCAAGTGAATCCAAAAGTCCATCGGAATGGAGTTTCTTCATGCGCTTTACACCAATATGACCCAAACGGCTGTGCCACAAAAATGTGGTATTATCATTATTCACTTTGCATCTTTTGGCATCAATGTTATGAACATGTGTATCACTACTATCGAGATCCAATAGAAATAAACCATTCCTCTCAGGTGCATGACCATAAAAAGTATTATCCATATAAATCGAAATACCAAAGTTTTCAGACTTAAATGAATAACCGTCTCGCAATAAACAAGATCCAGATATAATGTTCATGCTTAACGCAGGCACATAATAACAATTATTAAGGTTTAAAACTAATCCCGAAGGTAAATGCAGAGGGAGTGTGCCGACAGCGATGACTTCAACTTTTGATCCATTTCCAACTCGCATCGTCACCTCGTCCCTTGCCAAGCGCCGTCTATTCCGCAGCTCCTGTTTTGAGTTACATATATTAGCAACCGAACCAGTATCAAATACCCAGGTGCTACTACGATCACTTGTTAAATACACATCAATAACATGTATATCAAATATACCTTGTTTGACGATGCCAGCCTTCTTGTCCGCCAAATACTTGGGGCAGTTCCGCTTCCAGTGTCCGGTTCCCTTGCAGTAGAAGCACTCAGTATCAGACTTAGGGCCCTTCCTTGACTTCCTCGCAGGCCCGGCAGCTCGCTTGCCGTCCCTCTTGAAGTTGTCTCTTTTGCCCTTTTTCTTGAAACTGGTGGTCTTGTTGACCATCAACACTTGATGCTCCTTCTTGATTTCCACTTCCGCGGTCTTTAACATCGCGAAAAGCTCAGGGAGAGTTTTCTCCATCCCTTGCATGTTATAGTTCATCACAAAGATTTTGTAGCTCGGTGGAAGTGGCTGGAGAACACGGTCAATCCCCAACTCATTGGGAATCACAACACCCAGCTGCGCCAGACGATCACCGTACCCAGACATCTTGAGCACGTGTTCACTGACGGAACTGTTCTCTTCCATCATACAGCTAAAGAACTTAGAAGAGGCTTCATACCTCTCCACCTTGGCTTGAGTCTGAAACATAGCTTTCAGATCAACGATCATCTGATGAACGCCATGGTGCTCAAAACGCTTTTGAAGCTTAGGTCCTAAGCCATACAACAGACCGCACTTAACTATCTCGTGGTCCTCTGAACGGGCTGCCCAGACATTCCTAATGTCTTCAGCCGCTCCCTCTGCTGGAGCCTCACCTAGCGGTGCATCTAGGACATACAGTTTCTTGGCAGCTTTGAGGATAATTTTCAGATTCATAAACCAATCCGAGAAATTGCTTCCATCGTCTTTCAGCTTGTCTTTCTCTAGGAACGCGTTAAAGTTCATGGTGATGTTGGGAAGGGCCATTGATCTACAACATTATTTGCAAGGTGTTTAGACTATGTTCATGATATCGTGTTCGAAAGATAATCTAATTATAAAACGAACTCCCACTAAACTCAACATCTCTCTGGTTGTTTAGTGACACACGATCCAAAATCCACTACACCACAACCGATCATCACGTGAAGTGGCGCAGCTTCAAATGGTGAACATCTCCATGTTGATCATATCATTCATATGACTCGTGTTTAGCCTTTCGGCTCTTGTGTTCCGAGGCCATGTCTGTACATGCTAGGCTCGTCAAGAAAACCGTAGTATTTCTGCATGTGCAAACTGGCTTGCACCCGTTGTATGTGAACGTAGAATCTATCACACCCGATCATCACGTGGTGCTTCAAAACGACGAACTTTGGCAACGGCGCATACTAGGGGAGAACACTTCTTGATATTGACGTGAGAGATCACCTTATCATGCTACCGTCGAGATCGTATCTAGGCATAAACCATAAGGTGCATAAAAAGGATTAACATCACATGCAATTCAATATTGTGACATGGTATAGCCTTTTCTTGTGCCTTTGATCTCCATCTCCAAAGCACCGGCATGATCTCCATCATCACCAGCTCAAACGCCATCACCATGGTTGTCTCCACCAACTATTGCAACTACTACTATTGGCTACTCTTAGCAAATAAAGTAAAGCAATTACATGGTGATTAAAGTGACACGCAGGTCATACAATAAATCAAAGACGACCATAAGGCTCCTGCCGGTTGCCGTACTCATCGACATGCAAGTCGTGACAATTACAAAACATGATCATTGCATACATCACATAATCATATCTTGAGGCCATACCATATCACAAACCCTGCAAAAACAAGTTAGACGCCTCTACTTTGTTTATGCAATTTTTACGTGGCTTCTAATGGGTCAATAGATAGAACCGTTCTAATCTACGCAAAGCCACAACGGTGATAAAATAGTTGCTGATTTACTCATCCTTTTGAAAGGCCTTCCATTGAAAATTGCATCTTCACTAAAGCAAGAGAAACAGACACCCGCCAGCCACTTATGCAAAACAAGTTGCATGTCAGTCGTGGAACCGGTCTCTCGTGCGTGGACGAGTAAAGTTGGTCCGGGCCGCTTCAATCTTACAGTACCGCAAAGATGCAAAGTGCACGCGAGAAGGTAGCAACTCAAATCATCAACGCCCACAACACTTGTGTCTAATCGCACCAACATCTACGAATAGATCTAGGCTCTGATACCACTGAAGGGTCGCAGCATAGAAAACAAAAATTTTCCTACGCAAAGATAGCGGAATAAACCCAACATCTAGATCCGATCTACGAGAGGTTGGTAGCAAGAAGGAGATCGAATCTCACCCTCGAAGAAAACCGTGAGCGTTTTGTCGAGGCAGGGGTTGGCTAGTCGATCCCCGCAACTAGACTTGTCTAGTCGCGAGGAGATGTGTTATCCAAGCGCCGCACGAGCAACGCCTCCGAGAGATCCACACGTACAGCTCGATGAAGACTCCACGTTCTTGATCCCGCAAGAGGTGGTGGAGAGGCTCGAGATCAACAGCACGACGATGGTGGCGTAGTGTGTATGGTGGAGATTGGACAGGGCTTCACCAAACGGTGTCGGGAGAGAGGAGGAGGAGGGGGTGCGGCTAGAGTAGGGAGGGGGCCGGCGGCTTGGCACCTTGGGGGGAGCCAAAGGGTGCGGCACCCCTCCCCTTGCCCCTCCTTATATAGGAGGCCAAAGGGGGGGTGCGCCCCTCCCTCTCCTAGGGCCGGCGCAAGGGGGGGTGGCTTGGCCCCCAAGCCACCTCTAGGGTTTCGGCCGGCCCCCCCCTTTTGCTTCTAGAAGCTTGGCCCGGGTGGGCCTGTGGGGTGGTGGTGCGGCTGGCCCATTAGGCCAGCCCACTGCCCCTTCATACCATGTGGGCCCCATACTCCTATGGGCCCCACTTCTAGACCCCTCTAGAACCTTCTAGAACATTCCGGTACTTTACCGATAAATCCCCGAACCTTTCTTAACCTCCGGAAACAACTTTCCTTATATGAATCTTATTCTCCGGACCACTCCGGAACTCCTCATGATGTCCGGGATCCTATCCGGGACTCCGAATCAATATTCGTTCTCACCATCAATTATCTCGAACCCTAACTACATCGAACATTAAGTGTGTGACTCTGCGGGTTCGCGAATATGTCATATTAATAGCGGGACCGGGATGTCCATATTAATTCCTACATATTCGACGAAGTACTTTACTAGTTGAACCACAATGTCCGGGATTCAATTAATCCATATACGATTCCTTTTGTTTCACGATATATTACTTGTCCGAGATTCAATCCACCGATATCTCCATATCTGATTAATCTCGTTACCGACAAGTTCTCTTTACTCGTTCCCATAGAATAGGATCCCTTATGACTAGCCACTTAGTCATATGCTTGCAAGCGTTTGGATGCTATACTACCGAGATGGCCTAGAGATATCTATCCAACTGTTGGATGAACAAATCCCAGTCTTGAAACATGTCACCCAACAACCTATCATCGGAGAACCTGAAAGCCACCTTTATAATCACCCAGTTACGAAGTGACGTTTGATGTCCACAAAGCTCTCCTCCGATAAGCGGGAGTGACATAATCTCATGGTCTAAGGAAACTATATTTGACATCTATTTATTTTGAGTCTCATCCATTATATCATCACCTATGATACAAACTTCGTTTATTAAGTGATTCATAAATCCATGGTTAGGAAACATCTAACCATCACTTAATTAAACGAACTAGTCACAAGAGGAAAGACTAGGGACACTTTACTGTTTATATTCCACACATGTATTTGTTTCCGGTTAATACAATTCTAGCATGGAATTAAACATATCATGAAAGGAGAAATATGATAAAAAATAATCATTATTATTGCCTCTTGGGCATATCTCCAACACATAGGGGGGCCAGGGCACCTGCTGGTCTCCCCTAACTCCGCCACTGACCGCAGCGCGGCATCATGGACACGGCCTCGACGTCATCAGCACCCCCACTGCCAAATAAAATGTCGTTAAATTAGCTCGTTCACTAGCAAGAGAAGAACACTCTAAAAGAACATCTCTTAGTTTTGGTGATTTAATGACAACACATTTTGTGGGCTAATCATGTGTGTTAAAGTGTCTTGACAGGTTTCTTAGTTGATTAGGCCCAGAAGGTGAAAAGATCGAAGACGGTGAAGAGAGTAGGTTCTCTGCCTTTCGTGCACCGGAAGTTCTGGCCCTTTGGGCGGAATTTCCGGTGGGCGGAAATTCCGGCCTTTGGTCGGAAGTTCCGGCCAAGCGCGAAAACGGCTAAGTCATTTTTGGGATTCCTCTCTGGAGGGGTCCCGGAACTTCTCCCCGGAAGTTCCCCCCGGAAATTTCCGGTGGTCCGGAAGTTCCGGCCTCCTGGCCGGAAGTTCCGGCCCTGGAAAATTTCTGGTGGAAATCTGGCTAAGTCATTTTGGGTTTTCCTCTCGGGAGGGGTCCCGGAGGTTTTGGGCGGAAATTCTCTCCGGAGATTTCCGGCCCACCGGAAGTTCTGGCCTCCAGGCCGGAAGTTCCGGACCCAGGCCGGAAGTTCCGGTACTTAATACCGGAAATTCCGGCCCTGCGCTTTTCAAACGGCTAGATTTCCTGGAGGGGTATTTATACCCCTCCCCCTACCTTGGACCAGCTAGCTCTTGCAACTCTCTCTCCTACATCACAAGCAAAAGCTCAAATCGAAGAGATCTCCCAATCCCTCCACCCAAATTCGTTGATTTTTGGAGGATTGAAGGAGAAGGCCCTGATCTACATCTTCACCAAGCTGTTCTTCATTTCCCCCTCATTCACTTGAGGATTTCGTTTCTAGGGTTAGCATTGTGTTACCATAGAATTCTTGTGCTTACTACTTATTGTAATTGTGACAGATGTGTTGATTTGGGAGCCCCCAATTAAGTTGTGGGTGTGTGCCCCCAAAACATTGTAAAGGCTCCGGATTCCGCCTCGAAGGATTCCGATAGTGGAAGGTGAACCAAACCCTCGGGTGCGGTTCATCGAAGAATAGGGTGAGACCTTTGTGGCATCTTGAGTAGGCCTCTTGTGGCGAGCTCACACCCCTCTAACGAGAGGTACTCCCTTAACAAGGAGGAACTCGGGAATACATCCTTGTCTCCGCGTGCTTCTACTTTCGTTTATCTCTTTCCCTTGGTTGTCTTTACTTGTATCGTTAATTTCCTAGTTGTTTTAGTTTGCTTCTCATATAGGTAAATTCACCGTAGTTGCATATCTAGAGAATTTACCTTTGTGTTAAGCCTAAAATCGAAAAAGAATTAAAAATTGGGGTACCACCTATTCACCCCCCCCCCTCTAGGTGCCCATACGATCCTTTCACACTCGAGCCTCGGTGCATTGGCATCGTCCGGATGAGCTGAAGACACATGGATGTGTAATACTAGGAATTATGAGAACATGGCAGAGGCCCAGTGGTTGGGGTCGCGTTGTGGCGGCCCAACGACCTTAATTCGATCCCCGTTGGGGACAAATTTTCGTGGAATTCTCACAAAAGGAGCACTTCTTTTATAAAAGTATGCTATGGGTGCTAGTGATCATGGGTCTCGTTTTTTCGTAATACTAGGAATTATATTCGGCCGTACCAGACGAAAACGAGACATTTCTTGTTGATGCGGCGTATGATGTGGAGGAACATATACGTTGTTAATTTATTTCTCTTAGTTATTTCATGAGGAAAACTTTACACTTTGTTATGTTAGGACATAGTCTTCTTTTAGAATGAGGGGAATTTCCTAAACATTGAGAAGGAGGAAATGATCTTGGATATTTGTGGGGCAACTTTGGATTGAAGGAATTCTGGAGCAAATTTTAGAGGAATCAATCATAAATTTTTATATGGAATACTTCTGGATCATAGGGCTGAGGTCACCAAATTTATATGGACTATATTCATATGTGCTCTATTATTCCATCGGACTAAATAAAATGTCACAGGAAATTTAAGAGTATTCACAATCGATAGTGCTAGGGTCACCAAATTTCTATGATATCCATTTCTATTCTATCCCATAGGAATCTCAACATGAGTTCAAACCCCATTATGTTTTTTTTTTGGAGAAGTCCAAAGTATTTCAGTTTAAATTCTGATTCAAAAAATAAAGAATCTACAATTCTCCTATTCCCTCGTACATCCTTTCCCCCTCCTCTTGTTCCACGACTCCTCTGCTCGCGACACGTAACGATCAGAGAGGAGTTACCCTTCAGTAACCTTTTTTTTTAGAAAAGACGCCGAAATCCATCTTATGCCTGATATTTATCAAGGAAAACAAAAATCAGTACAAAGTAGATACAACTCGGCACAACACGACAAGTATAAAACAAAAATACATCAAAACCATATCGATCGTTCTTTTTTCAATTGTTCGACGACTGCTGGAGGTTGAAACATGCACCGCACAAGCAGAAAAAAACTGGGAGACATGCCATCTTTCTTGTCAACCAAGCCTTTGAATACCACAATAGTCACTCGACAGGAAAAACAAGATCAAATAACCGCTGGACTTGAACGGTCGATTGAAGACGCACCCCAAACAACACATGCTTAATAGAAAGGGAGTAACTCTTCACTAACCTTTGGGAAAGTGAGCTTTTACTAACGATTGGGTTGTTTCTAGTGCTGGGTTTTCAAATTCGTTTTTAGCAAAAGAAAAGGGTTTTTAAATTCGTGATGCAAGGAGGGCCTCAGACAGCCTAATTTTTCTCAGGCCGGGAGGCCATTTTACTAACTCGAATGTGGGCTAAAGTGCCCAATTCGCGGTAGTACAATATTTTGATGGGCCACTCCCCATGGGGAATCATCGCCACGATCCGCGCGAAGTGTTCAGCTATGGAGGAAGCGAAGCGGCTGCACGCGCGCGCACTCCGGCGCGGCGCCCGCCGCCTGCAGCCGCTCCTCCTCCGCGTCCTCGCCGCCGGCGAACACCGCTACGCGGCGATCCTCCTCGACTCGTATCCTTCCCCGTCTCCCCCCTCCGCTCGGCTCCACGACCGCCTCCTCCACGCGCTCGCCTCCTCCCGCAGCCCGCTTCTCCTCCCCTCATTCTCCCGCGCCCACCGCCACCGCCTCCTCACCCCTCTCTCCTTCACATTCCTCCTCTCCGCCTCCGCCGCTGCCACATCCCCCGCGTTTGCGCCCTTCGCTCTCTCCTCCCACGCCCTGCTGGTCAAGTCCGGGCACTTCGCCTCCGGCGACCCCTTCCTCGGCTCCGCGCTCGTCTCCTTCTATGCCAGGAACCGCCATCTGGACCAAGCCAGGCGGGTGTTCGACGAAATGCCGCGCAGGGACACAGCCGTGTACAATGCGCTGCTCTCGGCATACACGAGGGGCGGCCTCCTCAACGAGGCGGCAAAGCTGTTCGGGGAAATGCCTGAGCGGAACGTGGTTTCGTGGACTGCGATGGTGTCCGGCTACACGCAGAACGGGATGCATGCCGAGGCGGTGGAGACGTTCTTGGCGATGTGGGAGGGGGCAGGGGTGCAGCCGAATGAACTGACGGTGACCAGCGTGCTGCCTGCTTGCGCGGCTGTTGGGGCGATGAAGCTTGGGAGGAAAGTGGAGAAGTACGCAAAGAGGAAAGGCCACCTGGGGAATGTGTATGTGGCTAATGCAGTGGTGGAGATGTATGCCAAATGTGGCAGCATACGAAGAGCTTGGAAGGTGTTTCAGAGGATCGGTCGTCGGCAAGATCTGTGTTCTTGGAACACAATGATCGTGGCATTCGCTGTGCATGGACTGTGGAGGGAAGCACTTGCCTTGTTCCAGAAACTAAGAGTGAGGATTTCTTCCTTCAATAGTATTTTACTCCTATGTTTTCGCACTTGCTCCTGATGTCATTTCAATATGCCTTGCTCATTTGTCACTGAAACTTGAAGCTTATTTTACTGTGTTTAGATGACAGGGCTCAAACCAGATGGTATTACGTTTGTCGGAGTCATTTTGGCTTGCACTCATGGAGGTTTGGTGCATGAAGGCAAGCTACTCTTCAACTCAATGGAAGCAGATTTTCGTCTTACTCCACGAATTGAGCACTACGGTTGCATGGTTGATCTGCTTGGCCGTGCTGGTCTCCTGAAAGAAGCCTACAGTATGATATGTAGAATGCCAGTGGAGCCCGATGCCGTCATTTGGGGAGCCTTGCTCGGGGCTTGCAGCTTCCATGGCAACATAGAGCTAGCAGAGATAGCAGTAGACAAACTCATCTTCCTTGAGCCACAAAACACAGGGAATCTAGTGATCCTCTCAAACATATATGCATCGTCTGGAAAATGGGACGGTGTTGCCCAGGTCTGGAAGCTACTCAAGGAGAAAGACCACAAAAAATCAGCAGGGTACAGCTTCATCGAGTCAGACGGTAGGATGCACAAGTTCCTTGTCGGAGATAAGTCGCATCCAAGATTCGAGGAGGTATACAGAACCCTTGACAGTGTCACGATGCTCATGAAGCTTGTCGGAGCAAAAAATATGGAAGAACTGGAAAACTGTCTTTGTCACCTGTAGAATCTGGACCCTTAGAGACGGCAAATGATAAAGCTGCATGGGATTGCCCATGAATCGCCTGCTCTGATCTTCGGCACCAGACAAATCAAGTGAACGCATAGCACCACCTGGATGTCGACTCCTCTCTTCATGCCATCAATTAAAAGGGTGTTTCATGATGTGCTTACTGTCATGTGGTTGCTATTAAGAGGCGCAGGCAACCGGAGAACTGCGGACGAAGCCAAGAAGGTACATCTATTTGTTCTTGAATGGTGAGGGGTGACATGGTAAGTAGATGATCATAAAATGCAGATATATAATTGGGTTGAGTTTATGTGCTTCGTTGTTGGCATCATCATGTAGCCCGAGCTCCATGTAGCTCGTTCTTTGAAAAAATTCAAAATTTGCATTTATACATTTCAAAAAATCAGGGAAAAATTCCAGATGTAGATAGTGGTAAGATCTATAAGTGTGCAAAATTTCAACTCTAAATTCGTTATATTATGGTCTGGAAAAAATGACAAATATGTAGATCTAGGTGGTGAGCAGTACAGTTCAAAAAATTCCCGATTTGTTTTTTTTTTTGTAGCTCAAAATACAACGATTTTTGGGTTGAAATTTTCCAGACTTGTAGATCTATACATTACCTACATCTGGGGCGATCTTAAATTTTGCAAAAAACGAGCTGCATGTAGCTCGGGCTCTGTTTGCACTTTTCACGGAACCAGCCAGCTTTCTGAGCGTGGGCAAGGTATAGCTGACTAATCACGTACGGAGTAGTACAACGGAACTGCTGCCTAGAGGAGGTTCACTAGCCGGAGGTGGCTTCGCCACGTCTTGAGAACAGGATGCTACTGTACTTCCCAGAAGAGAGAAAGGGATGCGCATTTGGCATCATGAGATGAGGCCATGCATGTCTATTCCCCTCGTATCAGTCGAGTCGATTTGCCTGGCTGAACTGTGTTTCCTGAACTTATTTCCAAATCTGCTGTAGAAAAAGCAGCTGCAGATATGAAAAAGAAAAGTCAACTGAATGACAGTATATACTCTAGTACAGTACATACGATGCCTGCTTAGTGAGATGGGATTATCATAGTCCATCGCAATGTCAAACATAACTGGCGATGAGAAAAATGTCAAACACATCCCGATGAGAGATGCACCTGGAATGGTACGCTCCTATAGATTCGCTGAACCTGGCCGGGAACGTGGACAGCGATGGAGTCGGTCGATAGATCCCATCGTTCCCAAACCGCTGGTAGTATTTGCCCAAACGTTTCTTTCCACACAAATCCAAATTGACAAACCTGCCAGAAAAAAAGAACTTCCGAATCGACAACAAGGCAGCGGAAGCTGGAGCAGAGGACCCAATCAGCCAGTCACACGTTCGCATCCCCGGCCGGCTAGCAAGCCATGGCGTCCACCTCTCAACACCAAGGCCAAGAAGAGGAAGAAGACGAAGACTACGAGCGCCGCGGCCATGGCGACCACGAGATCACCTCCCCTCTCCGTAAGGCTCCGACTCTGCTTCCATGCACGCACCACCGTTTCCGCTGGTGCTGACCATTCTGTCTGGTCTCCTCCCCCCATGCAGTGCCGCCGCGGAGCTCGCCGGAGCCTGAAGAGGACGAGGAGGAGAACTCGCCGATCGAGCAGGTGGCGCTGACGGTGCCGGTGGGCGACGACCCGGACACCCCCGTGCTGACCTTCCGTATGTGGGTGCTGGGCACGGCCTCCTGCTTCGTGCTCTCCTTCCTCAACCAGTTCTTCTGGTACCGCAAGGAGCCGCTCACCATCACCGCCATCTCCGCCCAGATCGCCGTCGTGCCGCTCGGCAGGCTCATGGCGGCGGCGCTCCCCGAGCACGTCTTCTTCCGCGGCAAGCGGTGGGAGTTCACCCTCAACCCGGGGCCCTTCAACGTGAAGGAGCACGTGCTGATCACCATCTTTGCCAACGCCGGTGCAGGCACCGTCTATGCCATCCACGTCGTCACCGCCGTTCGCGTCTTCTACGGCAAGGACATCTCCTTCTTCGTCTCCCTCCTCGTCGTCCTCACCACTCAGGTGTTGGGGTTCGGGTGGGCGGGCATATTCCGGCGGCACCTCGTCGAGCCGGCCACCATGTGGTGGCCCTCCAACCTCGTCCAGGTCTCCCTCTTCAGGTACACATGTCCGGCCAACAACCTATCAGTTTCAATTTTGAACTAGTAATTAGTACATGGCCTCATTTTATGGTTCCGTCTTTGATTGATTGATTGTCGTCGATGGTAAAATTGTGGCTCCTCGATAGAACAGTATAAATACAACTAAAAAATTGTTCTTTTTCTTGAAAAGATTTCATGTGCATTTGGTACGTTGGTAGTGATTGATGCGTGTAAGCAATGTATGCATTGCAAGTAGGAGTTTTCAAATTTGAGCAAATTGCAATAAGTTATTGTTCAAGTAGCTACACGCTGACTGATGTGGGTCATGACACGTCGGGTGGCCCTGCTTAGCTGAAACAGGCCGCCGCCTATAAGAAAATGACATGATTGCAACAAATTGGACTCTTGAAAGATTCTAAGGAACAGTCTGGAACCTGTGATTTAAAAAAAAAACTCCAACCAAAGGATTAAACTGTATACAAGGCGACTAGGCTGCACAATAACAATCTGGAGCGTAAGAGTTTGTTAATTTGACCAACATGAATATGAAAAGCCATCTTCATTAATTTTTCAAGTCTATGGCATGTTTAGTGTTAAGAATATATCATAAGGTTAGCTGGCCTACTGATTCTGAAAACGACTAGTGGTCTTATGCTCAAATAAACAACTCTATCTCCTAGACAGCCAGTGTTCATATCAAAGAAATGCAGTAAGACAACATGCAAAATAAAATTAGAAGAGATTTCTACTGTCAAAAAACGTTAGGAGGAATATTTGTTTCAGGATAAAAGTAATCAATGTTATAAACAAGATACGATGAAAATTTACAATCTTCCCTAAAATTAACTTGCAAATTTCCAATGCATTTGCTCATCAGGGCACTTCATGAGAAGGAAGAGCGCAGAAAAGGTGGCTTCACGCGCAACCAGTTCTTCATGGTGGCATTCACCTGTAGCTTCATATACTACATCTTCCCAGGCTACCTATTCCAGATGCTCACCTCCCTCTCCTGGATCTGCTGGATCTTCCCCTACTCTATTCTTGCCCAGCAGCTCGGCTCAGGGCTCCATGGCCTCGGCATTGGCGCGATTGGTCTTGACTGGGCATCTATTTCCAGCTACCTCGGGAGCCCTCTTGCCAGCCCCTGGTTTGCCACTGCAAACGTCGCTGCAGGCTTCTTCATCGTCATGTACATAATCACACCTATTGCCTACTGGTTTAATTTCTACAAGGCACAGACCTTCCCCATCTTCTCAGCTGGTCTCTTCACAACAACTGGGCAGAAGTACAACATCTCAACCATCGTGGACTCCCATTTCCATTTTGATACAGAGGCCTATGAGAAAAATGGTCCACTATACCTTAGCACTTGCTTCGCTGTCACTTATGGTGTCGGTTTCGCAGCCCTTACCGCAACAATTGTTCACGTTCTCCTCTTTCACGGAAGGTAACTTCTGCCAAAAATCGTCAGTCTGTTGTGCAAAATTGCATAGTTGGAGTAGCTAAGAATTGTGATGCTTGTGTCCAGTGAAATTTTGCAGCTAAGCAGATCAGCTTTCCAAGGGAAAAAAGTGGACATACATACAAAACTTATGAGGAGATATAAGCAGGTTCCTGAGTGGTGGTTCATCTGCATCCTTGTTATTAACATTGCCGTCACCGTATTTGCTTGTGAGTACTACATTGAACAACTCCAGCTGCCCTGGTGGGGTGTGTTACTTGCATGCGCCATTGCTTTTTTCTTCACCCTCCCAATCGGAATTATTACTGCAACAACAAATCAGGTACGCTAAGGACCATAACACCTTGTGCATACCATAAAGCTCCAGAGCACCACAATTCACAGTCTTCAACTGTATGCAGACTCCAGGATTGAACATCATCACAGAGTACATCATTGGGTACTTGTACCCTGGACGGCCCGTCGCGAATATGTGCTTCAAGGTATATGGCTATATCAGCATGCACCAAGCTCTGGCATTTCTACAAGATTTTAAGTTGGGCCACTACATGAAAATTCCCCCAAGGACCATGTTTATGGCTCAGGTAAGCTCTATATTCCATATATGTATTTTATCTGCCATTTCTACACACAAGTACACCCAAAGTCCTGTTGTATTGCGCCGCTAAGCAACTTCTTTGAACATGGCAGGTGGTTGGAACTTTGATTGCGGCATTTGTGTACCTTGGAACAGCATGGTGGATGATGGACACAATCCCCAACATCTGCAACCTTGAGCTCCTCTCAACGGACAGCCCTTGGACCTGCCCTGGTGATCATGTGTTCTATGATGCATCAGTCATCTGGGGTCTTATTGGCCCGCGCAGAATTTTCGGAGACTTGGGAACTTACTCGGCGGTGAACTGGTTCTTCTTGGGGGGAGCTATTGCCCCACTCCTTGTCTGGTGTGCACACAAGGTATTCCCAGGCCAGAAGTGGATCTTACTCATCAACATGCCCGTCATGATCGCTTCCACCTACCAGATGCCACCCGCCACTGCGGTAAACTACAGCGCATGGATACTTGTTGGGTTTTTGTCAGGTTATGTGGTCTACAAATATCGACGTGACTGGTGGGAGCGACACAATTATCTGCTCTCAGGTGCACTAGATGCTGGTTTGGCATTCATGGCCGTCCTAATTTACTTGTGCCTAGGCCTGGAGAACATCAATTTGAAATGGTGGGGAAATGAGTTGGATGGATGCCCCCTGGCTTCTTGCCCCACTGCTAAGGGTATAGTTGTCAAGGGATGCCCAGTGTACAACTGACCGATCTCTTCATTTGTGGCAGAGACAGTCCCTGCAGATATCGGAAAGTGTAAAGGAGCATGCAGAGACCAATGTAAATACTCCCTCCGTCCTAAAAAAGATGTCATAAGTTTGTCTAAATTTTCATGTACCTAGACATGATTTAGTGTATAGATACATCCAAATTTGGACAGATTTGTGACATCCTTTTTAGGACAGAGGTAGTAACAGAAGTTTGTTTCCAAACCATTTGGAGATGACAAATTGGTGTTTTCGTCTTATATTGTTCAAAGTTCCAGAAATGTTCATAGTTGCAATCTTAGTAGTAATTGCCTAAGAGAATTTTTTGGTAGTAATAGGTGTCAGTTTCAGTAGACTCATGCTAACAAGTTGCTTTGAGAAAAATACTCAAAGTAAATAAGAAGTTTTAGCCATAGTCAGCAGAACTCACGGTTATGTGTCTATCACTGAATTGAGATGCTTGTTGTTCGAAGTATCACCTGTACTTAACACTTACCTGACAAAGATTCCCCAAGAATCGCCATCCATGAAATCCTATCAACCACAACACGGTATATAAATCTGATTGGGGTGCACCCTTTGGTCACCATCTCGGTAAGGCGTAAAGACTGCAGACCTTCATCGAAGAGCTTCTGGTTGCGATATCTGGTGGCACGATCTTCATCACCATCCATCTCCACATGACCACATCTGATCCGACTCTCAGTCCTGGCACACTCGCACATCAAACATGTTATCACCCAAAGAGGTGCGTCTGGCTTGTGCCCTGCCTGTAGCATCTCGAGCATCGATTCACATGCCTCGACAGATTTCGCATCCTTGCAGCATGCCTCGATCGCAACTGAATATCTAACGCTGATATCACTCGGCTCGGCTGCATCCCCAACTGCCTCCATCTCATCCACAATCATCATCTGGCTGCAGTACCCAATGATGAGAACCATGTGCTTCGCAACTTGTGGCCTACGCCCTCTGGCAATCATACCATCGAGCAGCTTCTGCGCACCCTTGAGATCCCCCTTTGGCATCGTAGGCAGAGAGAACCTGACGATGTCAGGGACGATCCCGCACCCTGGCATTTCATCGAGAACCTTGAGAGCGGCATCAAGGTCGCCAACGATGACAAGCCCATTGAGCAGGATGTTGCGGGAAACGAGGACGAGGTCGGGTGTTATGTCGAGCTTTGGTGGGCGCGGCGCGGAAGAGCGCGGAGGCGGCGCGCGGCGGAGAGGGGGTGGAGCGCATGGAGGTGCGGGACAGCGAGAGGTGAAGGAAATGTAGGGAGGGAGAAGAAGACTCGAAGCGAGCGGAGCGGTGGGGCAGCTGGGAGGAGGCGCAGGAATGCGCGCTATCGGAGAACATCCGGGAAGTGAGGCAGCGTGACGGAGGGAGGATGTGAAAGGGAAAACACCGCAACGGTTGTTTTGGCGGCCGGCGCAATTGTATTGTGATATCTAAATTTATTGGTTTTGCTATTTTTCATTTGAGTGAGTATTAAGTTAGACCTCACTCAATTCTAATCACGTTAGATTTGTATCGTGATTCGTGCGGTATGTTATTTATGTATTTATTTTTTCCAGTTACACATGGATTGCACATAGTTGCAACTGAGATTTCTCAGTTGCACATGGATTGTACATGAATTGTACATGCAACTGGATGACATCATCTGAGTGGGAGTTAGCTTAATTCTCACTCGATTGAGCTCTAGTTGTATTAGGGCCCGTTTGGCACCCGTCATTTGATTTCATTTGGACCAAATAAAATGAAATGAAATGAATTCTAGACAAATGACAGGGTTAGGGACAAGAATTGACTTAACATAGTAAAAACATTCTCTGGAATTCCAAATGAAATGACATTTCAATTTCATGACATCCAAACAGATTGAGCATGGAATCTGAAAATGAATTTCATACAAATAATGGGATCCAAACGACCCCTTAGGGTCCATTTGGCACCCGTCATTTCATTTTATTTGGACCAAATGAAATGAAATAAAATGAATTCCAGACAAATGACAAGGTTAGGGACAGTAATTGACTTAACATAGCAAAGTCATTCTCTGAAATTCCAAATGAAATGACATTCCAATTCCATGACATCCAAACAGGTTAAGCATGGAATTTGAAAATGAATTCCATACAAATGATGGGATCCAAATGACCCCTAACATTTATATTTTATAACCTCTTTAGATACAGTGAATATTTATTGGTTGACGTCCGTGATTCTTTGCGCTTCTTTTTAGGAAGATTTTTCATGTTAAATCCTTACGTCCACTATGTTGATTTTGTTCTTATCGTTCTATTTTTCCTATTGTTATAACAGGGAAGAAGGTACCGAAAATAATTTCATTTGGTCATTTCACAGTAAATTATTGGGTTGCCTTTTCCAAAAATAATAGTTAGGATTATTCCAAGTCAAAAAATAATTGGGATTATTCTTTTTTTTAATTGTATTGCTTATAATAAGTGCACCTAACAAAAAAATCATTGACTTGCTTCAATTCTAAACTTAACTTCGTAAACACGGAGTACAACGTGGATCCACACATGTCGACTTAACTTTTACTCCCTCATTTTCAAAATATTTGATGTTCTACCTTTCTTTGAATCGCATGTATCTAAACGCATTTGAGCGTGTCAATTCACTCATTTTAGTTCGTATGTGATCCATATTAAAATATTCAAAACATCAAATATTTTAGAGTGAAGGGAGTACTAAAGACCGGCGTGATGAAGCTTTAAGATTAAGGAAATCACCAATAGCATCTCGCATCTACTGAAAGGATAATCTGATTTGATAAAACATATATGACATCAAACCCGATGTTCAATTCCTAGTGGGCTAGGGGTGCAACCCACCATCCTCATAGCCAACTAAGTGCATGTTAACTTCCTTTATTGAGTAACTCTTGGATAAAGAAGTTCAGCGGCGGAACTTGTCAAATAAAACATGGAGGGCAAATAGGCTGAAGAAAAGTATTGGTTGTTAGTGGGCTAAATTTTACAAATAGGCAGACAAAAATCTCTTGGGTTGGACGGGCGATAACCCAGTTTTGCCCCAACTAAGCTCGATCCCTGGTCGAGCCATGTCGCATAATTAATATTCACGTTACTAGACCGTCGTATGAAGGAGATCGCTCTGAAGTTAAGGAACATGTCTAGGGGGCGGTCAGTACGAAAACAATCACAGTGCCAGTGACGAGGATGAGCCACCGGGTATAGGCGGCAAATTGATTCGAGGAAGATGAAGGCGATATGAAAAATAAGGAAGATGAGTTTCTAGAGCTAGACTACCAGGCGCGGACAAAGATATAATTAGTTTTATAGAAGATTTGAGTTAGTGGTGATATATTAACCTTTATGAGATTAATTCTTGTAACAGCCCCACTTTGGTACCAGAAAATATGAGTAAAATTTTCACTTTTTGCATCTCATTTGCATCATGGCATATTTATTCAATTTGCTTCACATGAAATAATAATGGAGCAACAATTGAGAAACCAAAGGTGATGATGTGAGTGGTGAAAAAAATTGCAAAGCAACTAAACATATTTGTCCAGGAAGTTCTAACTAATAACAAGTATGTTTGTGGCAATATTAATGCAATTGCAAATTCAATTATTTAAATAAAACCCTAAAATGCAAGAGGGCAATTCCTGAAATGTTACCACATGAAATATTTTCCAAATGGGCTGAAAATTTTACCACAGGTTCTAAATAACATATGTTGGCTCTGTGAATTTTTGCAGAATTTTTAAAATTAATTAAGGGCCTCAATTAAATAGGAAAGACTGCTGTTTCAATTAAAGAAATAAAAACAGAAAAGAAAAAGACAGGCGGGGTTTTTTTTGCAAAATCGCCGTCTTCTTCACGCTGTAGCGACCGCGTCCTCGGCCGCCACCGTTGCCGATGGACCTCATCGCCACTGTCGCGGCCCCCTCTCTCCCCTGCCCCCCTGGAGCTTAAGAGCATCTCCCACGACCGCGTGCTCCTCCTCCCCCTCTTTTTCCCCCGTGCAGCAACCCTAGAACCGAACCGCGCCATGCCCGAACCCTAGCTGTGCGCCGCCGCTCGCCGCCGACGTTGGAGACCGCCAGGAGCAGATCGATCTGCACCAGGAGAACTGCCTCGTCCTCTTCTTCCTCCTCCAGGAAATCGAGCTCGGGAGCCCGAGATCGACGCGTGCATCTCCGTCTCCTCCGCCTCCGACCGACGGTCGCCGAGCTCAATCGCCGACGTTGCCGCCCTCCCTCTTCACCGACGAGCACACACGCGAGCTCAGGGTGAGCTCACGGTCCCTCCCGGACATCTTCCCCTCGCTTTTCCCCCTCTGGCTCGCCGGATCCATTTAGGTCGAGATAGAGCAGCCGCCGTAGCTCGCCGCCGGCGCTTCTCCGGTGACCTTTTGGTCACACCCCGCCGCCACCTAGGTCGCCTCTATGCGTAGATCACACCCATAGCCTCCGCTAGGTCTGAATCGCACGCGTTCGACGGATCCGTCCCCGCGCCGGTCAAACCTGCCAGTGGGCCGCTGGCCGACGTGGCGTGCCAGCGTGGCTGCTGCCCCACATGTCCGTCTCACGGGCTAGCCCAGCCTCGGTGCAAAAGGAATTCGGCCCAATTTCTGGAAAATGAATAAAAGACAGAAAATTAATATGAACTTTGAATTGGCATAACTTTTGAACCACTTGTCCAAAAATTGCAAATAATATGTCAAAATGCTCAGCAATAAAATGTCTATCTGTTAGTACCATTGGTTAATTTAATTTGTCAAAATAAATTGCCTTTATTTGCTGATACTAAAGTGGCAGAATATAAGTGTAATTTATAAAATCCATAACTTTATGAATTTTGATCCAAAAAATTATAAATAAGATCTTAAGATGTTCAGGAAAACAACATCTAAATGTTAGTTCCATTTTCCATGCAATAATGAGCATTTAACTTGCTGTTTATTAAAATTCAAGAAAATGGCAGATTTAAATCAATTATTGGGAATATCATAACTTGGTGAATATTACTTCAAAAATTGCAAATGATATACCAAAATGACCAGCAAAGAAAATGCTATCTACCTATGTTAATATCACATCATGCAAACAAATTTTCCTTTGATGTTAATTTCGAAATGGTTAAAATGATTTAAATCGCATAACCGTTTAAATCACCATTTATTCGTCGTTGATCGGAAAATTGCAAACGAAGTACCAAAATGATCAGTGGGACAATATCTATCTAATAATGTCTTTTTCATGCATTTAGGACCCATATTTCAGTACTGGACGTTTTGATAAATAACGCAAATCACTAAGTTAAGATGGAGTTTTAACCCGTTAATTGTGATATTTAATTTAGGGGTTCCATTTAACTTGTGGGACATGCCCAATACCTTTTCAATGCATAATATGTCCATATCATCATGATTGTGCATTGCACCTTGTATTTGTGTTATTTATTCCTTTCTTGTGTTGTTTGTGTTTCGGTAGATTCTGGAGTCGAGGTTCCACCACAATACCTTGACAACCAGCGCGACCAGTACTACCAGCAAGGCAAGAGCTAACCTAACCTTCTTGGCATATCTCATATTACCCAAGTATTTTATCCACCATAATATTGCATTCGTTTCTAGCAACAAGTTTTGGTCAGTATATAGAGTATCCTATCATTGCATGCTCCCTGAACCATTACCTGTTTCCACACCTATGAACCATAGGTCGATGTGTTGGCCGGATATCAATCATATCTGTTGTATGTTATGCTTAGATATGCTTAGCCATGCTCAGTCGAATGCTTAAGTTGTCCGTTGATTATTTACATAATTGTGAATTGAATGGAATGTTCGGACAGTGGTGGAGACTTGTGTTGATAATAAATTGCTAAGAAGGCTGGGATTAGTTGCCAACAAGGTCGTTGGTGTTTTGTCTCATTCTTGCCGCCTAGGCTGAGAGTGCTTTTAGCTAGAACCAAGAACCGAGCGTGCTACCATCGGTGGGGGTATGGGCCCCTTACTAACCGAATAATTAGTGCGGGCGTATCCAAGGGTCCTCTAGTTTGCGCTTTCCATTTGCGAGTGTGTGGCTGGTGATGAAGAGAAGATGATGATGATGATAGGAGTGGCGATGGGGCAGGGTGTTGAAATAGGCGCTAAACTTGTCCTGTCGTCACGATGACCCTTGGATAGTCTCACGCTTTGTAAAGGTTTAACCGCGCCCGCCCTGCCGGCTTTCCCCGGAAGAGAGCTAATTGTACAGGCAAGGGGTCGGACGGTACCGTTGGGTAAATTAGTACACCCCTGCAGGGTTTAATCTTTTCGAAAAGCCGTGTCCACGGTTATGGACAAAATCTTGGGAAAGGCGGATTAGCTCATAGAAAACCTGAACCTGATCTTTAATCAAATGGCAGCTAGAGGTTGCATAATCAACGTGTGTTCAAAGGTTCATTTTCCTCGAGGGAGATTCGAGGGAGTGCCTTGGTGGAGATAAGTGGAGTTGCTGAATACAGTAGGTTCCCCGTGAACCGAAGAGAAAAGTGTTACCCTCTTATCCCCTTATGAAAACCTTCTGATTAGACGATGCCATGAGTCCTAGTCTTCGGAAGGAAACAAAACTAGCTTTATGCAAAACAACCACTTATATAGCTTTGCAGCCTCCGTCAGCATCGGGCCTATATCGCCCTACTAATTCTTGCGAGTACGTCGTACTCAGCCTTGCTTTGTTGATTATTGTTTGTTTCAGAGGAGGACGCCACCGAACTGGAAGGTGGGTTCTACGTTGACTTCGACGAGTAGTCTGGGGTTCCCAGGTGGCAGCTTGGGACGTCATGGAACAGGCTGGCACGGGATGTTTATCTGTAGGCCTCTTAGGCCATAATTTAGATCTTGTTGTTTAGACAACTTTAAATTCGCTTCCGCTTGTTGTAATGATGAGTCAGTGACCTCTGATGTGTCATTTGCTATCTTTCTCAATTATATGAGTTGAACTATGATATTTTTGTGTCGTAGAGTCTGTGATGTGCCACTTGTTCCGCAGTCTTGGTCTCTTTGTTATACGTGAAAGCGATGTCTCAGCTTATGGCATGATCGAGGTGTTGTGTGCCGATGATGTATTCCGAGCACGCCTGCCAATGTGTTTTGGCCTGGGATTAGTAACCCCAGTAACCCTTGATTGTGTAGCATGACCGGTTGCACAACGTTTCACTGTATATCTCTGGGGTTAGGGCGCTACAATTCTTAAGTTGTCAAGAAATTAACCACCATAATTATCACACATATTATGTAGACATACACGTCACTAACTTTTGATTAATTTCTTAGTTAATGTACGTAATTCTTTAGATGATTTAATATCTTCATAAAGTTAAAGACTTTCTTACACAAGAATTTAAAAACAGCCCAAGCAATGAATATTTGACTATTTTTTGATAAAGGCTAATATATTAATATCAAGATGATACGAATTTCCACCGCTAACATGGAAGTCGGGGACTCCGCACATGAGGTCGGAGGTACCCGTCATACAGTGTGAAATCTGAATGCACGGTCCGGGGAGCCGCCCCACCGAACTGCTGCCACGCAACTCCTTCACACTAGTAGGAAATAGTCTACTGATGGCGTGCCAATTGGCCTGTAGTGACGCGTTTTTCACACGTCACTGGTTATGCGTGAAAGAGCATGGTTGCCCCAGGTGTGGTTTTGATAATTAATGACAATCCTTAAGGACTAATGTGTGCCTTGAGTTACTTTTGTAGGTTTGGTCCATAAGCTTTCTTGAATACCATATGTTGGTTTCAAGGAATATGTACATGGGCTTGCGTCAAGATGCACACTTCATATAGCCGATGAGAATGTCGTCAAGTGGCGACCGTCATCAAGCTTGAGCGTGCAAGTTCAAGATGATCATCATGATGATATCCTATGCTTGAAGTTTGCCACTCATTTGCAGATAATGACCAAGTGAAGATATGTCAAAGAGTGTATTTCCCATAGTGGTGTATGGGGGAGCAATATGTGAGTTTTCACCGAGCGGAGCGCAATCAAGAAAGTTGGTCCAACTTGAGAATGTCAAGATCGTCATCATCGAGCTCAAGTGGATTATGCGCAAGGCAAAAGTATGATCTTGATACTTTTTTTTTATTTTACCGGTCTCATGATGTTAGTTGAGAAACCGGGTTATAGGATAGATAGCCGTACTATCAAGAGGGGCTCTCGAGTGAGTATCTTGACCGTATCGTTCGTAGAGAAGTCAAACCTTTGCATCCTTGGCATCATATTTCTTGGTTCTTATTTGTCTTTTATCCATCTGAGGTTTTGGATCTTTTCATGATCTTCAAGACAAGCTCAAGTTCATCAAAAATGGTTTTCGTATGAAAAACTTATTGCGTTTTTGATATTGGAGGTTTGTCGTTTATTCTTTTATAGAGAGGTCTAACTTTTCTCAATTTGGCTTTAACTTTCTTTATTGTTTTTTGTGTTTCTCCATATGAAGAACTAGAGCTTGTTGTTAGCTTCAAAACAAGCCCAAGATCATCGAAAACGGAGTCCGAATGCAAAAGATTTCCGGCCCCCCGGAAGTTCCGGGCAAAGTTCCGTCCCAAGTCCAGTACCGCTTTTTTGGGGTACCCAGGTCGCTCCGGGGGGTCCGGAAGTTCCGGCCCGTGCAGTAAAAACTGCACATAACGGTTGGATTTGTTGGAGACCTATTTAAGGGCTCATCTTCCCCAATGGTTTCTAGGTTTTGGAGCTTCTCTCACTCCTCCATTGTTGACCTCCAAAGTTTTGATTTTTCTCTATCTCTCCAATGAATCTTACTCCTTTTTAGGGAAAAGAGAGAGGAGATCTAGATATATATTTCCACCAATCAATTTCTCCTCTTAGTGAGGGGAACCTATTGGATCTAGATTTTGGGATTTATTTGTTGATTTCCTTGTTCTTCCTCTCTTATTCATACATAGCATTAGTTGCTTTGGTGGGATTTGAGAGTGAAGGACTTGACCACTTTATGTGGTCTTGCCTCTTGCATTTGGTGCAACGGTTTGAGTTCTCCACAGTGATACGTGGGATTGAAGTTTGAGAAGCTTATTACTCTTAGGTGCATTGTGTTCCCAAGAGCTTGTGCGTCTTGGGTGCATCGTGTACCCTAGACAATTGGTGGGTATTGTTCTTATCACACGCCGCTAGTAAGCTAAAAGCAGTGGCACGCCTAAAATCGACACGCCACTGCTGTGGCGCGGGAAAACAAGGAACATCACTAGTATTAGTACTACACTAAGTGTTTTTCTACTAGTGTCGAGAATATACAATTATCATGAAAAAACTTGCACGATGAATAAATGAACATAAACGGACAAGAGTGGCCACATTATCTATGCCTTTGTGCTTTGTTGCATTCAGCTAAATGGCATTTGTCCCTAATCTGATCGTCCTATGTGTTGTTGTGATCACAATTAGAATCTGTATGGTCCTTCTGTTTGGTACTTGAGAAAATAAACTTTTCTACGTGCAGTGCATATCAGTCTAGACATCGAAAATGACTTGAGAAAATAAATAACTTTTCACAACTAGCAACTTAACTACTAAAGCACAAGACACTGGATGTGACTTGCTGCACTCGCAAGCGCTGACGAACTTACTTGAGGGGAAAAAAATCCTTGTGTCAACTTTTACTTTCTGTCTCTGTTTCTTTATTGTGGCAATCACAATATGATTATATATTGACATTTATTTAATTCCATTTTATTTTAAGCTGCCATTTATCTAATTAAAATGGCTGATGGAAGAGAGTTGTTTTGTATGACCACTGAAGAGCTGCCAGCTGGGTGCCTGTGTTTCTTTGGATATTATCTCTAGAAACCAAACAGTTTGGATAAGCTGGAGGTAGACTTCTGAAGAATATGGCAATTCATCCACCAGAAAAGTTGCCATCACATGTCCTAAAATTGATTTATGTGCCTCTACACGGCGATAATGTTATCCGCTTGCCATTTAAGAGAGCTCAGTTAACACCGGCTCCAGATAGACTCTGTTGATATGAAATTAAAGAGAAGGAGAGATTAGGGGTAGACTTAGAAGACCCTAATTTTATGAATCAATGGCATCTTACTGCCAATATACACATCAGCTATCAGCCATGATTTTATAGACTTTGTTTCTCTCAACTTGAACTGGGGACAAAGCTGGATCAGCTTAGCATCCTCCCTCCATCCATTACATAATGGTTGACCCTGAACGTCTCAAGTCTTTGGCCTTTTCTTGGCACCTCAATCTTCTCATGTCGACACCCAGATCAACACTACATGGAAATTTGTCTGCATGAGACGGCCACAAAGATTTGTTTGACGTCGAAATCCCCAGGATGTTGAGATCGGTAGCGTGGTCGGTGATCTTAATCGCATAAGACTAGTGCTAATTGGGTGAGAGAGGGACCATGAAAGGGATTGCTACCTAATCGTCTGTGTAATGATGCAGTCAGTGTCTAGTTGGAACCTGTCAAGATTCCTAAACTCATACCAGAGGCAGATCAGTATTGACTAGCAAAAAAAAAGTGTGCCTAAACTAATTACTTAATTAAGGTGTTGTCTTATACTGTCCCCTTCTGATAATAACCAGGATATTCTTAGATGCAGGTCCATGAACATACTCAAGGTTACACATGCTCTCTCTCATGAGGAAGATGCAGGTTTTCTGATGATCCTAAGAGCATAAAATCCCTGTTTGAACTCTAAATCCAGCTCCTACTCAAGGTTACACATGCTCTCTCTTATGAGGAAGATGCAGGTTTTCTGATGATCCTAAGAGCATAAAATCCCTGTCTGAATTCTAAATCCAGCTCCATGTGATGAGTCTGATTGATCACCACAAGAGGCACAACTGGCATTAAAAAGGTAATTAAGCAACCAAAAAGACACGTGGTGGCTGATGATCATCATAGTCAGGAGACTTGTTAGTCGACGCCGGTGGTGCGACGAACAGCGACGTCGTTTCTGCTGATGATGATGCCACCACGGCGGCGTCAAGGTGATGTCAGGCCTAGCCAGTTTGATCATGCAGCCGTTCACAACTGGAAATAGCACAAGTTTAGTTACAATTATTACATCTAACTACCAACAAAGCAATCTTGTATTAGTCGAACAATTAGTTCAGTTGGGGTATTCAGTGAACCTTTCCTGACACCTCTGATGAACCTATTTTCCTTTTCCTTTTTCAAAAGTTAGAAATGATCTCCCAGCATCTGCATCTAGACTATGCACACTACCATAACTTGCTACAAGTAGAATACATGAAATGGTCTACAAATAAGTTGTCGAACGCCGATTATCTTAATCTACCGCAATGTCGAGCGAAGACAGAGAAGGCGACTCCCTTGTATAAATACTTCGGTTTGGGGCTAACCACCACCCACTCCCTCATTAACAAACCGTCCATCTAGCCTTGAGAGGGCGAGAGCTCAGCTAGGAGAAGAGAAGAACAGGCAAGGGAGGAAGAGAAAGTAAGCATGTCTCCCCTGTTCGTGTTTCTTCTTCCAATCAATCCTCTTCATGTTTCTTCTTCCTTGTCTCCCTCTGTTTTCGACTCTGCTATTCTGTCTCATGGAATTTCCCCCCAAAAAAAAATCCTCTTCGTGAAAATCTGTACTGCTATTACTTGAGAGAGAGAGAGAATGGTTTTTCTTCAGTTTATTCCAAAACTGAATTTCTATGTTAGCATAATAGCGTCCACATCTTGAGCAGAAACTCTCTTGATGCTAATTAACTCCGGGTGATGGTGTTGCCTTGGCCTTGTAGGTCACTGGTGGTTCTTGCCTCGCGCTGGTCACGGCGACCATGGCCACCGTCGGACCACCTGGAGCCTTCCGGAGGATCACCGTGCACTACAGCAACGCCGGTGACGAAGCAAACGACGATGATTTTTTCGAGTTTGCGATCGATGATGTTCTTGAAGACCAGGTATGTCATAGTAACATATGTACTTTTGAAAGAAGAAAACCTTTGGTGACTGGAAACCACTTTTCCCAAAAAAAATCTTATGTTTATTAGGAGATCCTTTATCAATCGATCATGGGTGCAAGGACCCCCGGAGCATCTGAATGCTCACACCACTGCCATGGAGAGATCAGTTGTGGCACAGGTTCAAGCTCAAGAGTAACCTCAAGGACTTCAGATGGACAGATCGCAGCCGACTTCGAATATGCTAGGCGGCTGCAGGAAGAGATGGAGGATCTGACGATCAGAACGCCTCCGGTCAACGACGACGACGACGAACAAGACAGTATGCAATGCAGTTCAAGCTCATGATCCAATTTATCAAACAGTAAATGGTGTTGATCATCTGACATATAGGTCTTCTGTGTTGGTGTTTGGCTTAAATTCAGATATAAGCTGTGTACCTTCCCCATCCGACACCGACGATGATATCGGTTCGCCGGCTGCTAGGCAAGACGATGACAGCGACGATGACGATGGTGTTGATCCAGACAACATGACATATGAGGTTTGTGGGGAATGAATGTTCCACAGTTTTTTCTGTTAGCTCTTAAATGTTCCACTGTTTGGAACGTGAGATGTTTTTTTTTTTCTGATTCCAATCCCTTTAATTATGTGCAATCTATAGCAAAGGCAGGAGCTTGCGGAATCGGTAGGAAATGAGAGCAGAGGTTTATCCGATGAACTCATGCGATATTTAGTGCCATGGAAGTACAAATCAGGGTCTGGGTTCTTCTCAAGAAAGACAAACCGACACCCTGATGAGTGAGTCCACAAACCTTCTCAAATCAAATATGATGTTTTCAGTGATGTTAATTATTCTTGTAACAGAAAGGATGATAAATATTAATCAGTAGTCTATTGCTGGTACCTGGTCTGTTGACAGAAAATCTCCTTCGGTGTCACTGATGAATTTCTCTTATTTTTTCAACCAAATGGATGCAGTTGCTCTGTGTGTCTATCGGCTTTCAGAAACCGAGAGAAACTCATAACCTTGCCCTGCAAACACAGTTACCACGCTGGTTGCATTACTAGGTGGCTCAAGATCGACAAGGTAAAAGAATATGTGTACTTATTTATTTATTTTCTTTCTTTTGGGTCAAAGTTCAGATCAAGGTGTCCTCAAATTAAAGCCGTTTTGAGGATAAACTTGAGATAAATTATGGCTTTGTGCAGCACAATTTGACATGTTCTTTTTGTTTTGTGAAACAGACCTGCCCAGTCTGCAAATATGAGGTGTTTGGGCCTTCCTAGCATGGCATCATGTGGCAATCAAAGTTCACAAGATAGATGATGACGCTGCTTGCTTGGATCTTCTACCCGTTCAGTAGAAAAAATAAAGAGAAAAAACATCAGTTTTTTTTTTAATTCATTCCCACTGTAATTTTTGACATGTACAAGTGTGTTTCTTTAGAAATGGGAAGCTTATATACTGCTACTATACTATACCTCCATTCCATAAAACCAGGCGTATATTTTTAGTCAAAAGTCAATGTAGTATAACTTTAACCAACCATATAGACTAAAATATGAATATTTACAAGGTTTAATAAACATAGTATGAAAATATATTGTATTGTGAGTATTGATATTGATTCGGTATCCTAAATATTCATATTTTTGTCTATATGGTTGGTCAAACTTACTATACCTTAACGTTTGACTAAATTTATATGCCTTCACGGAGGGGGTATTATGTCAAGGATTTTCTTGTCTTGTCACGTCTGTACTTACCTAGGAGTAGTTCGGATGGGTTTAAGACCAAATGACAGACGAAATACTGATAATAAAATCAGGGAGGTAGCAGCACAGATGACAACCACAGCATGTCATTACATAGCTAATAACTCTGGGTTGCAACGCTATCCAAGCCAACTCACTCTCTCACAACTGAATGGTCCATTTCATCGGGGTCTATGATCATCAGAGACTGTTCCAGCCAGTGGAACAAGAGCTCGGGAAATGAAACATAGAATACTCTACGGTGATTTCCCATCAAACACAACTATCATAGTACTGAAACTTAGGTTGTTGACGACACGGTCTTGTCACAGGTTCCACGAGTAGCCACCATCTCCCTGCTGCTCCCCCATAAACAGCCCACTATCGGTGAGTTCGTGGGTGATGAGATGGCCGATGTCTTCCATCTCGTGCATAGACTCTGCCGCCCCAGGAGTTGCAGCGTTCCCACCGGTGGCAGCTGGGTTGCTGCTCACCGACTTGAAGCTGCTGCTTCGCTGGACGATGCCAGCAGCTCCGCTGTTATTCATCGGATTGCTAGGCCCCACCGTCATGCCCATTGGAGCGGCACCCTTTGCCGCGCCGTTATTCATGTGATGTGCCTGCTGCTCTCCACTAGCAGCGCTGTTGGTGACCGCGGCTCCGGATGCGAGACCACCGTTTGCACTGGGAGTGCTAGGACGTTGCTGCTGCTGCTGCTGCTGCTGCACCAGAGCGCGGTTGTTGGTATTCTTAGCTTCTTGCATCAGCTGATGGATCACATGCTGCTGAAATTGCGGGCTCGCACCCAGGCCCTGGAAACTGTTATGCTGCTGCTGCTGGGGCATGGCTTGCTGGAACGACATGGGATGCTGGAATTGCCCAAGCTGAGCCGCACGGAACGATCTAGATCCTTCCAGCTGAATGCCATTGTGTACTGCTGTAGGACCTTTGAAGATGCTTGATGCCTCCTGCTGAAGCAAACCCTGGTGGTTCGTGCTTGATCCTCTAAGCATATTGTGGTAGTTGTTTAGCGCAGCAGCATTCTGCGATGCATCCTGCTGGAGCAAACCCTGATTTGCACTTGATGTTCTAAGCATATTCTGGTACCTGTTTATTTCCACAGCATTCTGAGATGCCTCCTGCTGAATCAAACCCTGGTTTGCACTTGAGCTTCTCAGCATATGCTGATAACTGTTTTGTGCTGCCGGATTCTGGGGATTATTACCTATTGCTCCAACACCTGGAACCTCAGTATTCACATGGGGGCTCATTTCCATTTTGACGCCCTTTGTGTCATGCATATTCTGCACCGTAAGCTTTGGTCCAGTTTGCTTGGGATAGTTCTTCAGGCCCTCTGCAGATGGACAGGCAGCTTATTAAACATTTAAACTATATATCTCAGGTCAATAGGGCAAAGCAGGGTTGCTATCATAAAAAATGTTTCTCTTAAACAACCAATTTGTACATGTTAAAGGTCACTGTCCACATAGCTCGCTAGTTCAGAAAACAACCAAAGTGACATCATAACTAAATTTGCATGACAATGGCTGGGTTTGGCCACGGCATGACAATGGCTGGGTCTGGAAATATGTTTTTTTCAAAACAGGGTAGATGCCCTCATGTTCATATATGTATTCTAGTTTCTAATCCTACTCATGTAGGTGAGTTCCTTATGAAGTACAATATAACATGTAATTTTCATGAGAAATCATTGCTAATGAAGAAACGGTTGTAGGAAGACTTAATTAAGAACCTAGGTGGACACTTAGATGACTGGTGAATGTGCATGGTCATACCTATAGGACCGAGCTTGTTCTTGTGGCTGAACTCAATTAGATCCTTCATGTGATTCACTACCTCTGATATCTGCCAAAAACACATAAGCAATCAACATGCCATAATGCACATATATGGAATAAGAGCTACTATAAGACACACCTTAATAAATGAGGAAAATAACCAAGAGGAGTTTCTACATAATATTGAGAGGAAAGGGAAGGTAAATACAACTGAGGGAGCACCAATTACCTGCAAGCAGCGAACGTATCTTTTAGAAAGCCCGTGTTCGTTTAGGCTGTGGTGATCTATGCTTTTCGCTAGTTGTCGTGATGCTGACACAAACCTACAAGTTCAAACAAAAGAAAGGACTCATACTGATTAGAATACCAGGGGATCAGCTCTAGAGAGAATCAAATACATTTTTTTTTCATTATAGGTTTACTTACATGTTGCAAGTGTTTCGCGCGTCATCATTCGATACCCCAGCAGGCCCATTTTTGTTGGCAATAGATTGATAATTCTGGGCAACTTGCAGCATATTACTTACCTGAAAAAACAAAAGGACGTAAATAAGAAAAATATAAAGGGGACCAAAGTTAAAGCACATCATACAAACACACAGATTCAGATTTAAAATTAGGTGAACTAGTTGAATCCTGTGCATTACTACTTGCTATGAATTATAAACCCAGATGGACAAAAAAACAGGGTAGCTTTCAATCACAAAACCGTGAAAATGATCTTAGTATTATATTTTTTTAGAACCACAAAACAAGATGTTGGAGATCATGGAGACATGGCCCCACTTGTCCACAAATGACTTTGAAAGGAGGTGCAATGGCAAACATGACTGCGACGAATTATGGCCTATGATTTAATCTTCTTTGGTGTGTTTGCGTCTGCAGCTTGCCTCTACCTTAACTTTAGTTCAGTACACAGATCAGCAAATAGATGATGGACAAAGTAACTGTGAGGGTACTGGTTTCACACCCTGATTGCCCAGGATCAGTAATGCCCATTAGATGTACATCATAGACACAACTTGACTTGATGCTAGGCATCAAAACAGTGTGTATATGTAGGCGAAAGCTAATCAACCATATGCAGCCTTTCAACCAAAGGTTAATCAAATAGGAACTGAAACAGGAAGCACATACAGGTCTAAGAACTCTACCTGTTCTGTTAGAAACTTGCGAGTGATATACTCATCATGCCGCCGTGAACAGAACTCCCAGGACATAATCTGCATACGTAATCAGCAGATAAGAATGATTCTCAGTTGGTCCCCATTTGTAACATCCAGATATCACAAATGGTCCCACAAAGGATACCCAGAAGGTGCTATGTTATGGGGAAGCTACTAAAACTAGGAACATACCTTTAGTTCTGGAGTGAATATTATTCTCAGTTGCCCCTCGTGTGTGACATGTTGGTGTTCATATATGCTCTTCAGAACAACTTTAGTATGCTCCAGGAGCATCATTCCGTTGGGCAACCGGAATTCATTGGGCATGTCGAGGAATAGATATTCTTCCTTAACACCATGGTCAAATCTAATTTGACAGAGTCTAGGAAGTATTTCACAGGTAGCCTCTGTATGATGGATAAAAGATAAAGGGGGGAAACTGGGTGAGCTAAAAATGTACACTGATATTAAACTACAGAGAAAAACTCAATTTTATTTATGAGATTAACACACTGAAGAATCAAAAATTCAAAACAGAAAGAGCACATAAGAGAGATGGTCAAGGTGTTCATCCAAAAAAATAGGAGGAACAAATGCACAATAACCTAACCAAATCTTTGCTGTAGAAGAAATACAATGCCAAAGACTAATTTTCATTCATGACAATCCACTATTTGTTATGATAAGGAGTTCTGTAATGCTTTAGAGTTAACAACTTCTAAGCTAGTTTTCCTTGTACTCTTGATGCTTAACCGCTTATCTCAAAGAGTAATATTGTTGATTGTCTTCTATAAAGCACAAGACATGTACAGAATATTGAGGTTAGAAAATAGAAGAATAACAGAATAAGCAGAAGTGAATCAGCATTGAACTTCTAGCAATCCTCAAGGGGAATTGAGCAAACTAGATATAAAAATTTACCGTATCCTTTCCCCGTATGTGTATGACAAATATCACAACGCCATGTATCCTGTGACAAGTACAAATAGGACTGTGAGTACAATTTCAGAGATCGTATACAACATCAAGGAATAACTACCGTTGATATTGACCATAATATGCAGAGCAACAAAGAATCAGCTTTATCAGCTATCAGTGGATTCATTACATGACACAGATATATACAATCAGAATAGCCATTGCAGAACGTTTCAGTTAAAATAGCTATTGCAGGCTACAATAACAAATATTACCCCCAGAAGCTACACATACAAAATGTGTTTCTCACTGCCATCAAAGACAATTGATATTTGATGATCAAACAGTGCTGAATGATAACGGCAGAGCTTTAAGGAGATGGTGTACAGTATTATTGAACACCTACATAGTCAACATGATTTCAGGTATGAACTGTTAACTAACCTGAGCTGTCTGTGGAATAGCAACTGAAGTATTCCCTCTTTTTTCATATGATGATACACACCATCTTTCTCTTGATCGTGGCGCAAAATATTCATCAATAAGCTTCCTCCAGTATGTTATGGGATTATTCTACAAGATAATATTTGAGTAAACTGTACATCAATGGCATGTACCTTGTAATAAATTTATAAAAATGCAGAAACTCACCTCTGGCCTGTAACGCTTATGGTACAAATATTGCATTAACCTTCGAGAACAAAGCCCGCTCTCGACAGGAGTCCTAACAGGTCCAGCTAGCTGCAGCCCAGGCTGTGCTAGCGGCGGCCTCAACTGTGGTTGCCGAGGTATGGCAACTTGAGATTGTTGAAGCTGAGGAAATTGTTGTGACAACTGATGCTGCTGTTGCTGCTGAATTTGCATCAATTTCTGCTGTCGGATCAAGGCTTGAAGTTGTGGGTTATGTTGGCCCTGGAGATGAAGAGAACTCTGACCTTGGAGCAGCTGTTGAATCAACTGCTGCTGGAGGATATCATCTTGCCGAATATCAACTCTTGGCTTCTTTTGAGCATGAAATGCGGCGGCAGCATCAATCACAGGTTGTGATGTTACACTAGATGATCTCCGCTTCTGCATCTGTTCTTGGGGTGGACTTTGCTGCATGATTGAGCCATCAATGACTGAAGAGCCAGAGATGTTATTGGATGAAAACGACATCGGGGAGGCAGGAAGGCGCATGAACGAATCAGCATTCATGCTCGTACTTTGCTGAAATTGGGCACCTCCGGAAAGTGATGAGTTGCCATCCGTCACCAAAGAGCTAACACCAATGCTTGGGCCAGAGGAATTTGTAGTACCAACTGGAAGGCTACCATTCATGTCCCTGGGAACAAGTCCAGAGTTGGAGCGTGGGGCCCCGGACATGGAGGTCAGCAAGGTTGAGACTGAACCATCACCTTGAAGAATCTTGCTTGAAGGGAAAGAACGTCACTGGAAACTACTAAGGATCTTCTGATATTTTAGCTGGCAACTGCAAAGCGTGATTATCAGTAAGACTGAGGTCATGCAAGGCAATCAAGGAAACAGTCTACACAAGATTTCAAGAATGTCCTAATTCTAACTTTTAAGTCTGAAAAATAGCATGAGACTTGTTTCATAGGGGCATTAGAGATCAAAGTGTTGAACTGATCTAACCGGCGAAATACATTGACTTGAACTTCCAAAAGGAATTCAAGTTATCTGACCTATGTCAAAAAAATCCCGAAAGAACAGAAATAGACAGGAAACAAGGCAACGACAAAACAAAGAACCGGGCTAAACGTGCTCACGGAATCACGAGCAGATCAACCTAACTGCCGGAAAGCAGCATTGTCTCAAACTCCGTACCATCATAAGACTGAACCTGCAGCTAACTCCATACGACACCACAGTACAAGCTCCGGGGTAACCGAACCCAACGACCAGAACAAGCAAAACAAAGAGAAGAACTGCACACAAGATTCATTTAAAAAAATCATCACAGAATCCAAAGCCCCCAGTCCCTCTCGAGATCCAGCGAGAACCCGAATCGCTTAGACTTCCTCCAAGGCCGCAGATTTCTACCCCAAGAACTGAAATTCCTCCCGCATCCCTCCCAAAAATTCGAGAGCCGCATTGAGGCAATCGGGCCCCCCTTACCCCGCCCTGTTCCCCGGCGACACAGGACCCAAACGCAAATCCCCGCAAGATATCCGCACATACGGAGAGCAGATTGCTCCGCGGCCTCCGAGGAGGAATCAAACCAATCTACTGTACCTTATACTATGAGATAGCGTGCGGTAGGAAGAGAAATCCTCACCTCGAGAGAGCTCGCTCGCGGCTCAATCCCTCTCGCTAGTTCGGCCGCTCCCTCCCCTCTCCGTCTCGTGCTTCAGATTTTTCTTTATTCTACTACGAGTATATGTTTTTTCTACTTCTATTCTTCCTTCTTCTCCTCCTCCTCTGTCTGGTGCTTGTGTGTAGGCGGCGGCGTCGCCGGCGAGCGAGCGAGGCGGGACGGATTAAATAGATTCCCGGGGGGTGACCGGGGCCAGCCCGTTGCCCGGTCCGCTCTGACCGCCCTTGACCGGTCGCGCGGGCCCCGTCGGCTCGCTCCCGGCCGTCGGATCGGGATCCTACGGTGAGGGTCCACACGTGGAGGGGCGCGAATGGCTGGGTGGTGGGGACGCGGTACCGGCAGAGGGGAGGTCGGCTCGTCGCTACGCGCACGCGGAGGGGTGCACACCGCGTGACGCCAGGTCCGGTTGGGCCCAGATGTCAGTGGCGTGGATGTTGGTGGGTGTGAAGGGCCGGTGCCTTCGAGGGTAAGCCTCCACGCTGCGCGCACGCGGGTCGCGCGGCTGTGGGCCAGGGTTTGTACTGCTGGGCCCACGTGTAAGCGGCACGCCGTGCTTTACGGCTGGCTGAGTTGGTGCGTGGAAGATATCGGAGATGTCGTTTCAAGATAAAGCTTGTACAACTACACCTAAGGGCCGGTGGCTGACATGCGGGGCCGGCGCGGCGGGTGTCCCGCATGTCGGCCAGGTGAGCGTGGTGGGCGGGTCGAGGGAATTGTGAGCGTAAACGTGGCGAAGTTTCTCCCCTTCTCTTTCTCGGACCGACTGCACATTATTTGCGCAGGAACATATTTGCTCCGCGCACGCAGGCGCTTGCTACGCGCAGCAGCGGCTTTTGCTTTTTTGGAGCTTTGCTTTACAAGGAGAGGTGGGGCCCGCCTCGCGGAGCAGCAGGCTGTTTGAGTTTGACTAGCATGGATTTTTTTTGTGCGTTTTTTTTTTTGCTAGCCTGGACCATCGTAGGGTTTGCTTTAGATGATTGTTATTGTAGTCCACATGCTGAAAACGTAATCATCTCCACTACTAGTCGACCAAACAATATCGAGTTTTCATTAAAATATAAACAATGTCGATTTGATATGCATTGAACATATTTATGCGTCGTTGAGAATGAAATATTGTATTAGCGGTTAGCAAAAATGTCAAGAGAGACATTCAAATCAAAGGTTCAATTTGGATTGAATTAGCGCATAGTCATGAGGGTATTCTGGTATGCGTGAATTTAATTCTTTTCCGAAATAGAAAACATAGTCTCAGCCTCTACATCGAAACTATGCACACAGCTAATTTTATTACAAAGTTTAAATAGGATCAAGTGTATAACTCATGGGTCACATAACGTGAATAATCGGCGAAACAAAAGGATCAAAAAGCCTCTATGCATCCTATATTCTATCTGGTTGCTAACAGCCACCCTGGTTGAATATGCGTGAATTCAATTAGGATGAATGTTGAGAACGACAACTTTCAAGTAATGAAGGGGGAGTTGTATTGTTACTTGTTGTTAGTTAGAACCTCAGAGTTCGCATGATCCAATTGAACAAAGAAACATGAATCTCCTTGCATTTTCAAATCTACATTATGTATCCATTATTATTTTCTATCTCTAGGGTCGGTAAGGGCGACCCCAACGGTGCCCCCTTCCCATTTTGTTTTCGCGTCTATTTTATTCTTGTCATCTTTTGCCCTTTTCTAGGAGGGGGGTCAGACACTTGTTTGCAGACTGCCTGCCCGATGCACCGAACGAACCCCAGGGAGGACGTGTCCGTTCTGGCTCATTTTTTTAATAAAAATTCAAACAAATTTAAACTAAACTTAAACTTAGTTGAAACATAAATAAACATAGTTCAAATATTTAAAATAGCATGCTTAAAGTTCTAAACCTAAACCCAATCGAAGTCAATGACCATAAACCGGAGCGAGCGTCGGTGTTGGCGGCAACTTTTCTTCCTCGGAGTCCTTGGACATGCCTTCGAGCTCGTCCGAGACGACGCTATTGTTGTCGTCCATCTTTCTCATGTGGATCACGTCCTCCAAACCCGTCCAAATCACGGGGAGGGGGCATCTTGCTCCTCCACCTTTACCCTCGGTGCGTCGTCCTAGAGCCACTCCGGTGGCTCGATGGCGACGGAAGAATCGTGACATGGTAGGTTGGGAGGGGAACCCATGGTATTAAATAGGACTGGGGCAGGCGTGATGTGAAGCTAATAGGTGGACCAGAAGATACATGGATACGGACGCAGACAAGCGTCCATTTAACCCCAAACTAAACTTGCGTCAAGTTGGGCCGAACTAACAGATCATGGACATTTGTTGTTTGGGGAGCCCGTTGGGGCCTGAGTTTTAGATTGTTGACATAGACAAAAAAAATAGGGGGAATGGGAAGCATCGTTCGTCGGAGTTGCCCTAATACCATGTGTGTGCAGAAAAAGTGACTCAAAGGCATGCACAAGTCGGCTCAATATAGTGTAGCGAATCGAAGCCTTGTCGGATGAGAAAAGTGACGCAACTGGTTGGCTAGCTTCCAATAAGTAAACAAGCATTTTTCTATCTCGCACACAATATGCCGAGTAGAGAGACGGGAAAATTTACGTGGAGTGAATTGTTCTGTCCGCACATAGAGATGGAGACCATGGAGAAAAATGTTTTAATGTTAGTTGGGCTCCATGTTTTCCGCTGATTCCATACACCAAATCCACGCTGAAGTGATTAGGTGTTGTCATGACCTGTGATCCGGTCACAATTACGCCTCCAATGACAGTGTGGGTAAACTGTTTGGAGACACTTTTTTTTTGAGGAAATGCCTTTCGGCTAGCTTTATTGATTATGAAACATAGATACATCGTTTATCATAGCTGGTAGGATTAAACTAGGTGGGTCACCATTCTAGACACATTGGTTGAAGAAGTTTGAAAACTATTCCTAGCCAGCATACGAGCTATCCCATTACAATCACGCTTACAATGATAAAAAATAACTTCATTGAAACCTGAAACAAGAATATTATAGTCGTAGTAGAGTAGTAGACTGCCGCCGCCGATGTCGCCGAAAAGCCTCCCTCATTTTCTATAACTTGTAGATTATCAGACTCAATAATAAACTTTGTCAACCCAAGATGTTGAGCTAAACTAAAACCATCTCTGAGAGCATATCTGCCATTGCCGCGTCTGAAACAAAAGGGATATATGTGCATGTTGCAGCAATAAATTTCCCCTTATAGGCTCTGTTTGTTTGGGCTTCTACTTCTGATTTTGGGGTCCAAAAGCGGAAGCCCAAACAAACAGCTCACGGTAGGAAAGTGCTTTGCAGAAGCAGGCTCGCGAAATGCACTGCGTCGAAGGCTCGGAGCAAAAGCTAAGCAGGAGGTGCTTTTGCCTGCTTCCCGAGTGCACTGGACCAGACTATCCTCCGTAGTTCGTATTATTTACAGAAAACCTACCACTGGATATAACTCCTACCCCTCCAGTGGAAACAAGTGAAGCCGACACCCCCGACCCAGTTTCCCCTCCCGTCTCGGTTCAATGGCAAGTTAGGGTTAGGTACTCCAGCCGCCGCCGCCGCCGTTCCCCGCCACCACCGCCTCCGTTCCCCGCCGCCGCCGTTCCCCACCGCCACCGCCTCCGTTTCCCACCGCCGGACGTGCAACTCTCCTCCCCGCCCGCCTCCTCTCTTCTCGTCCGCCGCCACAGGAGCTGCTCGACTCGTCGCCCGCCGGCCAAGGAGCTGCTCGACCCCGTCGCCCTCCTCCTGCTCGACCCCGTCGCCTCCTGCTCCGTCACCGGAGCTGCTCGACCCGTCACCCGCCGGCCACAGGAGCTGCTCGGCTCGACCCCGTCGCCCGCCGGCAACCGTAGCTGCTCGACCCCTTCCCCTCCTGCTCCGACCTCAGTAGCTCGAATAGCAGCGACGTCTTCCTCCGCGGCAAGGTGAGACACCATATTCCCCTGTTTCTTTGTCTTGTTTATTTTCTATTTATGAGTTTGCGACATGGACATCAATATGTATGTCATGCATGGCTTTATATGTATTTTACTTTATGCAATTAGATGGAACAAGATAAGACACCCAAGGCACATTGGGATGCATTGTCTACTACAATATTTTGTGAAATCTGCATGAATCAGAAAAGGGCAGGGAATAGGCCAACAGCTTTCCTTAGTCCGGAGGGATATAAGAATCTAGGTAGAGAATTTGGTACTAGGACAGGAAAAAACTACACCAAGACACAGTTTAAAAACAAATGGGATTCAACCAAAGCATTGTACGAAGCATGGGTGTATTACACTACCAAAGCAACTGGACTTGGTTGGGATCCGGTGAAGAAAACATTTACAGCTGACGATGCACAGTGGGCTGAATTGATCAAGGTATGAATATGCCATTTTATGTCATTTTGAGGTTTACCAATAGATGGATCAGATTGTGGGTTATTAACTTGTCAAATCTTATGCAGGCTAACAAGCTTATTGCGGATTTTCGGAAAGGTCCTCCGGACAACTTGGAGTTGATGGAAGTCATGTTTGAGGATGCACATGTTGATGGCACATCGGCGGCCATGCCGGGAGTTGCAAGAGAAGTGCCCGCTAATTTGATTAATATTGAAGATGATGAAGGATCGGCGCCAACACCTCCGAGTGTGAATAGAAAGCGTGGGGCTGCTAGGATTGCATGTAGTCCGGGAAAGAAAAAGAAGAATCCAATGCAACAAGACTTCAAGCGTTGGATTGACCATTGCATTAATGAAGACCGTGGAATGTCATCTTCAACCCAAGTGGTTGAAGACATTGAAGCCATAATGGAAGAAGTCGCGGAATGTGGAGCCGTTGAGGGTACTCCTGAGCATTACATAGCAACCAAAATATTTGGCAAACTTGAAAATCGAGCTTTCTTCAATACCATGAAAACTAAGGATGGTCGGCTTCGTTGGTTGAAGATGCAATATGAGGATAGGAAGAGGAATTAGATCTAATTTATTTGCATCTCTATGCCCATCTCATAATGTACTTTGAGATTGTATCCTTATGTTAACTACTTTGTTATGTACCCATAAGACTTTGAATATCAGTTTATGTACCCATAAGACTTCGAATATGTGCTGTTTTCATCATATACGTTGAAAGTGCATGGTTGCCCCCATGTGTGGTTTTGGTAATTAATGACAATCTCTATGGACTAATGTTTATATTGAGCTACTTGTAGGTTGTGTCCATATGCGTTGCTTGATCCATTTGTTGGAGTCAAGGCTAAGGGAAGAAGAGTATGTATTGATCAAGGCTAATTGCGAGTTGATCAATACTCAAGTCCAAGTGAAGATATGCCAAAAAGTGCTTCTCCCATCTTGGTGTATGGGGGAGCAACTTGTGAATCTTCACCAAGCGAAGCGCAATCAAGAAAGGTGGTTCGTCTTAAGGAGATGAAGATCGTCTTCATCGACCTCAAGTGGATTAATGCGCAAAGCAAAGGTATGATCTTGATAGGGTTTCTATTTTACTGGTCTCATGATATTAGTTGAGAGACCGGGTTATAGGGTAGATAGCCGTACTATCAAGAGGGGCTCTCGACCGAATATCTTGATCGTATCCTTCGTGGAGAGCTCAAACCTTTGCATTCTTGCATCCTTGCAATCATATTTATTGTTTCTTATTTGTATCTTATCATGGTGTGGTCTTGGTGCTTTTCGTGCTTGTCATGACAAGGCCAAGTTCACTGAAAACGGTTTTCATATGCGTCTCCTATTGCGTTTTTGGTTTTAGAGGTTTATTGGTTCGTCTTTCTTAGAGAGGTTCTACCTTTCTCCATTTGGTTTTATCCTCCCTTGTTGGACTATGATGTTTTTCTGTATATCCTTGTAGAGCTTTTCGTTGCGAGTCCAACGAGACCAAGATCATCGAAAACGGAGTCCGGATGCGAAAGATATGCCCGTTTTCGTTTTGCTCTTTCTGCAGTTTTTTAGTGGGGCGGAAATTCCGGCCCCCGGAAGTTCCGGCCCAAGGACCGGAAGTTCCGGCCCATATTTTCATCTGAGCTTTTTTCGCTAAGTCTTTTTCGCGTTTCTGTCTGGAGGGGTTTCGGAAATTTGCCCCGGAAGTTTCCTTGGAAATTTCCGGGGGTCCGGAAATTCCGGTCCTTGGTCCGGAAGTTCCGGTTTCAGGAAAATTTGGCTAAGTCGTTTTCGCGTTTTCTCTCTAGAGGGGGTCCGGATCTTTGCACCGGAGGTTTGCTCCAGAAATTTCCGGACCACCGGAAGTTCTGGTTTATGCAGCGAAAGTTCCGGCGACCGGCCGGAAGTTCTAGTACATAACACCGGAAATTCCGGCCCCTTGCTGATCCAACGGTCAGATTTGTGGGGGGGGGGGGCTATAAATAGCCCCCTTCTTACCCAAGAAGCCAGCTCACTCACTCTCTCTCTCTCTCTCCTCCATTGTTGCAAACTTGTGAGCTTGATTTCTCTCAATCCCTCCAATGATTCTTGCCCAAATTTAGGGATTTAAGAGAGGAGATCTAGATCTACGTTTCCACCGAACAATGTCTCCTCTAAGTGAGGGGAACCTTGTGGATCTAGTTCTTGGAGTTGTTTTGTGGTTCTCCTCTTTGTTCTTCCTCTCAAATCCCTCCCTAGCATTAGTTGCTTTGGTTGGATTTGGGAGTGAAGGATTTGACCAATTAGTGTGTTCTTGCTACTTGCATTAGTTGCATCGGTTTGTTCTCTCCACGAATATTCGTGGGATCGAAGGTTAAGAAGCTTATTACTCTTTGGTGCATTGTGTTCCCAAGAGCTTGTGCCTCTTGGGTGTATTGTGTACCCTAGACGGTTGGTGTGCCGCGAAGCCTTCGAGTTGTGAAGCTTCGGCAAGATTTGGGAGCCCCCAATTGAGTTGTGGGTGTGTGCCCCAGGAACGGTGTAAAGGCTCCGGATTCCGTCTTGAAGGATTCCGATAGTGGAAGGTGAATCAAACCCTTGGGTGAGGTTCATTGGAGAATAGGGTGACGTCTTTGTGGCATCTTGAGTAGGCCTCTTGTGGCGAGCTCACACCCCTCCAACGAGACGTACTCCCTTAATAAGGAGGAACTCGGGAATACATCCTCGTCTCCGCGTGCCTCGGTTATTTCTATACCCGAGCTATTTACTTATGCAATTTACATTGTGATAGCCTTTGTGCTTGATGTCATATATATTGCTATCACCTTGTTGCTTGCCTTGCTTAGCATAAGTTGTTGGTGCACATAGGTGAACCTAGTATATTAGGTTGTTGGCTTGTTAATTTAAACACCTAGTTTTTTCCGCAATTATCAAGCCTTAAATCGGAAAAGTTTTAATTGCCTATTCACCCCCCCCTCTCTAGGTGACATCAAGGCATCGTTTGTTCTTTCATATGTTCCTGTTTTGGTGCTGTTTTGAGCAGTGTGTTGCTGTTTTCATGCTGTTTATCATATATATTCCTGTTTTGGTGCAGTTCATCATATATATTCCTGTTTTCATGCAGCTTTCATCATATATATTCCTGTTTTGGTGCAGTTTTCATAAATATAAATTGCTGATCATATGTATGTTCTTGTTTTTAGATGAGCACAAGTCAAAGTAGCGATGAAAGTGACAATGATGATGGCATTGAGTCAGCACTTATGGATTCAAGAAGGCGCAATCGGCGGCGGAATACAGAAATGATGTATTATGTTCTTTCACACTCCGAGAAGCATCTTATGAAGAAAAAGAGGATAGAACCAAGATACACCGGACAACAATGGGTATTTGATAACTTGGGTAACTCGAAGGACTGTTATGACATGTTTAGAATGCATAGGCCATGTTTTGATTCTTTGCATGACACTTTGGTTCAAAACTATGGTCTGGAAGGGTCCAATAACATGTGTTCCGAAGAGGCACTTGGAATGTTTTTGTGGACTCTTGGTAGTCCACAATCTGTGACTCAAGTTCATAATCGATTCAAGAGATCCAAGGAGACAATCAATAGGAAGTTTGCTGAGATACTATACTCTGTGAATTTGTTAGCAGGAGATATCATCAAACCTATTGATCCACAGTTTCCAACAGTGCATGAGAGGCTACGGGACTCTAGGTTTACACCGCATTTTAATGGTGCAATTAGTGCAATTGATGGGACACACATACCAGTTATCGTGTCGGCTGCTGATATGGTCAACCATGTTGGTCGTCTTGGATATTCCACACAGAATGTTATGGCTGTTTGTGATTTTGACTTGCGGTTCACCTCCATAGTTGCAGGATGGCCAGGTTCCGTGCACGACACGAGGATATTCAAAGATACATTGTTTAAGTTTGAAGCAAATTTTCCTCATCCTCCTCCAGGTATATGTTAGACTTGTCCACTCTTCATTGCATGATATTGGTGTCATATGCTATCACTAACTTGTATCCCAATTCAGGAAGATACTATCTAGTTGATTCGGGTTATCCCAATCAGGATGGGTATCTTTCACCATATACAGGAACCAAGTATCATCTACCTAAGTTCATGCTGGAGAACCTATTGGGAGGCGAGAAATATTCAACCATGCCCATTCATCTTTGAGGAATGCTATTGAGAGAGCATTTGGGGTATTGAAGCAAAAATGGTGCATCTTGCATGGTATATCGAGTTACCCTATAGAGAAGCAGACAGAGATTATCATTGCATGTCTAGCACTCCATAATTTCATTCGCGATAGTCAGTTGTTTGATCTACACTTTTATCGATGCGATAACGATGAGAACTACATGCCTCCAGGGCATGTTCCCACATCAGGAGGCAATGTAGGCAATGATTTGGGAGGTGACCATGTTAGCATGAACAACCTTCGTGACAACATAGCTAATGCTTTGTTTGCAGCAAGGGGAGGTGTCTAGACATGACAAAACTTCTATCTCTTTTGGGTTCGCATAGAGATGTCTTCTAATATATGTCTTGTAATATACGTGACAAAACTTCTATCTCTTTTGATTCGTATGGACAAAGTCATGTAATATAAATGTCGCGGCAATCTCGTATTATCTTTGAATATATGTGATGTTTTATGTTTCATATAACTCATTAATTAATTTGTAAAAAACGTGTTCACAATTATTTTTAGTAAAAAAAGTTAATTAATATAATTCAGCCCTTAAGCATAACAATTTTGTTAAAAAAGAGTCAGAATTAGCAAATTCGTTTCGAATCAGCATTTATATGACTTCTTCAGCATTCAGGGGCATTACAGACATTTCATCCTTCCAACCAGCAGCATCAGCCCTCAAAAACAGCACTGCCAAACATCAAATCATTATTTCCAACAGATGCTTCCCACAGCTGCTTTTCAACAGCTCACCAGCTACAGCTGCTTTTCAACAGCTGCACCCCAAACACAAACAGACCCATAGTCACGTACGATTACTCCCGAGCTGCCCCTTCCTTCGTTCACTTCAAAAGCTGCATCGACATTAATTTTCAGGACACATCTTCATTGCTTTGCCCATGCATGTCAAACGGAATGGAATGTGTGGTTTCACTCTACAGAACTTTGATACAACATGTTAACACACTCCACCCTCGGTGAGACACCTTTTCAGGTGTTGTATGTGAAAGTGCATGGTTGCCCCCATGTGTTGTTTTGGTAATTAATGACAATCTCTATGGACTAATGTGTGCTTTGAGTTATATTTGTAGTGTTGGTTCATAAGGAATGCTTGAACTCCATATGTTGGAGTCAAGGCTAAAAGAAGAAGACAATATGTTGATCAAGGCTATAAGGGCATGTGAAGATATGCGAAAGAGTGTCTCTCCCATATTAGTGTATGGGGGAGCAATATGCGAGTCTTCACCGAGCGGAGCACAATCAAGAAAGGTGATCCACTTGAGAGGAGATCAAGATCATCATCATCTAGCTCAAGTGGAATGCGCAAGACAAAGAAATGTGATCCACTTGAGAGGAGATCAAGATCGTCATCATCTAGCTCAAGTGGAATGCGCAAGACAAAGAAATGTGATCCACTTGAGAGGAGATCAAGATCGTCATCATCTAGCTCAAGTGGAATGTGCAAGGCAAAGGTATGATCTTGATAGGGTTTCTATTTTACCGGTCTCTCGGTGTAGTTGGGAGACCGGGTTTTAGGATAGGTAACCGTACTATCAAGAGGGGCCCTCAAGTGAGCTTTAGCGTATCGGTCGTAGAGAGCTCAAACCTTTGCATCCATGACATCATCTTTATTGGTTCCTATTTGGCTCTTATCATGGTGTGGTATTGGTACTTGTCGTGCTTGTCATGACAAGGCCAAGATCACCGAAAACGGTTTTCATATGTGTCTCCTATTGAGTTTTCGGTGGTGGAGATTTTGCCGGTCCATCTATGAGGAAGATTTCACTCTTCCATTTATTAGCAAAATATCCCTTTCTTGCTTTCAATATTGTCACCTGTTATTGGGTATCATTTGGCGTCCTCTTTCCAACAAAGTTGGTTTCACTTCATTCGGACTTCATTTGCAAAAGATATGGTTCTCCGGTTTTCAATAAAAAGTTTTACCTTTCATCATTTGGTCTTACCATATCTTGTTGAACAATGATGTTTCTCTGTATATTCTTGTAGTGCTCGTTGTGACGATTCCAACGAGTCCAAGATTATCGAAAACGGAGTTCGGGAGTGAAAGTTATTGCGGTTTTACTATTGAAAGTTTTATTAGAAAAGAAATAAACGGGAAAAAGGGCCGCCGGCCTCACTGCCGGCCTGGGCCGGCTCCCAGGCCGGCCCATTCGGCCAGCAGCCCGGCCTCACCGCCGGCCTTGTCCGGTTTCCTGGCCGGCTCACTCGGGTGGGCCACCGGCTTCCCCGCCGGCCTGGGCCGGCTCCCAGGCCGGCCCACTCGGGTGCGTCCCCGGCCTTCCCGCCGGCCTGGGCTGGCTGCCAGGCCGGACTGCCTCGCGTGCTCCTTTGGTCCGCCGGCCACTTGCCCGGATAGGCCGGCCCGATACCATTTTCCCCTCTTTATTTTTCCTCCAACGGCCATATTTTCTCCTCATATTTAAGGGGTTCTTCCCCAAATGAACCCCAACCTTTTGCCAACTTCTTGAGCTAATTTCCCCCTCCATTGTTGACACTCTTGAGCTTGGCTAACTCTCAATCCCTCCAATAGTTCTTGCTAGTTTTCGAGGAAAATAGAGAGGAGGTCTAGATCCACGTTTCCATAGATCGATTTCTCCTCTAAGTGAGGGGAACACTTTGGATCTAGATCTTTGGAGTTTCTTTGTGTTTCTCCTCTTGTTCTTCCTCTTAAATCCCTCCATAGCATTAGTTGCTTTGGTTGGATTTTGGAGAGAAAAGGACTTGACCACTTAGTGTGTTCTTGCCATTGCATCGGTTGCATCGGTTTGAGTTCTCCACGGTGATTCGTGGAAAGTGAAGTTGAGAAGCTTGTTACTCTTGGGTGATTTGGTGCCCTAGAGCTTGTTCCTCTAGGTTACATTGGTACCCTAGACGGTGTTTGATTTCTCGGAGTCTTGGTGGCTTACGGGATTTGTTGGGAGCCTCCAATTGTGGAGTGTGACTCAACCTTGTTCGTCTCGGAGCTTTGGTAGCTACGAAGACATTGTCGGGAGCCACCAATTGAGTTGTGGTGTGTGCCCCGGCCTTGGAGCATCAAGTCTTGGCGGCTCAGTGCATTTGGTGAAGACCCTCCAACTTGTGGAGTGTGCTTTATCCTTGTGAAGGTTCTAGTTGTCAACCTCAACGGCAACATAGTGACAAGTGCCTCGCCACATTGGTGGTAAGACACAACGGAGATACGGTGTGCCATATCAAGGCTACTCGGTGTTTCACATTGGTGAACATCGCGCCGCTCCAATAGAGACTAGCTTACATTGGGAAGTGAACTTCGGGATAAATCATCGTCTCCAAGTGCCTCGGTATTTCTATATCCGAGTTTCTTACTTATGCTATTTACTTTGTGATAGCCATAGAGTTTAAAGTTATATATCTTGCTATCACCTAGTTGATTATATTGCTTAGCATAAGTTGTTGGTGCACATAGGTAAACCTAGCTAGTTTAGGTTTTGGCTTGATAAATTAAACGTTAGTTTTATTCCGTATTTATTCAAGTTTTAACCGTAATAATTTTAAATCGCCTATTCACCCCCCCTCTAGGCGACATCCGTGTCCTTTCAGTATGCCCATAATTTGCCGCACTTTGAGTCGTTAACCCTGCCCCTTATGCGGTGTAGAACGTGTCCGGTGGTTTCAAGACTGAGAGGACCCTATGCTATTTATATCGTCCAGTGAAGTTGTTTTGATCGGGATGGTATGCTATTTATATCGTCTAGCAGTGACCGTAAAAGCTCGGAACTGGAAAAATAACCGTCGCTTATGGTTTGGCGAGGAAAAACCAGCCAGACCAGCGACCATAAAACCGGTTAAACCGAAAAACTTTTTTCACGCGTCCGAAATTTTCCCCTCAAACCCGAGAATCTTCAGTTTTCGCAACCGAACCGAGGGTGGCCTGAAAACCGCGCAGGGCGTTGACGGGCTGAATATTCAGCACCCGTCGGTGACCATCCGCACGTGGAACTCGCCGGAATACGGGGAACTTCAAACGCGCTCGCCGGATTCGCCGGAAATTCAAGCGTGCACCGGGCAGGAGCTGGTCGCCGGCCCCGTGGGGGGCTCCGTCCGCCGGTCGCCGCCGCTGAGAGTCGCCGAACCGACGCCGGAAGGGGTTGCTGCACTGCCTCCGGGGGAGGCTTCCTGCGCGTGTGCCAGCCTGGAGCGGGTGGCCGTCGTGCTCGACGCCGTGCCCTGCGCTGCCTACCCCAGGGGCTCCGTGCGCCACCTGGACCGGACGGGCGGAGGTGCTCTCACGGAAGCGCGTCAAAGTCGACCGGCGGGCAGCGATGCAGCCGAGCGCCCAGCTCGACCGCTGCGGAGAGGCTCCTAAGGTCGCCCGCGCACGCCCGCGTTGGCTAGCTAGCTAGCTGAGCTAGATCCATTGATCTGCACGCGAGCGAGCTAGCTAGCGGACCGTCAATTGCAGAGGCTAGCTCGACTCCACACGCTAGCTAGCCCGCTGCTCATTTTTTTATCGAAGAGGCTAGCTTTTTTACGCAATGCGATGGTGCGGATCTGAGGAGGAAAGATGAAGGAGGAAGACAAAGAAATATTCTACGAAATATTTTGTTTTACGGTTTTGTTTTGTGTTTCTGTTGTACGCGCTGACTTTTGAGCCCGTAAACTATACAAAACACGAATGTGGTTTACTGTTGCCCAAAGGGTCCTGCTTTATATTGAAAGGAAGGGGTTCAAACATACTGGGGATACCAGTTTAACACGACCGAAAGCCACCAAAACACACCACAGCCAGAATCCAGGCAAACCCTTTACATGAGATCAACCTGATCCCAGAAGACATCGCAAGCATTCCAACTAAAAACCAAAAACCTCTAACCAGACTAGCAGCAAACCAGCGCTAGCCTACACCACTCCGGGACTTCAACAGGAAATACATGTTATTGGCAGAATTCTTCAGCTGTTCCACCATGCGAAGCCAGACCCGTTTACGCTTTTCCAGTAGTAGTGACGTCCACTGTGATAATAGAGAAAGCATTTTGTAAACATTAGTTGCAGGGGAATTAGAAAGCTTACTGTTAAAGACGAAATCATTGCGTGAAAGCCATATTGTCCAAGCTATAGCACCCAACAGCACCCACCCCAGGAAATTTGACCCAGACCCAGGAAAACCAAGACCCAGACCCATGAATTCATCAAAATTACCAGGTGGCCTCTCCCAATTAAGAGCCCGAGCGATCCACCACCAACAGAAATGGGACAAAGGACAATTACAAATCAGATGATCAACTGATTCAAGATCACCACAAAGCTTACAACCCGGCTCCCCAGACCATCCTTTGGCTTTTAGATCTTTGGCTACTTGAATCCTCCCTCTAACACACATCCACACAAAAATCTTAACCTTTAGAGGCATATTACCTTTCCACATCTCTAGCATCCGAACATCTCTAATCCCAGGGTTCACTACCTCCTCATACATGGATTTAGCTGTGTATTTACCATTGTTGTTTAGAGCCCAGAAACCTACATCTGCAGAGTCCGATAACGTAACACCCTCAAGTGCAAGATTGAGCTGTTGCCACTCTTCCATCTCATTGGGACCAAAAGATCTTCTAAAATTTAGCACCAAGCCATCATTTCTAATAACCTCCGAGACTAGCACCTCCGGGGCGTCACAAAAACTGAAAATGGTTGGGAAACAGATACCCAGCGGCACTTGTCCCAGCCAGACATCCTTCCAAAAGCAGATTTTTTTCCATTCCCCAAACGATACGCCAGGGCAACACGTTGTGCGTTCAAACCAAAATCGCCACTTGCGCTGGCGCCGGTCGAAGAATTTAGCCGGCATTGGCGATGAAGTGCATTCCAGGGTTAGCGATTGTTTACGCAGCCAAGTCACCCCCTGCCCCGGGTTTTTGCGTTACGTGTTCAGTTGGCCGTGCAAAACATAGCACATATGGATCCTTCGAGAGGAAACATACGTGAATGGGGAGGAAATTAGGGTGGTCGCTATCGTCCTCCGCGTGCATATGCACGGGAATCTTCTCGCGTGGCTCTACCGCAATATTTTGTAAACACGACCGAGTGATTTTTCCTTTTTTGACCAGCTGAGGCTACACCTAGGGTTGAGCTAGCTTTAACACTACACAGTGGCTTTTTTTTTAACCTTCTCAGTCCATTTTTCATTTGTGTTCTCAAATTTGATCTAAATTTTAATCTGAATGTTTCTATGGTCGATAACCTCTGAATCAGTGCGTGACAAGGCACAATAGGGATTGCTTTATTTATAAAGCGGGACAAAAGTCTGTACAATGCAGAGTAGGCACTCCCCAAATATATTCTTGACCCTTGAACTCGTAACACCTCTTAAAACTTCTTTTTAATTAATGAAAAGACAAATATGTTGCCTCGTTTAAAAAAAAGCACTGGCCGATGGGACCCACACATCAAATTTTCGAGCCCATATAGTTGTGGTTATATGAAAAAATTCTTTGGTTGTGCACAGGGGCAATTTCCTATCAAGTATTTGGGTATTCCAATACATTATAAGAGATTGACCAAAGTTGAATGGAAGCAGGTCGAAGAACGTCTGCAGGCTAGGCTGAGTAGTTGGAGAGGTAAACTACTATCCCAAGGTGGAAGATTGGTTCTCATAAATTCAGTATTAAGTAATATGGTACTGTATATGATTTCCTTCTTTCAACTACCAAAAGGAGTCTCGAGGAAACTGGATTATTTCCGTTCAAGATTCTTTTGGCAAGGGGATAGTGAGAAGAAGAAGTATAGACTGGCTAAATGGGAGGTTGTTTGCCATCCAAAAGACCAAGGAGGGTTGGGAATTAATGACCTCCAGGTGAAGAATACTGCTCTTCTTGGTAAGTGGCTGTTTAAGCTGCTGACTGAGGATGGTGTATGGCAAACACTTCTCAGAAGAAAGTATGTCGGCTCAAAAGCTTTGTCTCAGGTATATTGGAAACCTGGAGACTCTCACTTTTGGGCTGGTCTCATGGCGACGAAGAAATCTTTCTTTCGTTATGGGACTTTTGATATTAAGGATGGAACGGAAATTCGCTTCTGGGAGGATAAATGGTTAGGCAATACCACTCTCCGAGAACAATATCCGACTCTATACGATATTGTCCGACATAAGAGCAATACGCTAGCTTCGGTTATGCAAACGTCGCCTCCTAATATGTCGTTCAGACGCACTCTCTATGGACCACGTCTTGTGTTGTGGAATGCCTTGTTGGGGCGACTGGCTTCAGTCCAGTTATCACAAGGGTCTGACGAGTTTCGCTGGAATCTAACTGGGAATGGTATGTTCTCCGTGGATTCAATGTATAGAGCATTGTTACATTCTGACGTGCCAGTTGACAACAACAAAAAAAAATTGGTGTATGAAGATTCCACTGAAATTAAAGATTTTTGCGTGGTACCTTCGTAAAGGGGTTATCCTCACCAAAGACAACCTGGTCAAGCGTAACTGGAATGGAAGTACTAAGTGTGTGTTTTGTACACATGATGAGACTATCAAACACTTATTCTTCCAATGTAAAGTTGCACGTTCTATATGGTCAGCCATTCAGATAGCTTCTAACTTATATCCACCTCGTTCGGTTGCAAATATTTTTAGCAATTGGCTGCATGGGGTGGATAGTAAGGAAAGAACGATTATTAGAGTGGGAGCGTTAGCCGTTTTATGGTCGTTGTGGCTATATAGAAATGACAAGGTTTTTAATGATAAAAATACATCTCTCTTGCAGGTACTTTACCGGTGCACAGGTTTGCTCCGTTCGTGGTTCACATTACAACGTGTGGAAAATCGAGGCCTTTTTATGGTGGCGTCTGCACGACTGGAGCTCACGGCGAGGGATATTTTTATCCGACATGGGTGGCCTAGGGATCTTCGTTTAGGCCCTCCGTAGTCATAGGCGTTTTGATTATTGTTTTGCGCCTGTGTGCTTCACATGTATATTCCTTTTTGTGTTCTTTGGCTGTGTGCATCTTGTTATGCAGAGGCCGGGTATAGGCATACATTGTATCTTTGATACATTGAAATGAAATTCCCTTTATCAAAAAAAAATGAAAAAATTATGAAACTTTTGGCTTTTCTAAAACGTTTGTCTAAATATTTATGGTTTTGTGATAGTACTCACTCTACAATCCTACAGGTTCATTGAAAAAATTAGGATATTTAACAAATAAAAAACAGTTTTTTGAAGAGCATAATTAGAGAAAAAACTCATTATTATGATTCTTGCAGTATTAAAACTCCCCTTTTCCATTTTTCATGGTTATTTGCATTTTTTTATTGTATTTAGCTTTTAGATATCTTTTTGTTGCTTACTCAATGGCCGCATGTGGTTAGGCGTTGTCGATTGTCTTGTCGCTTTGACTTTGTTGACATATCTATACACCGAGATGTTAAAATTTAATGGTAAAACCTCTTACTGCATAGACCATAATTAAACTCAAGTTTTAGTTGAGCGATTAATAATTGTGGTTTCTAAATTAAAATTATGGTCTTCAAATGGAACATTAATAAACTGTGAGTTAAAGTTAAAAATCTGATATTTTCAAAGATCATGTCGTTTTATTCTTTTTTTGATATCTTGTCTACTCCAACTTTTGTTACATATGTACTCCTAAACCTTTTGTGGTTTGAGTTTCTCGAAATAACATATCAGTCACCTAAATTCAAATATTCAAAATCTAACACAAATACACTGTTTGAATTGCATCCGATCTCAGACAAGTTTCACAACAAAAAAAGACAAAGTAAAAAAAAACACAACACAAACTCAAAATTCAGATATTAGATACACAATTAATAGGGATAATTAAATATCCTTTCCTAACTTATCTCGTTGTATGCAGCGAAAATCGAAATGAGAGACAAAATTAAATAGGTCTAGTTAATTATCGTTCACTAACTCAGCTGGCAGAATGTAAGAAAAATCCTAGATTCCGGGCACAACGCGCATGTATTAGCGAAGTCTTAAAAGTTTGGTTCCAAAGGTAAATCCAGCAACATAGCTTTCTTACAACCTAAGATTTCTGGTGTATTCCAATTAATCATTGACCAAACAAAAAACAGATTTGCTAATTCCCAGTTGGGGGACTACTTAAGATGAAATGGTTCATGTCGTCAGATTGACCGGCCCATTTGTATTCGTCGGGTTGATTGGGGGCTGCTATTGTCGTCATTGCACGCAATATTTCCGTGTTTCGTCCGAAAGTTCATTTCCTTTTCTTGGATGACAAACTGCATGCCCACAAGAAACAAATTTTCTTCTTGTTTACATGCACTTGTTTTTTTTTTGCAAATGAAACTTGTATTACTCAATCAGGATATGCAATCCTTGTGACAAATGTCAGTTACATCTTCAGGGCCAGATGTGATCCAAATATACGTACAATAATGAATTCTAGCGTAGTTTGCCATAAAGTGGCTAGCACCGTTCTGGCGTCTATTAATATGAGTAATACACAAGTTTGACGAACTTTCATCAAGGTTTACCTATTGACATCGTTTCTTCTTCCAGCTTGCTTGGGTAGACACGTAATATCTAGAGGTGAAGACTCGGCCTAGCGGGAGAACATGCATGCTCCCGCTCTGTGCATTGGAATCTTTCGAAACACTTTCACATGTGAACCGGAGTCGTCTTGCCGAACTTCTTCCTTTCTCATTTCAGTCCTCGCCTTTTTCATCTTCTGTAGGAACCTGCAGTCTTTTGGTTAGAGTAGAGGTCGCGAGAGAGCATAGCAAGGATGACTGAAATAACAGTCACCATCGATTCGAGATCACGCTCTATGCAAGATTATATATTTTCTTTTATCTCTATAAAACAAACGATACGATCTGATAGGTGGACGAATAGTTATATCACACAGTACATTTGAACATACTTCTAAAATCGACTGAGCCAATATTACCTTTTTTACTAGATGAACACAAAAAACCCGAGGAAATTTATATTGGATTTCTGTTAACAAAATTGTGAATTCAGACGAACTGACTAAATTCTCATAGACGCTCCGATTGAATTTTGAGCTGCATGTACGTCTCTGATCTACATGCTAAGAAAACGTTTTGTGAGACAAGTGTAATTTTTTTTTTTTGAGTTTTAAAGCAGTCGATTCTGCCGTCCGATTAGATAGAATAGATGTTTATGTACAGAAGTTTATCGGCAAGAGACCGATGACAGTTTTTATGAAACAGGGAAACTAACTAAAAAGAGTCTAGCCTCCTGGGTCTTGGGAGTGTGCGAAGGCACGCTGCTGGATCTCCTCCCACACAAGATGGGCCACCGCATTCGGTTGCAAGGCAGTGTTGCGGAAGACCCGCCTGTTCCGCTCCTTCCATGTGCCCCACATCGAATATATGAAAGCCCCGCTTGCCTCCCGCCTTCGCTCTTTTAGTATTCCGGTGATCATGCCGTCCCACCATCCGTCCAAAGAGTGTCCCAAAGGGGGTGGTGCCAATCCGATGCTCCCATTCCACTGAAATATCAATTCCCTGATCCTCGAAGAAAAACTGCAGTCAAGGAGCAAATGTTTCACCGTCTCGGGATGGATCCTGCACAATTTTCAAATGGGGTCATGAGGCCATCCGCGTAGCGCCAAGTTGTCCGCTGTGAGGATCTTGTCGTGGAGAGCAAGCCAAGCAAAATAGTGGCATTTAGGCTCCGCCTTTGCCCTCCAGATTTTTGCAGCCCGGAAGGGCGGACAAGCCCCCACAAATTGACATCGGTATGCAGAAGCTGTGGAATAGGTATCAGAAGCCGTCCACCTCCATGTGATCGCGTCGGGGCGAGGCTGCAGCACCACCTCCTACAAGGTCGCCCAAAGCTTAGTAAACTGCAGCACCTGCGTAGTCGTGGATAGACGGAACAATGCTCTCATCTAGTTTCGGTTCCGGAGCTCATGCTGGACCGATCTTGACTTCCTTGTGGAGATAGCGAAGAGTGCGGGAAACTGCAGCTTTAGGGCTCCCCCTGGCAGCCATCTATCATGCCAAAACAAACACTCTGCACTGTCGCCAATTGTGATATCTGTGGAGGTCCTGAACAGCTCCATATCCTTTGCATCACAGGGAAGTGACATGCCATGCCAAGGTCGATCATACTCCTGCCAGGCGTACCACGGCCATCTGAGACGCATTGCCCGTCCGAACTTCTCAATGTCAAAAACTCCGAGTCCGCCTAGGTCTTTTGGCCGACTAACCGTGCTCCAGTTGACAAGAGAGTGGCTTCATCCGTTTGTTTCGCCTCGCCATGGAGGAGGGCATTCTTCAGCCAATTCGAGCAAGGCCGGTGCGGTTCACTGTCTCTCTTTATGCAGATGATGCCGGCATTTTTGTTGGCCCTGAGGCGCAAGATGTTCGTGTGTCTTGCAAAATCCTTGAAGCTTTTGATAACGCTAGCGGGTTGCGGACAAACCTCGCCAAGTCTGAGGCTTTTCCCATCCAATGCACCGAGGAGCAAGTGGCTGATGCCTTGGCGATTTTTCCGGCCAAACGCGGTGTTTTTCCAAGCACATATCTTGGGCTGCCGCTGCACCACTCAAGGCTCAAGGTTGTCCATTTCCAACCGCTGTTGGACAAGCTTGGCTCCAGATTGGCTGGATGGTGGATTGGTGGGGAAGACATTTTACTAGAGCCGGCAGGGTTTTGTTGTGCCGATCTGTGCTGTCAGCTATGGTTCTCGACAAGTGTAATTCATGATTACATTACATTGCGGTATACATTTACACGGAATTTTCTGCATCAGTAACGATTAACGCACACACATACACACACGCACATACTCTTGGATCGACCTCGTTGTGTTCCCCATTTTGATCGGATCCTTCCTTCTATTCCCTTCAACCATGGACGGATTCACGCAGAAGGTTGATTGAACTACGGCGTTCAGAGTCATATCTGATCGGCGATGGTGTCCCAGGAATGATCAATCGATCACCTTCCTTTCATGTCGGCGAGCTGCGCGAAGAGCTCGCCGGCGGAGGTGGTGGAGGCGTCAGGCACGGTGGTGACGCCGCTGCTGGACGAGGACGTGGTCACAATGGACGCGTCTGGGTCGTCGCCGCCGTCCCCGTCCCCGGCGCCCTCCGGCGGATTGGCTTCCTGCATCTGCAGCGCGTACTCGAGGTTCCACAGCACGTCGCCCATGGAGATCCGGTCGCTGCCGAACTCGGCGAGGCACTTCTCGGCGGTCTCGGCGAACTTGGCGAGCGACTCCGGGTTGACCTTGCCGGCGAGCTTGGGGTCCATGATCTTCTCGATGAGCCCCTTCCGCTTCCACTGCATGCCCCACTCGGCGAGGCTCACCTGCTCCCGCGGCAGCTGCGGGTCGATGGGCGCCCGCGCGCACAGCGTCTCGAGGAGCACGACGCCGAACGAGTACACGTCCGACTTGTCCGTCAGCTGCTGGCACCGGAAGTACTCCGGGTCGAGGTACCCGAAGCTGCCCTTCACGGCGGTGCTGACGTGCAGCTGGTTCATGCCGGGCCCGTCTTTGGAGAGGCCGAAGTCGGCGACCTTGGCGACGAAGTTTTCGTCGAGGAGGATGTTGGTGGTCTTGACGTCCCGGTGGATAATCCCCTGCGCCGTGCCGGTGTGGAGGTAGTGGAGGCCCCTGGCGGCGCCGATGCAGATCTCCAGCCGCTGCTTCCACGACAGCGCCGGGAGCTCGGTGCTGCCGCCGTAGACGTGGTCACGGAATGGACCGTTGTGCATGTACTCGTAGACGAGGATCATCTCCTCGTTCTCGTCGCAGTAGCCGATGAGGGAGACGAGGTGCCGGTGCCGGAGCTTGGACAGCATCTGGATCTCCGTGTTGAACTCGTTGATGCCCTGCTCCGACTGCGGGTTCCCGCGCTTGATGGCCACCTTGGTGCCGTCGTCGATCTCCCCGACGTACACGTTCCCGAACCCGCCCACCCCGATGATGGCGCTCTCGTCGAAGTTCTTGGTCGCCTCCTGCATCTCCGCGAAGGAGAAGAAGCGTCCGAGCCCCGTGGTGGAGGAGAAGGTGTAGCCGCTCTTGGACCCCTTGCCGTTTGTGAAGGACTGCCCCGTGTGGATCGGCAGAAGCCACGACGAGAAGCTGTTGCGCCGCTGCCAGTCCTGGGGCCGCTTGTACCACTTCATCACCATGGCCCCCAGCCCCGCGAAGGCGCCGAACATCATGGCAAAGCCGACGGCGGCCACCACCTTGCGGGTGGTGCTGCCGTCGTCGGCCTTTCTGCCGTCCACGCCGAACTCGCCGTCCAGGCTGCCCACTGAATTGCTCATCTTGAGAACCTCCACGCCGTTGAGCAGCGCATCGATGCGGCCCGTGTCCTCCCCCATCGGCCCGATCTGGATGCTCAGGTGGTCGGTGGCGATGGACGAGTTCACCACGAAGTCCTTGTAGTAGGGCGCCGCCAGCTCGCCGGTGATGGTGGAGAGGTCGAGGCCCGAGATGGCCTTGCGCCCGTTGATGTACACGTTGAAGTAGAGGTCGTTGGTGGACTTGCTGATGATGTCCGCGAAGAAGAGGCGGACGAAGTAGCCGAACGCCGGGTCCACCTCCAGCTTCCACGTCACGTTGAAGTTGGGGTTCTGGACGCCGGACTCGGCCATGTGGGCGGCGCTGGCGTACACCAGCGTCGGCGCGACGAGCCTTGACACCGGGTACGTGTCGGGGTACTTGATCGTGCTCGTCGGCACCGACACGTCCTGCGCCGCGTCCTTGGGCTGCACGTACGGCCCGTCGTTGTCCCACTGCCGCCCCAGCGTGTCGTTCACGGGGCCGATGGACGGGCCGCCGACGTTGAGACGGTACACCAGCTGGTACGCCGCCTCCGAGAGCCCGCTCGTCTCGGCGAGCGGGGAGACCGTCATGGCCGTGTCGCTGATGAGCTCGTCGGGGGCGTTGACCACCTCGATGGCGTTCACGAACGCCGCCGAGCCCTTCAACGGGGTGAACTTGATCTCGATCTTGTTCTCCGTCGCGTTCACGAGGTACTCCTTCATGACCGGCTTAGCGTCGGCGGTGAAGCTGTGGAGCAGGACGGTGGTGTCGGTCGCCACGGAGAAGGTGGCCGTGGCGAGGTCGAAGTCCCCGTTCTTGAGCGGGAAGAAGTAGAGGCGGACGAAGTGCCAGCCGGGCACGGTGAGCGGGAAGCTGTACACGGCCTCCTCCTTGAAGATCCGCGCGGTGCGGTACAGCGGCGAGGGCACGTCGGCCTTGTCGTCGGCGACCTTGATGGCGTCCTGGGCGGCGAGCAGCTGGTTGGTCTGCGCGTCGGTCTTGAACGCCTTGCCGTCCTTGGTGTCGACGGCGGCCGTGCCGCCGCAGTCGACGTAGAAGGCGTCCTTGGGCGTGAACTTGGACGGCAGCGTCGACGGGTTGCCGGAGCCGTTGTCCGTGACCGGCCGCCCTTGCCCCGACACGGCCGTCAGCGCCGCCAGCGCGGCTAGCAGCGCCAGCGGGAGCGCCCCGCGGCGCGTCATCTCGAATGGGTTCCTTCTTGTGTCTATCACCGCCACCACGCTACGTGCTATACGTACCGTCCACGTAGCCGTCGCCGCCGCCGCCGCCTCGACGCACAACGCCGGAATTCCTTGTCGTTGTCTGTGCTATTTTGTTCTGGTTTTGTTCTGGTTCGGCGGCGGGCAAGGTTATTGTGGGTGGCGGAGCTGAGGGTGGCGCCCTCTCGCCCTCTCTCAGGTTGGGCGGAGCCAATCGGAGGAGAGGGAAGGGGGCGGGGGAGAGTTGAGGGGGAGGGAGAAATGAGCGGGTTATGCATGGGGCATGCCAAGTTTAAGCCGCTCTAACCAGGATGTTGGCGTTCTATGTTTGGTGGTCTCCTCCGCCATGCCATGCCAAGTTTAAGCAATTCTGCGGCTGCGCCCGGCTATTACTGGACATTGTGGTTGTTGGTGCTGGACGATCGATGGTGAACACAATTGACATGCATGCATCCATGCAATGGGATCGATTTAAGAAGAAGATTAACAAGAATCAAACCTGAACCATCCTCTCATGGTCTTCATTGAATTTTTAGAGAGTCACAACATGGAAAGTACATACACAAATTCGGACTCTCTCGACCCACATCAGGTTTTCCACAATCCAGAATGTGCAGCATTTCACACATGAACCACTACATCTTGTGGAGGTTTCAGGTCAAAAATTCAGAACAAACATATTCCTTGCCACATCTCGGTTAAACTCATGTTTTTGTGGCGTATTTGCATTGACTAATTTTTAAATGAACTAAGTTTGCTCTAGACAAGAGCTATTCCAACGGCAGTCCTGATAGAGGAATATCAACTGCATCATGTGCACCCCAAAGTCTTTTGTCATCACATTAGCTATCTTCCTCCATTACATGTCCATGATATTTCTGAAATCATCGTCGCAAACAAAAGATTCAAATAGGATTATGTGAGATAAAGTATGTCTTTCATTAGACCAATAATACGTATGTTATGTAAATGACATCGATATATATTCTGGTAAGGACGCATAGGATAAGCACATCCGTGTACCACAAGGATATGATGTATGCAAGTCCAAGTGAATGACGAAAGAATATTTAACTTGTTGACTAGAAAACAGAAAGAAATTAACAAAAACCTTATCAACTACTACCTCTGTATCATAATATAAGATGTTTTAGCTATGCTCATGCGGATTACATAAGGAGCAAAATGAATGAATCTACACACTAAATACAACTATATACATTCGTATGTTGTCCGTATGGTAATAGCTAAAACATCTTATATTATGATACAGAGGGGGTATTCAATTGTAATCTGCTATTGTACCCTAATTATGTAACGAAATAAGAAAGATAAATCATCATGCAGGAGCCGTGGTGCTAACAACAACTTAGTATTAACAAAATCCAGGCAAATCATAAATAACCGGTTAATATTAAGTATCAATGTGCACTGTACCAAAGCACTTATCTTTGCTGATCCAAGAGAATGGAATTAAAGGTACATGGTTGAAACTTGTTAGCAGCCATCAAACAACAACAGATACAAACATATTTCAAATAGTAGTCTAAATCAAGAAGGAGCTGACAATCTCAAAATTAATGATTCTACATTATGCATTACTAGCAAAGTGCTAGTGCATTTGCAATAGCTCTACAATAAATCAATACATGCTCACAACCTTGCAAAATAACATTGTTTCTTTGATTTTTATTTAAACCATTTGAAATGTGTTAGGTTTTAATTTACAAATAGTTCCCCTTGTTACACCATAAAGCATTCAAGTAAAAAAAGAGACAAACTTGTTAGTGCTCCAAGTTACGTGAGCGATGTAGCACGGGTGGATAACGCACAGACTCATTAAGGGACCAAGTCAACAGTATCAAACTCCTCGGAGTACATGTCCATGTTGCGGTGCACTCGGATGTGGTCGCTCATGCACACATGCCACAACTAATCATTGAAAGTATTTAGAAATCACTACATACCCTTCAATTGAGATAGTCTTCCAAATTTACCAAGTAGACTGAAATGAGAGCTACTTAATCCATTACCCAGTAGAGGTGGAATTATAGAACGAGGAGCAGGGCAGAGCTCCTAGTAGGGCAAGATAGGGCGGTTGCCCTACCTTAATTTTTTTAGGAAATCATTCAGATGCACATGTTTTTTCTGAACAATTTGAGTGGTTGTACGTAAGAAACCGACTCAGTATAAGAAATATATACTTTTGTTTAGTCAACACTACACAAAACCAATTTTGAACCAAAAAAAACTAAATAGATTTAGTCTAGTAGGAAATCAATTCTTTCTGTTTGCAATAACTAATTCTCAATCTAACAAAAACCCGAATCTAACAGTGTCCTAGGTGAGGTATTTAAGTAGGACTTGAAAGTATTTTGGTCATCTTATGGGGATGGCCGAAGCCAACTTTAGGTATGTGATGGATTATGTTTATGATATTTTAAATTTGTATATTTTATTTATCTATTTTTGTTTTTGTATTAGTTCAGTCAGTGTTGGTTAACAATGTGAGGATATGTTTTCTCAATTGGAAAAATGATGGTTGAGAGCACTCTTGGAAGATGTCAATTTGCGCAGAAAATGACAACATAATCTTAAGTTTCGATGAAATGGCAACAAAATGGGTTAAATCAAGAAAAATTGGAAGAATTTTTCTACAGAGTGGACACCTTCTATGTTACTATAGATTATGTTGGCACCGATTATGAACATCGCTTAAATGAGCTATCTTCAGAGTTGCTTCAGAACTTCTTTTATCTTGAATATATTTGTAGGAATTTTTCTTTTGAAACTTGGCTTGCTTAACAAAATCTGTCAGACGGATATTTTTTAGACAAAATATCAAAATGTTTCCTTTGCTGCAACCAAAAATAGGACGAGATGTGGAACTGGTGATTGTATTATATCAATGAACCATAGAAAGGTGCTATCATAATATCAATTTGTTGTTTGCATTTTTACGGTACATGTCCTCATACTGATGTCTTTACATTAGATAGAATATGTTCCAAGTGCGAGAAATAAATGACATATAATTGGTTAAGCCATATAATTAATATATGCTTTAAGCCATATGGAGTTGGTGTCTGGAGTGAACCTTGACGATATTTTATTGGTTAAATCACATCTATCCCCGTTGACATTCTTATCATCGGGGATGGGGGCAATCCCCCTCCCCCGCCCCCCACCCAAATGATTCTAATTGAACAATGATGTGTTATTGACTCTATCATATCTAAATTTTGGGCCGTCCTTCGCCACTAACAAGGAGAAACACACAAAAATGATCATTACTGGAACTCTAATTGATCATAAACCAAGAATTAGAATTGGACAGTCCATGTGAAATCAAGAACCTAGATTTTTTTCAAGATACAAGGAAAGCGGATAGTAGGAGGAGGAGGTAGGGGTGGAAGCTGGTAGCGGATAATCCGAATTATCCGACATGCATATTAGGGAAATGGAAGTGCTAAAATATCCAAATTCGAACAAAATAGAAATGGAAATGGTAAATATCGGGATTCGTTCTTATAACTACAAATACAAATGTGGTATTAAATGAAGAAATAAATGTGGACATGAAAATGGGCATATCCGTATCCGAAAAAAATTATGTTAGCCAATTCTGATAGTTCTAGACCGATATGTCAATTACCCAACCTAAAAGAGTATGAAAGTGGTAAATGTATATTTCTGTTATTGAACTTTAAACTATTGTGTATTATATAGCCATATTATCACAGTTCCATTGTATAGTTGACTCGTTATAAGACACGAGTCTATTATTTCGTTATATTCATTTTCGCTCCGAATTGAGAAAACATTTGATCCGCATCAGTATTCGAATAACATGCATCCGCTCTGCATCGCATCCGACAACATCCTTATTTGTATGTGTATTCATTTTGAAAAATGTGAAAATGAATGTGGAAGCGTACTATCAGATCCGCATCTGATCGTTTCCACCCCTAGGAGGAGGGGATAACCAACGAGAAGGCCTTTTCTGAAGGGGGTGGACGCCGTCATTGTTACATATGAGTTCTTCCACGTGTCACACCACCGTTGTTCACATTTGTGTCATGCGTGAGAAGGTGGGGAGTGCGCCGCCCCTCGCGTCTCCTGTTCGCTGCTCTGCCGCCATGCGCCTCCAAGTTGCGCGGGAGAAGGGGAGGAGTGTGTCGTCGGCGATGCCTGCATCCAAGTTGTGGCTCGCGAGAGAGCGAGATAAACATGACGTCGATGGGGAAAGTTTCCACATGCTCGGAGTCGATTGTTTTCCCAACGGAGGGTATTCGAGGGGATTGGACCAGGCTGGAATCCCCATGGGGTGTAACCGAAAGTGCAAATTTTGCTAGGAGGGGATTAATCCCGACTGGACTGACCCACGGGGTTGAAGTGGATTGGGCCCCGATCCCGGCCGGGGTGGGATTAACCGAACAAGGCCTAATAGTGAGATTTATTTTCAATGCTCTTTCTTGTGGTACTGTGACATTTTCTCGAGAAAATTGGGCCGGAATGAAGCCTCTGTCATCGTTAAACTGAAGCTCTTGCCGCACCTTATCAAATTCACCAGATGGCTCAAGCAATCAGGCAGAATTTGGAAATGGTCTATGCACTTGGTGTTTCTTCTTTGCAGGTCCAGCCTTCCTTGCCCCAGCCTTCCTTGCCAGCAGCAAGGCATATTATTTCCTCTGTGCAGGTCCAACATCAACCGTCACCGAAGCTGCATTGCATCAACCAGGAGTGACTTCACTTCTGATGTAAAATTTTCTCGGATGTAGCCTGGAAAACAAAAACAGGTCAAGGGCTGAAGGAAATTATCGTGACTGGTATTGGCGTTTGCTGTAAACTGCAGGAACACGAAACTACCACGAGAATCTTCATTCAGGCTTCTATGTTAGCGCTGTATGTGCTCCAAGTAGAAGCTACAGCTCTCCTTCTTGCAGTAAGGGTTGCCAATATCTTCAACCTACAAGGATGGCTTTTCTGACGGACAACATCACGCCGGCTACAGCCGCAGCTTCAACAGATGCTTCAGAATTGCAGGTTCCTGGGAGATTAGTAAGCTCATTGCTTATTACGTCCAGAGGACAGATACTCTCCAGCCAACAATGTTTCATGTCAAAAGGAATCCCTTAATCTTCAGGCTCAGGGCATTGTAATCGCTGTNTTTTAACCAACATAGCACTTTACATATGTGCCACTTGATACATAAACAAACAAGGTTTTAGCTTTTCAATTTATTCCATCAATTCTTTTATCAATGAAACCTTTTCACGATAAATCCACTAAAACATTTAACACAATCAACAATTGATTTGTCCCTTTTAGTCTCTCATTGTGGAATCTCTATTCATAGTCACATATGAATATACTACAAACTTTATTTGCAATAGTTTCTAATTATCTCATAATTAATGAAACCACTGTTTCACATAACTCATATGCGAAATGCAAATCATTAAATAGACCCTTATTTAAAACAGAGTGTTTATCAAATAAATCTAAATGCTATTATCAAACCCCGAAATAATACCCTTCTTTGAGACCACACAATATCAAATAGTGTGTGATTACAATATCTTAGGACATATCAAACTCCTTTGAAAATATTCTAAATATTGTAATTTGTGATAACACTTCTCACAAGTCCGCATACTAACATATAACTCAAATATTTTGTCTCTTTTGATCAAATCATAAAGACTCAATTTTCTTGTTAACTTAATATCCTAAACTCCAGAAATTTATTTGATCTCATCAAATATCATAACTCGAATAAATACACCTATTTAATCATTTATGATGGAGTACACAAAATAATGACATCTAACATTTGCTGAAAATACAACCAACACTTGTGTTTATTTTCGGCAATTCATGGCACACTTCCAAAGGGTGGCATTTTTAGTCATACTCCTTCAACAAGGCGCATTGATAAAACATCAAAATGTTTATTCAATCTTTAGCACGACTAAAACAATTGTCATTATTAAGTTTTGGATATTTTAGTATGTCTCATATTTTATAAATGTTCAACCAATTTATCATCTAGATTATAATAAGAATAACACACTTATAATCGAAAACTTGTGATTTCCAAAAAGGATCACTCATGAAAATAGAACAACCATTGTCTTTAACATGAATAACCGTCTCACATAAGCAAGACACACTAATTAAAATCACACTTAATTCGATTACAACACTTATTCAAATCCTCTAATCCAAAATGATAAATGAAGAGACAGATCGTTGCCAGCATCAACTCCTTGATTGCCACCATTCCGCAACGTCTTCCCATATCCTTTATGCAAATCTCAAGCAGCAGGTTCTGTTTTCATAAAACAGAATGAGTATCAAATACTTATTGAAACCGCCACAATTGCAATTTGGATTTAAACACTTATAACTTGTATATCAATATATACTTTCTGCCTTGTCAACTTCTCTTGCTATGGGTTCCACTTTGACATGACGCAGCCGAGACACAAACTCATAGAAAGTGATCAAATCCCTTCCCATGACCTAGTCTCTGACACAATTCTTGAAGCTGGGGAGAAGCTAGCGTATCACCCCATCTATCGCGAAACCGTCATTCATCTCGTGGTTCCAAACAAGCACTAGACGATGATGTATCTCATGCATTATCCTCAGGTGTTGTTCCAAGCAAGTGTTCTCTTCCATCTTGAGTGAAAGAAAACCGTTCAGACATTCGAACCTTACAATTCTAACTTGTGCTGAGAAACTATTTTTCAGCTCATCAACAATCTCCATTGCAATCAAGTTCTTGAATTGTTTACTTAGGTCAGAATTCATGAAGGTGCACATCATCCACTTGACTTTCAAGTAGGTGGTTCAAAACCACTCCATGTACTCTTCACCGCTTGCAGAAAAAATGGGTTTATCTCCTATTGGTTCTTCTAGCACGTAGAGCTGAGCATTGGTGTGTAGGACTTCTTTCAGGACGCAGGTACTACTCAACAAAATTTGACCCATCGAGACGCAGTTTTTCAGCAACGAACAGACTACCGTAGTCGGCCATGATCTACAAGGATTTTTGCAAAGACATCTGGACTTTTGTTTATGATAATTTTAGTTCATCTTAATGAACTCCCACTAAACTCAACATCTCTCTGGTTGTTTAGTGACACACGATCCAAATCCACTACACCACAACCGATCATCACGTGAGATGATGTAGCTTCATTGGTGAACATCACCATGTTGATCATATCATCCATATGACTCATGTTTAGCCTTTCGGCTCTTGTGTTCCGAGGCCATGTCTGTACATGCTAGGCTCGTCAAGGAAACCGTAGTATTTCCGCATGTGTAAATCTGGCTTACACCCGTTGTATGTGAACGTTGAATCTATCACACCCGATCATCACGTGGTGCTTCGAAACGAAGATCTTTGGCAACGGTGCATACTAGGGGAGAACACATCTTGATATTAACGTGAGAGATCACCTTATCATGCTACCGTCGCGATCACATCTAAGCATAACAATAAGGTGCATAAAAGGATTAACATCACATGCAATTCATAATTGTGATATGATATGGCCTTTATTCTTGTGCTTTTGATCTCCATCTCCAAAGCACCGGCAAGATCTCCATCTCCGGCATGATCTCCATCATCGTGGCGCCATCACCATGGTTGTCCACCAACTATTGCAACTACAACTAATGCTACTCTTAGCAATAAAGTAAAGCAATTACATGGTGATTCATTGACAAGCAGGTCACATAAAATAAAAGACAACCATATGGCTCCGGCCGGTTGCCGTACTCAACGACATGCAAGTCGTGAAAGATTACAAACATGATCATTGCATACATTATCACAAATCACATATTGGCCATACCACATCACATGACCCCCTCTGCAAAAACAAGTTAGACGTCCTCTACTTTGTTTATGCAATTTTTACGTGGCTTGGGTCAACGAGATAGAACCGTTCTAATCTACGCAAAAACCACAACGGTGATATAGTAGTTGCTTATTTACTCATCCTTTTGAAAGGCCTTCCATTGAAAATTGCATCTTCACTAAAGCAAGAGAAACAGACACCCGCCAGCCACTTATGCAAAACAAGTTGCATGTCAGTCGTGGAACCGGTCTCTCGTGCGTGGACGAGTAAGGTTGGTCCGGGCCGCTTCATCTCACAATACCGCAAAGACGCAAAGTGCACGCGAGAAGGTAGCAACATAAAATATCAACGCCCACAACACTTGTGTTCTAATCGCACCAACATCTACGAATAGATCTAGGCTCTGATACCACTGATGGGGTCGTTGCATAGAAAACAAAAATTTTCCTACGAAACAAGCGGAAGAAACCCCAAGGATCTAGATCTATTAGACGAAGGTAGCGAAGTTGAGATCCAATCTCTTACCCTTGAAGATCAACAAACGCGTTTTGTCGGTGCAGGGGTTGGCTAGTCGATCCCCGCAACTAGACTCATCTAGTCGCGAGGAGATGTATTTCCTCGAAGTCCAATTCGATGAAGTGCCACGACGGGCAGCACCTCCGCGGTATCCACACGTACGGCTCGATGTAGATCTCCGCCTTCTTGATCCCGCAAGCAAGGTGGAGATGGCTAGATGGATCTCGGCACCACGACGGTTGTGGTGGCGTTGATGGTGTAGTCTCCACGAGCAGGGCTTCGCCAAGCCAAGCAAGAGGAGAGGGAGAGGAGGGCATGGTGCAGCAGCCCTACGGCTAGGGGTGGTGCAGCATCTATGGTGGAGGAGATGGCGGCAGCCCTACGGGGAGGGGTGGCGCCAAGGAGAGGTGGTGCGGCAGGGGAGGGGTGCGGCGGCTAGGGCAGGAGGGAGCTCCAGGGGTGCGGCAGCCCTCCCCCAGCCCCTCCTTATATAGGTGGCCAGGGGGGCTGCGCCCCTTGCCCTCTTAGGGCCGGCGGCTGGGGAGGCTTGGCCCCCAAGCCAACCCCCTAGGGTTTTGGCCGCCCCCACTTGGGCCTTTCAGCCCACATGGGCCCCTTTGGGGCAGGTGGTGCGGCTGGCCCTTTAGGCCAGTCCACCACCCCTTCATGCCACGTGGGCCCCATACTCCTATGGGCCCCACTTCTAGACTCCTCTAGAACCTTCTAGAATATTCCGGAACCCTTCCAGAAAATCCCGGAACTTTTCCGATACCTCCGGAAACCACTTTCCTTATATGAATCTTATTCTCCGGACTATTCCGGAACTCCTCGTGACGTCCGGGATCCCATCCGAGACTCCAAATCACCATTCGTTCATTCCATCAATAATCTCATCGCTAACCCTAGCTACATCGGAGCGTTAAGTGTGTGACCCTACGGGTTCGAGAACATGCAGACATGATCGTATCAATAATCAACAGCGGGACCGGGATGCCCATATTGACTCCTACATATTCAACGAAGTTCCTTATCGATTGAACCACGATGCCGGAGATTCTTAATCTCGTATACGATTCCCTTTGTCTCACCGATATTTAATTTGCCCGAGATTCGATCGTCGATATCTCCATATCTAGTTTCATCTCGTTACCTGGAAAATTCTCTTTACTCGTCCATAATATAGGATCACCGTGATTACCACTTAATCACATGGTTGCAACCTTTCCGATGCTATATTACCGAGAGGGCCCAGAGATATCTACTCCGTCACACGGAGGGACAAATCCCACTCTTGATTCATGTCACCCAACAAATACCATCGGAGATACCTGAAAGCCACCTTTATAATCACCCAGTTATGAAGTGACGTTTGATGTCCACAAAGTATTCCTCCGGTAAACGGGAGTGACATAATCTCATGGTCTAAGGAAACTATACTTGGCATACTAAAAGTGTTGGCAATGAAACTGTTGTGACACGATCAATTGCAACTCTTTATTATCGGGTCTTGTCCATCACATCATTACTCCTAATGATATGACTCCGTTATCAAGTGACTGTAACAAGTCCATGGTTAGGAAACTCTAACCATCTCTTGACTAACGAACTAGTCCGGTAGAGGCTTACTAGGGACAACTGGTTGTTTATATTCCACACATGTATTATGTTTCCGGTTAATACAATTATAGCATGGATAATAAACTATTATCATAAACATGAATATGCTAATAAACCATTTTATTATTGCCTCTAGGGCATATTCCCAACAATAGGAGTAGAGGAGCTAGGCACATCAATTTTAGATGGTTGAGCTTGAAGTTGTTCATACAACTCTTTGAGGGTGGAGAGCTCACTCTCCAAAGCCTTGTGAGCCTTAGAGAGCTTCTCTAACTCCTCGGTTAGTCTAGAATGACCAACACCAAGCTCGACCTTTTCTTTCTTGCAAATTTTATATTTTGCTCTAGCATGATCACGTTCCTTAATGAGCTTAGCAACAATTTCATTATTAGTTTCTTCTATGGATTCTAGTTGTGCTTCAAGAGAAACTCTAAGCTCATGTTCTTCTTCAAGGTTATCTTTTAGAGAAGCAATTTCCATGGCATCATCTCTTTCTATTTTACCTTTTACCTCTAGCATCTCAAGAGCATCATCGTATTGACTCATAAGAGTCTCAACATGCTTCTTGGTTTCACCTTGCATGTTAGATATAAAATGATCCAAGGCAACAAGTTCCTCCTTAACTTCAAGACTAGTAGGATCATCTACATTACTCATGGCTTTGGGAGTTGAAGAAGATGATACCTCATTGGCCTTGGCCATAAGACATCTTGCGGAAGAGGTTGAGACATTTTCATTGGGGGATTCAAAGAGAGACGGGGTTGATGAAGATGCAATGGCAATCCCGGCCACTTCACTCTTGGTTTCTTCCTCTTCTTCTTCTTCCCCGGATGAGTATTTCTCTTGAGCAATCAACACCATCCGTTGAGGTTTCTTGTTGGTGACATTCTTCTTGAAGAATGGCTTCTTGTTGGGGATCTTGGGCTTAACCTTACGGACAAGTTTGCCTCCATGGTGTTCACGGTTTTCAAAGGGGCATTCGGCTACGAAGTGATAGCGATCTTGGCAATTGTAGCACGAACGCACCCTTTGGCCACCCTCCTTCTTTCCACTTAACTTTTTCACATACTCTCTTGCCTTGGATGGACTATTCCAAAAATCCTTGTGCGAGTGAGACAAAGTGAGAGCCGAGTAGTCCTTGAGGGTGTCCTCAAGCTCCTTGGGATGCCAATGAGATACATCTTCTTGTTCTTCATCATCACTGTCTTGTGCAACCATCTTGGCCTTCAAAGCTAGGGGAGAACTCTTGTGCATTCCAATGGCTCTAGCACGAGCATCTTCAGCGTTCTTGGCGGCCACCTTGAATGCGGACATCTCTTGCATGACTTCCATTGATGACATAAGGTGATAGTTGTGCCTCCCTTGGAGACTCTTCAAGTCGGTTGACTCAAAGGGCCATAGAGCACTCACATACTTCCTCTTGATCCATGCATCATCCACATGAGTTGCCCCAAGTGACCGAAATTGAGTGGCAAGGGTCTTGAGTCATCGATACATGTCTTCATGCTCTTCACCTTCTAACATGAAAAAGCCCTCGGCTTGGTTGCTCAAGGACTCAAATCTATTCCTCTTCATGCTCTCATTGCCGATGAACTCATTGGTGAGAGTATCCCAAGCTTCTTTGGCGGTGGTGGCAAGCTCGATGTGGGACATGTGCTTCTCCCCCACGGCGGTTTGGATCATGTTGAGAGCCAAGTCATTGAGTTGACAATCAACAACTTCTCTTCTTGTCATGTTGTTGGGGTCGTGAGCCTTGAAGCCAACCTCGATGATCCTCCAAAGCTCGATTGAAGCACTCTTCATATAAGATCTCATAAGAAATTGCCAATTAGAAAAACAAGATGGATTAAACTTGGGTGGGTCACCCCTATTGTTTATATGAGGATGAGGGATAGGTGGGTCGGGGGAGTATATGTGAGGAACCTCACTATAGTTCTCCTTCCCACTAGCATTTTTAGATGGGGATTCTTTAGTTCCATCACTACCCTCAGCGTCCGAAGCTTGCGCAGCGGAAGAATTTACCTCTAGCGGTGGTGGTGTGGGTCCTACTCCCTTAGGAAGGAGTTGCGCGATCATCTCACGCAATTCCTTCATTTGAGTGTCCATGGAGGATCTAATACGAGTTTCCAAGCTATCAAGATCCTCCATGGTCACCCCGGGTTTAGGATCCGCACCATCACCGGTGATACTCATACTCTCTTAGGCGGTGAAGTCTAGATATAGAGACAAGGCTCTGATACCAATTGAAAGGGGATCGTATGAGCACCTAGAGGGGGGGGGGGGGTGAATAGGTGCTACCCAATTTTTATTTCTTTTTCAATTTAGGCTTGACAAAAGATAAATTCTCTAGATATGCAACTACGGTGAATTTATCTATATGACAAGGACAAGAACAACTAAGCAAGAAGCACAATATAGGGAGATAAGGGAGGAATGAAATAACCGAAAGGGAAGCACGCGGAGACAAGGATGTATTCCCGAGTTCCTCCTTGTTAAGGGAGTACGTCTCGTTGGAGGGGTGTGAGTTTGCCACAAAGGCCTACTCAATGCCACGAAGGCCTCACCCTATTCTCCGATGAACTTCGCCACAAAGGCTTAGTTCACCTTCCACTATCGGAGTCCTTCGAGGCGGATTCCGGAGCCTTTACAACGGCCTTGGGGCACACACCCACAACTTAATTGGGGGCTCCCAAATCACAAATCTGTAGCAATTACAACAAGTGATGAGAACAACAAGCTAGGTCAACACAAGGCTAACCCTAGAAAAGAGATCCTTCAAATGAATGAAGGGGAAATGAAAAACTGCTCGGTGGAGTTGTAGATCAGGGCCTTCTCCTTCAATCCTCCAAGAATCAATGGATTTGGGTGGAGGGATTGGGAGATCTTGCGAATTTGGGCTTTGAGCTTTGATGGCATTAATGGAGGTGAGAGAGTGTGCAAAGCTAGCCCTCCAAAGATAGGTGAAGGGGTATTTAAACCCCTTCACAAAATCTGGCCGTTGGAGGTCTTGGCAGCAGCTCAAAACCCGCAGCACCGGAAGTACCGCAGAGACGGCCGGTACTTCCGGCCTGCCCTTCTCTCTTCAGACAACGGATCTTTTCAGGCGTGCTCCATCCCGCATGACCGGAAGTACCGCAGAGGCGGCCGGTACTTCCGGTGCCTCGGTAGTACCGGGGCTACTTCCGGTCCAACAACTCCGAGACATCCAGTACCTGAAAAAATAAGCGGAAGTTCCTCCGGAAATTTCCACCGGAAGTAGGTAGCGGAAGTACCGCCAAGCTCACCGGTACTTCCGGTGGGCCGGTACTTCCGGTTCTACTTCCGGTCCAAATTTCGGGGGAACCCATGGTTCCAGTACCTGCAAAAATAAGCGGAAGTTCCTCCGGAAATTTCCACCGGAAGTAGATAGCGGAAGTACCGCCAAGCTCACCGGTACTTCCGGTGGGCCGGTACTTCCGGTTCTACTTCCGGTCCAAATTTCCGGGGAACCCATGGTTCCAGTACCTGGAGAAATAAGCGGAAGTGGGACCGGAACTGGGCACCGGAAGTGCTCAGCGGTAGTACCGGTCCTTCCGGCCAACAGAGAAAACTGGCATTTGGCTCAACTTTTCGCGACGATTCTTTTGGGGTTGGTTTCCTGCACATCTTAGACAAAGTTAGAGCACATTGATTGTATTGTTGTCAACATCAAAACACATGGGGATAGCAAATGTTCTTTCACATACTCTATTTTTATCTATATTGCTTAGTTACATTGTCCTATATTTTATTTGTTTATTTGCTTGCTTAAAAACTCAAAAAACAACAAAAGATTTTTATTGCAACAACACTGCTTTTTTACATTGCTGTTATGAGAACTTCTGCTGAAAATACCAAGCTCTGTGACTTTACCAGTACCAATAATAATACTTTCATATGTACCCCTATTGCTCCACCCGCTAAAGGCGGAATCGTACGAAATTAAGCACGCTTTGCTAAACCAGTAATGAAAGAACAATTTTCGGATTCCTATGATGAAGGTGTTGTCTCTCATTTAAATAATTTTGTTGAGATAGGTGACATGCAACAATTTTCTGGTTCCTATAGCCTCTAATTTAAATAATTTTGTGGAGCTATGTTGCCTCTCAGTAAAATGAATGAAAGAGAGACCAGATCTCGCGTTGAATTTGGATAACTGACGAAATGTGTTCTTTACTAAAAAGCAATTGTAATATCCTTTGGTATTGGTGAACACCTATCGAGATCTTTATTATTTTTGATATTTTTTTGTTCACTCGATATCCTTTTGAAAGAGTTTTTTGTTTAACAATGTTGACAATTGGAGGAGGAAGATCCCCAAGAATTGTATCCTCCCCCCACAAAAAAAATTGTTTCTTAAGTTCAATTGTAGGATCCTCTGATCTTGAGGAACACTTCTTTTAAGGGAATTATTCATTATTTCCTGGCCTTTGGTACATTCTCTCACTATATTTTTTCATAAAATCATTTCATATAACAATGTTACACACCATTCATGAAGCACCACTCTTTACATAAGTTATTAGCAATGGTTTGAGGAACATGTAAGGAAGTTTCTATGTACCTCGATTTCTCTATTCAGCACCAACCGCGCGCGCACCGCATGCTTAATAGTAGCACCATGCTAGTTTGTCACAAAGTTTCATAAAAAAATCAACAAGAACAAAGAAAAAAGGTCTAACCCATTGCTCATTATAATTGGAGACAATTGGGAAGGCATCTCTCTCTAGCCAGCAAAGCTGACAGTGATAGCAGGGGGAGAGGGAGAAGCACATCCCATGATCCCCCACTCAACCACCAGAATAATACTATAGAGACTACGCCACATGTTTTGACACAAACATGCAAATAATTAAAGTTTCATGACACATTCTGCAGCGGCGACGATCTCGTTCCATTCATCATAAATCACTGTAAGAGGAACTGCACCTGCAACATGCTACCAGCTAGTTAGGGCCTGCACCGAAATTCCTTCAGAATTCCTGCTTACTTTTAGCATACTGTTGTGGCACCAAACGAGCTACAAGCATCTTCGGCAGTTTCTTCCTCTTATTATTGTTGTGTTGCCTAAGACCAAGAGGAACATTATTGGCCTGATTCGTTTGTGATGGATGGATGGTTGGATGCAACGAGGACGAGAGACCTAAATGTGGCACGACAATAAAGAATTTAACTGCACACCAACCCTCCATTATTCAGCTCTGAAAGGAATCAAAACCTGACAGATAGGCGCCAACCAACTCAAGAACAACAACCACAACTGCAACAGCAGCGACAGCAAAAACAGATCGGAAAACAAAAATCCGCGTCCACAACAGTCCACACTGATCCAGTCATGTCCAGTACAAGAACTGAAGAACATTCATGTGTATCGGTTTCTCTGCATATGGACACAAGTACTACACAACCTCGACTTATTATTTCCCAATACACTTCTTGCTTGATTGATCCCTAATTGATCAACCTGACTGATACCTTTCTCTTTCTTGCTCACAGTATACACACAAAAGAATTCATATCAAACATTTGGTGACGGCGAAAGAAGAAGAATGGAAAAGGAAGAAGAGAGAAAAAATATACTTTGACATCTCTGACATGATGAACTAGGACTGAACTGGCCGTAATTAACCAGGTAATGTGTGCACAACGGAACTAAGCACATGGAGTATGATTGACCCAATTGGATCGCCGTCGTCCAACCGAGCCTCTTGGATTGGATTTTGCGGAGACATGGGTGCGTGCAATTCTTGGCACGCCAGCCTGTGTTGCGTCTGCTGTTCTGCTTTTGACTGCGCTGGTCGTCGATCCTCAGAAAAGCATCCAGTCGAGCTTGTTCGTGGGCGGCGGTGGGCCGCCGGACGACGCGGTGGAGCTGACGGTGGTGGTGGAGGAGGCGGACGACGTGGACGGCAGCGATGACAGCAGGTCGAACATCTCCCACCGCGTCGTCTGCGCCGGCTGCTGCTGCTGCTGATGGTGGCGTTGTAACTGCGGTTGCTGCTGCTGCTGCTGCTGCTGCCTCACCGGCGGCTGCTGCTGCTCTGCTTGCTTCTTCGCGCCGGACTTGCGCGCGATGGTGGCGTTCTTGGCCATCACGGCGTCGAGCGTCTCCACGTACTTCTGCACCCGCTTCACCTGCACCCGCCTCTGTGCCTTGACGTCGCCGCCGGCGACCACCGCGTCGAGCTTGAGTAGCTCGTTCATCAGCAGCTCCGTCACAGTCGCCACGTCCTTCTCGGCCACCTTCTCCCCCTTCCGCACCGACGCCTCCAGCACCGACACCTGCCAATAAAAAATCGCCGGTCAACTCACCTCCTCTGCTATGTTCATTAATGGAGCGCGAGCGGCACGGCTGGCAATGCAGTAAGTGCGTGGTACGGTACCTTGGGCGCGAGCTTGTCGACCTCGGCGGCGACGGCAGCGACGGCCCTGGAGGCCTTCTGGAGGTTGCCCTGGCGGAGCTCCTCGAGGAGGCGGCGGGCGCGGGCCTCGGGGTCGTCGACGACGGTGATCTTGGACCGGTCCTTGACGCCGGCCATGTCGAGGAACGCCTTGGGGTCCCTCTCCTTGGCCTTGTACAGCACCTTCATGTCCTCTGGGTGCGCCCCGGCGCGCTCCGCCACCAGCTTCCGCAGCTCGCCGAACGTCGCCTCCGCGCTGATGTAGATCTCGTGGGTCACGCCGCAGTGCTTGGCCTTGACACGGATGGTCGGCACCGGCTTAACGCTCTCCGGCGCAGGCTCGTCGTCGTCGCCGGGGCCCCTCTTCTGCACAAGCATGCCGCCGGGCCGGACCTCCCACACCTCCTCCCTCGCCACCTTCCCCGCCGCTGGCGCGGCCGCCGCCTTCCCCACCACCGCCGGCGGGACCGGGGGAGGAGGATTCTTCTTCTTCATCGACAGCGATCCTAGCTCCACAACTGCACTTTTCCTCGCCTTGGGGCTAGCTCCCAGCATGCTGCCCTCCTAAATTGGCGCGCTTTTGCAGCTGTAAAGGCGACTTGGTTCCTCGAGCCCAGCCGGCAAGGCAAGCACAAGCAATGGCGGGAAACTAAAGCGACCAGGGCAAAGCGGAAAAACTTCTTCGTCCGAGCTCGCGTGTCGAGGCAATGGCGGATCGGAGAAGAAGAAGAAGGAGGAGGAGGAGGAGGAGGAGGAGATTGGTGGATGGACAGCTAGCGAAGAGGACGAAATATTTAGTGGCGACCGAGAGGTTGATGAGGAGGTAGCTTAAGCGCAATGGACAAGGGGAATATATACGCGGATTAGAATAGAGCCCACTAGCCACATGGCAAACACATCAAATCAAAATCAAAAACCAAAAGAGATTATTAGCTAAATTACTGTCACACCATTAATATATAAAATGTATACATACACGATTCAATTTGGCAGCATTTCAACTTGATTTGATGCAAACTGTAGAAGCTCGTCGGAAGGATGCGTAGGTCGCACATTGTTTCCAGATGCCAAATTCTGGCGCCATCTGAAACGATCAATTGGCACCTTTTTTCCAATTTTATATTTCTGTTCTCTTTGTCTCTACTCTATCTGACCGACAGTTTTTTTGTTTGTTTAAAATCAAGAAATTTCCCCAACTCAGGTCAAGTCTTTTGATTCTTTTTCGTTTGGTTAGATGGCGATCGATCCTCTGACATAACGTCTCAACCATCGCACATAAATTTTATTCAGTACAATCAATTAATCAAGACGCGGATATGCTAGTATTTAAACGAAAAAAAAATGATGTAACGACCGCCTTTAAAACTGTTATCAGTGTAGTGTAGTTAAGGGGCTGATCACATGGAGGAGATGGAATTAAGAATCATCAATACTTAAATCATTTGGGTTAGCTCCAACCACTTGGTAGAACAAAATTGCTGCGTTAATTTGACTTGTCAAAGAATAACTAATGGAATCCTGTTGTTGGGCCAAAAGTATACTCTTCAGACTCCAAGATTTGACTGTCCTGTGTTCGGTGGTCACATAGTATTAGCTGCAGCAGCAGCAAGATTACCGTTAACACCACAAGTAATTAATGATATTTTGAGATCAATTTTGGATTGGACAAATATATATATGCTTGAGATTTAGACTCTGTTTTCTGTTCTGCAATGAAGAGATTACACCACATACTTGGTCTAATTCACAAAAAATAATCACAGGGCAGGCCAAACAGGACTGATGAAAAGATTGGGATTAAAGAAAAGATCGATTTGGCCTAAACCATCCTTGCTGTAACGCGGCCTAGAGGCCCTAGATGCGGTTCCGGTACGCAGTCTGCATCAATACGTAATCAGCTGCTAGCTTATTCTCCTACTGTATTTGCTTCTATATCATCAAGGGAAAAGGAAAAGCATGACAAAACGAAAGCAAAGCAAAACAATGATGTCCATATGACCATTAACTAACTAAAATCCCAATGATAGAGCACTGCAGGGAAAGCAAACAGTGGTCGCTCGGATCTCTAATCAGAGAACGAGGCACTGCGTTTGCAAAACCTGGTCATCAATAATCTCTGATGAACATGGACGGCCGCCGTTCTGACAGTAGATGCAAACAGTGCGTGCATACGAGTCGGAGAAGAGACATTTAATTTATCTGACGAAATGCACGAATTATTTCAAATTTTCCCCAAATATCCATGTGTCCCAATCAGGCAATTAAAATTCTCAAGAGAAAAACTATGCCGGTTTTCCCTGGGAGTACTAAAGTTTGTGGTAGCCTACGCACGAATTTGAAGCAATTAATTTACTATGAAAAAACCATTGCCAGTTCCAATCAGTCGTGGAGTGTGGAGGAGGAGAACAGCATGCAGCGGGAGCTGAATTCTGAGCTCCACCGACAGTCGGGGCGGTGTCAGTGCGGTCCCCACGTGGGCGGCCACGTCGGAAGGGCCCACTTGCCTCCCACCAAGCCTTGCGTTGACCTGGCCGGCCGTGGAAAGAGACGACCTAACCTACCTGGCCGCACTTTCTGAATCTCGATCGATTCAGACCTCACCGTTGCACTCTCTGGGGCAGACACGTTTTAAATTTTCACTTTAGTATTGTTTGCTCGTCAGTCTACGGCGAGAGAAGCTAAAGTCGGTCAATATTATGTTGTGTTGGGGTTGTAGTAGTTCTATACAAAATTATCATTAGAAAATCAGCTAAAAAGAGGCACAGTTCATTTAGATTAAGGCTCTGAATTAAGAGCATCTCTGTCGTATAGGCAAAAAAAAAAAACCTATGTGTTGATGAACACGTTTCATGAAAAGCCAATATCTTTTGTTGCATATAAAAAGACAAAATTTGGTGATAAAATAAGCTTTTCAAGAGATTTTTTTGTCTTTTTAACACATGACCAAAAAAATATTCCCTCTGATCCATATTAATTGTAGTTGAATCGGATGTAGCTAGATATGTTTTGGTGCTAGATACATCCGATTCAGCGACAATTAATATGGATTGGAGTGAGTATTGATTTTTCGCGAAACGACTTTGTGAACATACAGAATGTGAAGATGTAACCACAGAATTTTATTTCAGAATTTTTTGACATTTTGATTTTTTTTAAATACCAAGTGTATATGCACCCAGATGCCAAAGTGGATTTCACCTTTTTTGTGTGCAACTCAAAAAGGGAATGATTGCCAGGAGGAACATTTCACACTTGCATATTCCTGCTCTCGCGTCGCCGAAGATGTCCGCGCCACCACCACGCCCTCCACCTCGTCCTTCCCACCTTAGCTCCTCCCACCATGCCCTCCACCTATTCCACGGTTGTGTGGCCCGAATCGGGGGGGCCTCCAGTGCCCTTCCGCGACCGTTGTTCTTTGTGTGAGCCGTTGTCAGGGCAAAAACATGGTAGTGGGGCCAAAGAAGGTTTGAACATGACCTCCAATCTCCCGCATCACGTATCAGGCTTCTCCTCTGTCTCCTACTAACGGGCAGAATCGCTGCCCCATGTCCAAAGCATCATCGTGAAGGAAGAAGCCGACGGCCACATAGCACCATTTGCACCCCATCTGAGATGCGATTTAGATTCGAACATCTCGCTATGAGGAAGCCAACGGTGAAAGCGCATCATCAATCAAAAAACGGTTTGAGAGATAAACTTTTTAAATTTTGAAATCAGAAAATAATAGGTGATGTCATGCACACGTAGTGATTCATGCATGCAATAGAGAGGTGGTAGGGTGCCGCCATATGGGGACGGCTCCCATGCGACACCGCCGGGTAGCTCAGTCCAAGAGTGATAATAAGAGCATCTCTAGCTGATCCCCTAACAGTTGGTACCGTCAAAATAGTTTGCGGTAAACTAAAAACTGCTTTTAGGGTAAAAGAAGTGTCTTTGCATTTGCAAAAGTGGATCCAATTTGACGGAAGACCCATATACAGTGGACAATCTTATTTTCTATCTTTTTTCCCCTCTATCATCTTCCCCATGATGACATGACTCCATCTTCCCCACAACGGACTCCCTGCTCTCCGGACTGCACCCTGCTCCACGGAATGTGTCGCGATGCTCCTGCTCTGGTGCCGGCCGCGTCGTCCTTCTCCGCTCGAGCGCCGCCCGCCACCCATAAAGCCCACATCCGGGTAGGATGCCTCCCGCATCCTGCTCCATCCGAGCCGCTCTGCCATGGTAACGAGCACAATCTCCTGGTACTCCTGCCGATGTTCCTCATGCGCTCGTGGTCCTTGTCAGCACCAGAACGGGACTAGTCGATTGACTCATGGAAAATTGGTGGAGATTTGGTCGGAATCGGAGCGTAGTGACGAAATTTCGCCGGATTCCGACAAGTCCGACGCCAGTTGGGTGAAGTGTCCTCCCACCAACCATCGTATGGTTTTTCAGTTCTCGTGAAAATCCACTCCAAACCTGAAAACATGAGGTGTTGGAGTCTCTTTTTTTGTTTACCTTAAAAAAAACTACGGTTCGACCTGATTTGCGGGTATTTATTCGGTACGGTTATTCTTTTTTTTTACCAAAACCGCAACAGTCGATTATTGTGCTTTATTATGCCCTTCTATGGGATCTGTTAGAGATGCCCTAGTATGGTGCGGTGACCCTAATCGGAAAAGAACATACGTCTATGTCATATATGTGTCGCGTGTGGTTCCGTCCAATCATACTTTATTTTCCCGTGAGATGAATATATAGACGATGCTATATATGTACACATTCACGTACGGATGGACGCCAACGTGGGGCCTAGTTAATGGGATATTGTTAGCGAGTCATGTCATCGTAGGCATTGCATACGCTAATAAGACAACATCGGTAGGGGCCAAGCCGGCCGCCCAGAGCTGCACATTCCCTGGCCATTGCTGTCCGTTGCGATCCGGGGAGATCGATCGGAAGGTGGCGCTTCCCTGTCCGTCGCCGTGTCACCTCCAGCCCGGCTCGCTCGCACGAACGTCCCGGAAGCTTTTCGTCGGCCGTGTTGTGCCGTCGTCGGAGCCGGAGACGGAGAGGGAAGGTGCCGGGTTGCCTTCAGCCGGCTCGATCGGGCGGTGCATGCACAGGTGCCGCGACCGCCTCCCCGCACCTAACGCCCCCGGCCGGCCATGGTGCTCCATGTTTGTTGCTCCTGCTCGTCTATACACAGGCAAATATATTGAAATCAGGGTAGCTGGCCTTGAACTGAGCTAGCAGAGGTGTCGGTTGACGATTTAAAAATCGATCATTTCTGCTGGATTTTGTCCTCTGTTATAGACCGACACGTACATGCGTGCCTGGACCCTGGGATGGCCGGATTGCATGCATATATGGCAGTTACATCATCATGATGCGTTACCAGTTTGGTAGGCGATCGTTGGGAGCATACTAATTAATTAACCATTACAATGCTTGTCGTAAGCCGTAACGAGAAAAATAATGCAGATATGTGGTAGTTGGTACCATGGGTGTACAATGGCACGGCGGATCGAGCAGGATCGGGTGCGATCACTGAGCCCGACCATGTGCCGCTCATTAGTTCGCCTGCTATTTTTTTCTTAAATTTTAGCACGAAGATGATAAAAAGCTGATATGTCCATTGATTAGTGCTCCGCAATAAAATGGTTCAGATACCCACTATGCTTGGTTTATTAAGAAAAAACGGACAAAAACATGAACAACCGTAAGCCACACCTAGTAAAGAACACCACGGAACATAAAAGACGTCGAAAGACGGAACACACGACACAAACGGACACTCGTGCGTCATCTTCGCACTACTAGGAAAAGACTTATAGGTAAGCCACGTATCCGTGGCGCACTGTAAGCATTGTGCGCCATGGCTAATTATGCGTGGCGCAGCACCAAGAGGTGCGCCACGCCTAAGATGGGCCCTGGCCGGCGCGGCCTGTGCGCACTCAGGCGTGGCGCGGCACAAACATGTGCGCCACGGGTAGCCTCTTAGCCGTGGCGCATAGTAATACCCTGCGCCACGGGTAAGTGTAGCACCCGGCGGGCCCACACAGAGGGGAAATAAGAGCGCATCGATCCCCAGTGTGGCGCCGCTCTCGATCCGGCCCCGATCTCCTCCTCGCGCCGCCTCCGCCTCCTCCCCGCGCCGCCTCCGCCTCCTCCCCGTGCCGCCTCCGCCTCCTCCCCGGCCGCCTCCGCCTCCGCCTCCGCCACCTGGAATCCCGCAGGAGCAGGAGGACCCCACGGCGACGGCGCTCGATCCGCTGCTCCACGGCGACGGCGCGCGGCACTGGTAAGCCACCTCCCCGCCCCCTATCCCCTGACCCTCCTCCGCCTCCTCTCTGCCCTCCTGCTCCCCCGCCCCTAACCCTAGATTGACGGCCCTCTCCAACTCCCTCTCCCTCCCGCTCCCCTCCCCCAAGCTCCCCCTCGCGGTCCGCGCCGCCGCCCCCTATACCTCCCCTCGCGGTCCACTCCGTCCCGGCCGCCTCGCGGAGCACGACGTCATGCTCGCCCTCGCGGACTCCCGCGGCATCCCGCGCGCACCCGCAGCCGGACCTCCTCTCCTCCCTTGCCGACGCCGGCCGCCCCGACCTCGTCTGCGCCGTCCTCTGCCAGGCCGCCGACCTCCGCTCCTCGCCGCGCTCCGCTGCTTCCTCTCCCCGGCCTCCGACGCCGCCTACGACGCCAAGGGACGCAGGGAAGAAGGAGAACGCCGTCCCTTGTCCTGGCCGCGGCCGTGTCTGAGCTGGACGGCGGGGAGGTGGCCGGCCTGATGAGGTACCTCGTCAAGTGGATCAGCAAGTACTGGAGGTTCCCGGGGGTGCGTCCTTGCCCGGAAGTAGTGGGAGTGCCAGGGTTGGAGCCGTGCGAGAGTGTGCCGTCGCTCAGTGCGGTGAGCACACTGAGCAGGGGGGTGGGGTTGGTGCTGGACCAGCATTTCTCCCTCCTCGTGCTGAATGCGGAGGTGCACAAGGACTTGTGCGATGCGGAGGTGATGGTGAAAGAGCTTGCTGTCGAGGCCGAATCTTCTGGCCCAATCCTCGACTTCTTCTTCTTCTTACATGTAAGCTACATTATTTGCTTTGTCAGAGATATCTCTGGAGTGTGCATGTGTAGCTTTTGCGCAACATGGTCTAGGTCTCGCCACCTCTCCGTGCAATGAGATCGGCATCGGCTACAACCTGTCTAGGTGAGCTCCAGCTCCTCTGCTCCGAGTTATGGCCAGCGTGTTCTAGTGTTAGGGTTTTGATAGCTAGGGTCAGGATTTGGTTCTAGTGTTTTAGTGTTCCGGTCAATAACACTAGTTAGGCTTATTAGGTGAGCTGCTGGCTTGAATGGCCGTAATGGTTATGGCTTTAGCTAATTGCTCTGGTTGAGTAGGTACACTAGATGTATATGGTCCGTGGCTGCTACTTGCTGGTATTCTCTTACATTATATGTGCTATTTTTTCTTTCCTAACCACCGGACTGAATTCTGTGCTTGTTTTGAACTTATTTTCTTCGAAAGCCGATGATTAAAATGTTGTGGCACTAAGTTGTAGGCCTGCAGGTCTTGTGAGCCTTGTGATATGCACAAGTACCAAGTTTTGTGCATCATACTTGGCTCACCAGATCCTGCAGGTCTACTTGTGTGTCCGACCTAAGTATGAGGCGCAAAATCTAAGTCATTTTTATTTTGTTTTGTTTTTTTCTTCTAAGCCGATGATTAAAATGTTGTGACACTAGCCATTTTAGCCTCCCTGCAGCGAACGGCACACAACGAGCGTCTACCTTTGTCACCGAACCCAATGGCTGGATTTAGCCTACCTGCTGGCATGTTCCCTGGCATTATTGTGTTGTCTTTGTTCACCGGCCAGCCATTGGATCCACCTCCTGTAGGACGGTGAATAAAGACAATACAACGATGCTGTTGGAAACACAAGCCCTCAGGTAGGTTGAATCCAGCCACTGGATTTGGGTGACACAATAATGAATTGCCGAGGATCCTGCAGGTCTACTTGTGTGTCCGACCTAAGTATGAGGCGCAAATTCGAAATCATTTTGTTTTTTCTCTCTTTCTGAATGCCGATGATTAAAATGTTGTGTCACACTATGTGATTCAGGGAGGTGCTAGCGGACCTTGTGATATGCACAAATAAACATCTTGTGCATACTCTTACTTGGTCCGCTTGCCCCGTTCCTGATCAATGTGTGTCCAATCTAAGTATGAGGCATAAACTCAAATCATTTTGTTTCTTCTCTATGAATTGACAAAGCCGATGATTTAAACTATGCCATGGTAAAGGTAAGGAGAGTGTGTACAATGCCTTGTAGTATATACAATTGGAGTGTTTGTATTAATACATGGTCTTGTACACACTCTTTTTGCCTTGTTTTGCACGGCAATGATATATGAGGCTTTCCATTGTTAACTTCTCGTATTTCGTAAATTTTAATATTACTTTTGTAACAAAATTTTGACTTAAGCATTTTTTACTTAGGTGTTCTCGGTGACGATGTCCATGTTGGACCAGAGAGGCGATGTGCGGGACTGGGCTCCACCGGGCTGGCACTGGGAGGTGCTACCTTCCGGGACGCGCAGCTTGGTGAGGAATCCGGGTGACGTCGTCGACCCTGATCTTCTGTGGTGGCAGTCGCGTGGGCCACGCTCGGTGCAGAGGGAGCCGGCCCCCGAGGAGGAGGTACGTCGCCGTATTAGGGAGGAGGACGAGCACGTCCGTCGATACATGTATCTGCTGGTTAGGCAGTATGACGGTAGGTGGTCGTTTCTTCAGAGGGTTCCTGCTCACGTGAGTTATGACCCTGTGAGGGTTCATTCTATTTGGATGCGTAGCGCCGCCGTCGACTCAGTACAGTTCGATGAATCAGAAGGTTCATGTTGAAATTAGCTAAGCTTCATGTATTAGCTACTGGATATGTAATAATATGATCGATGAACTGTGATTGTGATCAACTTTGTGTAATAATATGATCGATGAACTATGATTGGAAATTGTGTATTTGTACTGGTTTATCAAATATTTCTCTCTATATAATATTGGAATATGAATTTCCTGTAACGTGATATATCTGTATTAACAACTGTTTATATAAATACCTGTATAAATACCGTATTTTCTGTATATAAAAAATACAGAAAAACTTAGCCGTGGCGCACCCTAGCCGTGGCGCATGAGTAAGCGGTGCGCCACGGATACTTCCCCTTAGCCGTGGCGCAGGATAGACATGTGCGCCATGGGAAATACTCGTGGCGCACATCTGTGCCTGCGCCACGGGTAAGTTTGGTTACCCGTGGCGTGGCAATCCGTGGCGCAGGCCCCTGCGCCACGGGTAGCCTTATTTGGTGCGCCACGGGTAGCCTTTTCCCTAGTAGTGTCGCTGTCACCAAAGTGCACACCGAAAACCGCCGCATCGATGTGATCTACCATGGGCATATTTGCCAAAACATGTCGACACCGTAGAGGGGTGACATGCCCGAAAGAGGAGGACATCTGCCTCTTCGATCCCACGAGAAAAGACCAATGTGGCTCATCAGACATTCCTCACATGTGGCGAGCACTCCTACTGCCCATCGCCGTTGCCGCACATACCCACGAGAGACAGGTCCCTTTGGCCGGATCCACCTCCAAGATGATGCCTCCAATGTGTGCACCCCTCAAAATATGATTTTTATCTGGTGTGGCACCTATAGGCACGCAGGAGTTGAATGCTCTAGCTCCGCCTCTGGCCGCACCTCTGTCGAGTAGAACATTGCCGCTAGCACGAGGACTATACCACCACGCGACGCATCCTCACGTATGCCAGCCAGCACGGTTGGCTACCTCCCCAAGCGTATGCGAGAAGAAAATGGCTTTGCCCAACACGAGAGAATAGAAGGGGGTGGGGGGTGGCGGCAACGATTCTTTTAAGGTTTCGCCCGAGCCGCTTCAAGAGGAGCGAGGCGGGGCTCGCGGAGTTTCAATGTATACGAGTCCTTCTTCATCCAATTCTGCAATTTTTGTTTTTATGTCACAAGTGGCAGTTAAAAATGGTAAAGGAATAGCCTGCGGGTTGGTTCATCTGATTGACCGACCACTGGGGATGGTCATTAAGATTGTGGCAATTTGGCACGTTCAACCTTTGACTTGGTAGCTCATTTTGAACTCCGAAGTACGTGGGAGTGGTGTGTCTGTTTGGTGCCGAGGAGTAGCGGAGCCGGAGCTGCGGAGGTAAGCGGAATGCACATGAACGAGGATGTTGGTGAGCTCGGCCTTGACTGCAAGGTTGAGTAAGGCGGGTCTTAATGGCTGACAGACGCCGCTAAACTATACGGGAATTAAGTGGGAACAATTTTTATCCCTATTAATTAAACGGGCACAAACGGCAAGCAGACGGACAGTCGTGGGCTTTTACAGGCCTATTGATGCTGGAACTAGTCTAGTCGATCTACTCCCTCCGTATCAAAATATAAGATGTTTTAGCATTTCTCTTTCCATCCGTATTTAGACATGTTTTAGTGAAAGGTTAAAACATTTTATATTTTGATATGGAGGGAGTAGTACAGAGAATTAAATGGCACAGTGAGTTTGAATGCGCTGCAGTTGGTTACGTGGTCGCCGTCTAGAATGGGAATTTCACAAGACGATAAGCTCTGTCGGCCGGCCGGCCGGCCGGAATGCTCGATACTATAAGGGTAAGGCCCGCCCAATTGATACTGGAGTATAACATATCTTTAGTACTCAATGCGTCTAAATAAAACTTTGTTGTCTATAAACGTATTTATTTTTACTTTATCATCTCTATTGTCTAGAATTTTTTTTGCTGTCACAAATCAGATTCATTTCACATAAAACATTAGAGGTAAATAAAATAATTAGAATATAGAGAGATATGACTTGATAGCTTTTGAGATAACAAAGTCACGACGCCACAAGAGTATCATTCGTCATTGGTATTAAAAAAATGCGCGCATACGCACTCACATTCAACTATCTAATAATTGAAAATGTCGCTTAATACAATTGAAATAATTGTTTATGTACCAAAGAGAGTCAGAAAAAAACTATTACTATAATGAACTCTAATGTCATTCCCAAAAGTTAGAAGAAGATATTGTCAGACTGTAAATATATTTACCTTGATGGACCACTACCAAGTTATGAAACAAAACAAAGAACTGCATGGTATTTCCTTGAGAAGCTCTTTTAGGAAATAATAATAGACTGAGAATTAGCAAAACTATTAACACATGATGGACATGCGTTTGAAAATAATAGATTGAGCTAAACCTTGTAGAAGACATCATTGCTACAACGCTCGTTTTCTCGCCAACGATGTTCCAGGGAAAACCCCAAATTTAGATCTCCCATATCGGACAACGGTGGTACGCGGCGCCAGGAGGGAGAACCGCGTCGGGATGCATGTCGATAACAGCGAGTCTCGATGGTGTGATGCGGCGGGGTCTCGGAGGCGGACCTGTGCTGATGGACGCGTGTAGGACGGTGGCGCTCTCTCGCGTCGAAGTGGTTTCGACTACATGGCTGGCAAGGTCAATAGTGTTGATCTCTTCTGAAATGGGTAGGCGGAAGAGGGAGGCGGCAACTTCTAGAATGTACATAGACTCCGTGTGATGAGAGTTTATGGACCAGTTTATGCTCCCGGCTCGCCGTTGGTCGGTTTCGTGAGGCCTCCAGTTTAGATGGTGTGCGTTGCTGTGAGGTTAGGATACTTGGAAGCAATCAGGACCATCATATTATCATTTTTAGTTGTTGCGAGAGATACCGCCATGAAGATGGCTTGGCCCAACTGATGTATTTATTTTGTCACACTTTGGTGAATAATATAATAAAAAAAGTTGTATGCTCATTTTCATGGGTTGCAAATTCATGTCGGAAATGTAACATATATCTAGTATTCTCAACACGAATAGATGGTAACAACATGGTGGTGTACGGCTGAGTCCATGCTAAAAAAGCCTCTCTGCGTGCAACCCGCCACACAACATTCAATCGCCCAAGACCAGATACCAGGCATAAAATATTTTTTCACTACCAGAAACATGAGCCACAAGAACCGAGAGCTCTCTATCTTTAAGAATTTTTTCCACAACCTAAAAAGTGGGGGATTTTTTGCCCCTATTTACTCTGGGATTTTATTATTTTCCCTCTTTTACATTAAAATTTATTTTTTTGCCCCACTTTTCATGGAACTTTGAACATTTGTCCTTCTGAATTTCCTTTGATCCTTTAAACATCATCTGATTACGTGAGGCAACATCTCCACACGATAATGTCCCGTCTATTCAACAGAGGAGCTAATCATCCTACCGCTTGCTACTCCCTCTCTGAAATTTGGCGTTCTTCTCCAAGTCCGACGATATCCTCCTCGCTCTCCCACTCAAACTCGGTTCTCTCTCCGAACCCCACCGCTTCCACCTATACACCTGAACCCCTTCCGGCAGCCTCGAACTCCGAACGCTTCCGACAACCTCCAACTCCAACTGCGTTGTTCTTTCTCTTGAAGTCTCCCGCTCCCTCCCTTGGCACACTGCTGTAGGCAGCGGGTGGTGACGGGGGCGGATCCGTGCAGGAGGCGTGGTCGAGGGTGGTGCCGGAGGCGCCAAATCACATGGCCTAGATGTTTGCCAGTTTCGGCGGCTCGGGCGATAGCCGGACACTCAACACCGTACGTTTGTGGCTACCATCATGATAATCGAGCACCGAACAGAAGACGGACAAGCGCGTACGCCCCAACTGGATGTATCGACCCGACACGTCTTTATATATTTCCAAGAGACAGAGGGAGCGAGGGAGTCCAAATTAAGGTTCAGTTTTATGCGTGCAGGTGTTGAGTTTGCTACATTTTTTTTTTTGACGGGGAGTATGGTACCAGCTGGTTAATCGTATCGTACCTGAGTCCCTGACCCAAGTGGATGGGTACTGCTGTTTAGCAGTAGCAACTGTTGATCTCGTGCGTGCATCGTCATCTGAGGGATTAGGGGGTGGGCGACAGACAGCACGTAGTGTAGTACGGAGGACGTATAAACCGTGCACCCGTGCATCCAACCCCAAAATCGACCTCCTAAAATGTTTCAAAAAATACGAAAAAAAGTTTGGAAATACATTATGCTCATATCTAATATGTCACAAAATTTTGGTTTCAAATTCGTAACAGAACTCAAGAAACAAAATGACAAAGCCATATGTGAATAGTGATCACCCCCTAAAATGTTTCAAAAAATACGAAAAAAGTTTGGAAAGCATAATGTATTTTGTCATTTTGTGACATATTAGATATGAGCATAATGTATTTCCAAACTTTTTTTCGTATTTTTTTAAATATATTTTAGGGGGTCGATTTTGGGGTTGGATGCACGGGTGCACGGTTTCACTTGATACGTTCTTAGGGCGACACTGCAGCTCCAGCGAGGCAGGTGCCACAGACGAAGAGGCAGAGCTGCTTGCCTGATGCCCGTGCGCATCCACCACCCGACCAGAGCCATAGCGGCGGCACAAAAGGCTAGAAAGAAAAAACCACTGGACTGGAACCAGCACCACGGCCACTAGCACTAGGGCACAGCGCGGCCGATTCGATTCCGAAACGAGTTGGGCTGAGGAGGAGTACCCCGACGGACGGATCCCCACCTCTCTCTCTCTCCGCCGATTGATCGAGAATTCGAGATGCCGGGCGGGGTGGCAGCGAGACGACATTTGTTGTTGCGTCCATGACCTGGAGGACCGGGGTACCTGTACGTGCTCAAATTCTCTGCAGGTGTTGAGTTTTTTTTTTTTGACGGGGAGCATGGTACCAGCTGGTTAATCGTATCGTATGATGTGGCACCCTCCCTGAGTCCCTGACCCAACTGGATGGGTACTGCCGTTTAGCAGTAGCAACTGTTGATCTCGTGCGTGCATCATCATCTGAGGAGGGATTGCGCGAGCGAAAGAACCAAGGGGGTGGGCGACAGACAGCACGTAGTGTAGTACGTACGGCGACACTGCAGCTCCAGCGAGCCAGGTGCCACAGACGAAGAGGCAGAGCTGCTTGCCTGATGCCCGTGCGCATCCACCACCCGACCAGAGCCATAGCGGCGGCACAAAAGGCTAGAAAGAAAAAACCACTGGAACCAGCACCACGGCCACTAGCACTAGGGCAAACAGCGCGGCCGATTCGATTCCGAAACGAGTTGGGCTGAGGAGGAGTACCCCGACGGACGGATCCCCACCTCTCTCTCTCTCCGCCGATTGATCGAGAATTCGAGATGCCGGGCGGGGTGGCAGCGAGACGACATTTGTTGTTGCGTCCATGACCTGGAGGACCGGGGTACCTGTACGTGCTCAAATTCTCTGCAGGTGTTGAGTTTTTTTTTTTTGACGGGGAGCATGGTACCAGCTGGTTAATCGTATCGTATGATGTGGCACCCTCCCTGAGTCCCTGACCCAACTGGATGGGTACTGCCGTTTAGCAGTAGCAACTGTTGATCTCGTGCGTGCATCATCATCTGAGGAGGGATTGCGCGAGCGAAAGAACCAAGGGGGTGGGCGACAGACAGCACGTAGTGTAGTACGTACGGCGACACTGCAGCTCCAGCGAGCCAGGTGCCACAGACGAAGAGGCAGAGCTGCTTGCCTGATGCCCGTGCGCATCCACCACCCGACCAGAGCCATAGCGGCGGCACAAAAGGCTAGAAAGAAAAAACCACTGGAACCAGCACCACGGCCACTAGCACTAGGGCAAACAGCGCGGCCGATTCGATTCCGAAACGAGTTGGGCTGAGGAGGAGTACCCCGACGGACGGATCCCCACCTCTCTCTCTCTCCGCCGATTGATCGAGAATTCGAGATGCCGGGCGGGGTGGCAGCGAGACGGCATTTGTTGTTGCGTCCATGACCTGGAGGACCGGGGGTACCTGTACGTGCTCAAATTCTCTGCAGGTGTTGAGTTTTTTTTTTTTGACGGGGAGCATGGTACCAGCTGGTTAATCGTATCGTATGATGTGGCACCCTCCCTGAGTCCCTGACCCAACTGGATGGGTACTGCCGTTTAGCAGTAGCAACTGTTGATCTCGTGCGTGCATCATCATCTGAGGAGGGATTGCGCGAGCGAAAGAACCAAGGGGGTGGGCGACAGACAGCACGTAGTGTAGTACGTACGGCGACACTGTAGCTCCAGCGAGCCAGGTGCCACAGACGAAGAGGCAGAGCTGCTTGCCTGATGCCCGTGCGCATCCACCACCCGACCAGAGCCATAGCGGCGGCACAAAAGGCTAGAAAGAAAAAACCACTGGAACCAGCACCACGGCCACTAGCACTAGGGCAAACAGCGCGGCCGATTCGATTCCGAAACGAGTTGGGCTGAGGAGGAGTACCCCGACGGACGGATCCCCACCTCTCTCTCTCTCCGCCGATTGATCGAGAATTCGAGATGCCGGGCGGGGTGGCAGCGACAGACGACATTTGTTGACCTGGAGGACGTGCTGCTTCCTGGCCTAGCTGGACCACACCCACTCCACACATGGGAGCGCGCGCGTAGAGAAACACTCCGACATGGGCCGGACGAGGCGAGAAGGGCCCCAAACTCCTGGGGGAGGCCCAGCCCACCAAAAGCGGCGTCGACGACCACTGGGCCACGCCATGACCCAGACCGTAGGAATTGGATTACACACCACAGGGGCCTTTCAGTACAGTACGCGACGCACTTTTTTCTGTTATACAGCCTTTCTAACAGACGGTTTAGGTCAGCTGGCTGGGTGGGACCCACGTAATGCTTGTTTGTGTCACCGCCGTATCCTATCCGAAGCAACATGCCTTCGCTACGGGCACACGTCCCCAGTTCACACCAGCTAAATCAACACCCCGACTCACGTAGCCATTTTAGGGACACGGTTGTTTTGGCTCATAAATTTAGATGACCACCCGTTTTACAAAATGTATTTTAAAAAATAAACAATTCAGTACAAAAAAAAACTTGGGTGTACACAAAATTCCATGAAAAAACGATGTTTTGTATGGCTTGTGTAAGAAAGACAAAATAAAAAACATGTCTCGTGAAAACTCATTTTGAAGCACCGGAAATTATTTTTTTTGCACATACCACAAGAAATGTTTTTTAACGAAACATTGTGTGCCAACATAAAATGTCCGTATGTACACACGATTTTTTTTTTAAATTGCATTTCGAAATGCGTTTTTTAAAGTAGCAGATGTATCTGCACCTATGAGCCAAAGCATACTTCCCTCATTTTAGTTCTCAATCCATTTTATAGTCCAAAATATTTATAAAATAAAATAAAAGTTATTTGCTAAATGAAAACTTGAATGAGTTTAATACATTTTTCAAAAACCCATTTTTTTTCTCTCCATACCGTCTAGATGATCAGCATCATGAGTGAATTGAGCTTTCCTTTGCTCCTACCTCCTGCGATAGGTAATCTATGGTGGTGGAGCCAAAATCGAGGCTTCTCAGGTAAGTGTTTGGAACGACATGTCGCAGGTTATCCCAAATCAGAACCGAGTCTGGATTGGTGTTAACTACAACACATCCGACGAAGAGATGATGATCTTATTCCTCTTCCAAACCATAGGAAACACACTTCGCGTTATATCAATTGTCCATTTTTTTAATAATTACCCAAGTAGCCTGGTTGCAGAGAAGAGGGGCCCAAGTGCCCCAAATAGCCTTTGTCGAGTCACATAAATTTTTTTCTTTGAAATGCGCATGATATACCAATTTTGTTATGAAACTTTCCTTTGGATCCCACGAACAAGAATATCATCCTGGTGCAAGGGGAAATTTATGATTGCCTCCTAAAGGTCAGACACTTGGAGGTAAATGTGTTGGTTATGGTTTTTTTAGTAACTTCAGTACATCTGACATTTTCCAAGGCTTGAGAAGTAGTTCTTCCAGCCCTTGCAAGTGGGTTGACAAGGTTGACAAAATCAGGGGCTAAATCTGCAATTATCTTTCGATTAACCCATTTATCCAACTAGAAAAAGGTTAGTTCCCTACTTCCCATGCCGACCTTGGTAGCAACATTGAACATACATCCAACCTCCTCAGCTGAAGGTGGAGCCAAAATCGGTTCGGAGTTTCTTGCCTTCAGCACGAAGATTCCATGCCAATCTGACCTTGAGGACGGCGTTTACTTACCCAACCCTCCCTGCAAATCAGGGTGACAAACTGTTTCCTAGTTAATTAAGCAGACAATTGCCTCCCGCGACATCTTTGATTCCCTTCCAAAGAAAGCTCATCTTATCTTGTCGATTGCTTTGAACACCCATGGTGGTCACAAGACAATAAGTGGAAAAAAACGCCATTGCACTTAGGAAAGATTGAACAAGAATAAGTATTCTACCTTGTGTAAGCATGAGGTTTTGCCATAACCTATTTGGGTCTTCCTTATTACTTAGGCGCACAAAGACAACTTCCACGAAGACGCCTTTTCAATGACGAAGATCAAATATAAAACGTCATGTTGGACTTGAATTTGACTAGAGCTTTTTTCTTGATTTCTGTATGTTTTATCCTTTGTATTTTTGTTGGAGGGTGTGAACATGTGATTGGTGATATTTCAACACCTAAAAGCTTGGATTTCACAAGAAGAGCGCTTATTTCTTTTGATGTTTTGCGGCCTGGATTTGATTCAAATGTTGGTAGTGTAGGTGTCGAAATCTTGATTCTTTGTAAAGATTGTAATCTCTCTACTCAAAAGTAGAGGACTTTTTGGATATTACATCATTTTTTATGAGCAATTATCTTTTACACGCCGAGTAAAAAATATTTAGATGACATGTACCAACACATTCACTCACTTTCAAAATGTCTAGCTTTAAGACTGTGAAAGTCGCAACAAGCGTCTTGCTATCTATCGACATAACGTCGCCTCCATGGATCTTTAATTTTTCCACGTATACATTAGCAAATAATTGTAAAATTATGAACATGCCTGATGAAAATTCTAAATAGTACAAGTACATTTTGCACTATTTTTTTTCAGAGTAAGCATAGCAAAACGCTCGGTGCACGTACGTGTGCGTGTAACATATATCTGCCTGGTATCTATACTACTATTAAACAAGCCAACATTATCTTTTCTAAAGCCACCCCATGAAGTGTACCCAGACTAATCTATACCAACCGATTTTTCCACTTAACAAGATCTAATGGCCTATATTCGTCTAATCGGAGACCTGGGTGCAGTTAGCGATTAAAATTGGCAGACGATACTCTGCCGGACGGACGAAAGTTTCCACCGATCGCATAGAAAAAAACTGCCACCCAAATCCGGATCATAATTGCCCCGTCCGCCGCATCCTCTCCACGCGGCTGCCTAGCCCGCGCCGGCGCCGCCACCAGTCTTGTCCATGGGGGGCGTGGCCTCCGAGGACGTCGCCCAGCGCGTTCATCGTCGGATCTGGTGCACGAGTGGGCGGCCTTCGAGGACGTCGTCCAGCGGCCAGCGCGTTCATCGCCGGGAGCTTCATCCTCAAGAAGATTGGCCTCATGCGCGCCTGCATGTGCGGCCTCCACACAGGTACTCAATCAAGCGATGGGGTGGTTTGTTGCCCCATCGCTCACACAACCTTTCCCGTGCGTAGCCTCCTAATTCCCCAATCCCTCAACCTCCGGGATCCCTCTCCACCTACCTTTCCTAAACCAATTTTCCGCGCCGCCGGCACGGAGGGCAGTGACAAGCACGCCAGACAGCAAGCAACAACGACGAGGCAGGCAATGGCGTTTATGGAGGAGATGTGGATGTGTGGGGCCGGCGATGGTTGAGGCACGCACTGCCGGCGTTGCACGCGGTGGCTAGATTTCGCCGTTGACGTTTCCGACCAGCATGGTGATGCGTAGAAGCATCTTCCCGCTGCACATCCTGGTACGCATGCTGCTTGCTGCACCGAATTTTGTTTCTCTGAATTTTGGTTCTACCGTTTGTTTGATGATCGTTGCCGCGGGTATTGGTTACGTAGGTGCCGCATCTGCGTTGTGTTGTTAGGATTTCAGATCTAATAGGCGTCTAATCTTTGAGCTGGATCTGACGCATTTGGGACTTTATGTTAATGGTGACCAGAGGAAAAGTAGGGTGATATGGTGCTTGTGTTTGGGGAGATATTTGGTTGCCTCTTCGCCAAAAGGTGATGCGGATACTCATTCTCTCTTGGGCTTGCATCTTCTCAGTTTTTTACTTCTTCATTGAATTTATGATGACCAGGCCAACGTATCAACAGTGAGAACAAGGAGTTGTCATATGGTTAATGGCCACCAAAGACCTATTGATTCGTGCACTTATGTGTTAACTTTTTGTAAAGGAATAATGGATATACAATTTGTTTCGGCTAGAGTGTCATGTTACGCTTCTATCTGGGCACAAAATGATTATTTTTCGGCTTATTGTAATTTTAGCGTGTAGGATGACTCTGCTAGGGAGAGTAAGGAGGATCATACTGGCAATGTTATTTGTACCAGATATAATAATATCGACACCATGGAAATAATTTAATGGACTCATCTGGACATCAAGAACATATATATGTACTAGCTTTGACTAGCCACTTTTGGAACGCCAATTTGTGACAGTCCTGCCTCGCTATTATGCATCCATCTCCTTTAGCTGCAGACCTGGGTAATTGTATCTCTTAATCTGCATTTCTAGGCCCCATATTATCTCTAACATAGTGTTTGGATTTAACGAAAATGAATTGTTGGGTGAGTTTGTTCTCAGTACATTTTCACTCAGATTCATTAGTCTGTACCAAAATGTCTTCTTTTTGGTACAGACTATGTGTCAAACTTCACGAAACCGCAACTGCACATGGAGGGCTCATGATTTTGTTAACTAACATTCCATAATGATTTACACTAGGAATAAATATACGAGTTACATGTGCTTTAATGCTAGCATATTTAGATAATTCCATGTTAAGAGAATTGTACTTTTCAGATATTAATGAATCTGAGGACAAACAATCAAGGGTCAAGATATATCACTTCCATCCTTACGACCAGCATTTTTATGCATCTGAAATCACTGTATTTAAATATTGCCCCGGTTTTCTCTTACTGTATACTTGATAAATTGCTTGGTACTTAAGCTATATATGATGTTAGTCACTAAATAACCTACTTGTTTAGCATGATCCTTAACAATTTAACATGTTAATGTTAGTCACTAAAGTATATCCTCCCTATGATGGCACTTGCAGGAACCTTTCGTGTTGATGCTTGATGGTTTTGCCCTCACAAGTCACAGTTGCTATTTCACCCAAGTAATAAAGTAGACTGAAGTAAATAAGGTGCAAATTTTTTCCTTGGTATACTACAACAGAAGATATTTTCTAATAAGCACACTCTAGGAGCACAATATATGAATAAAATAACTCATATGTGAATTGTGTTATGATATTTTGAATATGAGAAAACCATGTTCTCTGTATTTTGTATCCTAGATATGTTTACCGTCTTTATAGCCTTGATAGTGTTGTATTTAATATGCATAGTTGAGGAACAAAATAAGAATGGACCAAAGGATACCATATTTGGCTTCCTATGCCAATGCGTCAGTGTAAGAATTGCGTCTGTCAAAAAATGCCCTTTGGTCTTATGAGCTTATTGATCCATCGGGATTAGGCAGTTTTTGCTAAAAAAAATACGCACTCCCGAAGGTTCAGAGGAGTAATAGAGCATATGCAATGAAATGTACAGGAGGATCTTGAACATTACAGTAAAGTTCCATTGAAAAGGATTACCCTCGTTAAAAACGATGTGATGGTACTTTTGATTAATTAGTTATGGATAACCATGGACATATCCTTTTTCTGATTTGTTCTCCAGTTTTGGATTGATGGCTTCTCATTCTTGAAAACCTCTAAATTTCTTTCAATCCAAATATTCCAACAGCCCATAGTTATTATTTCCATAAGTATATATTTATGAAGTTTCTGTATGAGAAAAGATATTTCATCATATAAATTAATTCCCCTTTATCAACCTGGCAATATTATGTCCCAACAATCCTGAGGAAAATTGCAGTCCGACAAATGATGCATCTATTTTTTGAGGACTTACTCTTAACATAGGACACAATTATAATTGGGAAAGTGAAATCTTTTCCTTTGAAGCATAGTTCTGGTATTGTTCCTATTGTGCAACAATAACCATAGAATTTTTTCTGATTCAGCTTGCAGGCACTCTTCCAAATGAGCTTGAAGAAGTCATGGATTGGGGTATTAGCCATCAATATATTATACATTTTAATGGAAAAGTAGTTGTTTCCCCATCGGTCATTATTTTCGTGGATTGAATTGGTTAAAGAGGTCTGCGGAAATGCTCCTTAGAAGTAGCCATGGTCAAGATGCTTTCTGCTGATACTTGGTAGCAAAAGAGTACCATTCGGGAAATTCGTGATCTGGAGAGGGCTCTTGCCTATTATCATGCCATAATAGAATAGATTTACCATTTAGGATCTTGCAAGAAGCATGTGCTTTGCAAGTTTCACGAAGATTGCGCGTGCAACATTACTAGATTAAAGCACGAATTGTCTGGTTGTGCATTAGACGATATGTAATGTCTGATGTTAATGTATACAATTATTTATTGCCCTCATTCTGAGATTGTAGCTAACTCGGTCTAAAAAACAAAGTCTGCTATTACTCTGAACATCATACTGTTATCACAAGATACACTTGTTCCAAAAAGCATGAGGTTTTCTCTTAAGAAATTTCAAGAGATGGAGACATATTTTATGAGAAATTTTTAAACTATGTTGTGCGACTCTTTCAAATGCAACATGTTATCATTTTATTGTTCACAATTACAGTATGCTCGATATATCACTATTGGCACACCAAAGCCGTTTTCATATGGCATGTAATTTTTACTGCTTTTGTAGCTCTTTTTATAAACCATATATCGTGCGTTGCATGTGCAAAGCTACTAGTGTGATTGATTACGACCAACTGAAAAGTCATAATATTCAAAACCATATTAAAAGGTAGTAAATTGACAACATGGCATCCATCTCAACAGGCGGGGCCCACTGAAATGTGGGTCCACCCCAACCGAGCTGACATGTGGGTCCCACTATCAGCCTTACAGTTGGGACCCACCGACTTGACACAATAGATGGGACACAACGCTGGCAGCCATATTAGCAGGTGATAAAATACCCCAACTGAGCTGACATGTGGGTCCCACTATCAGCCTTACAGATGGGACCCACCGATTGACACAACAGATGGGACACAACGCTGACAGCCATATTAGCAGGCGATAAAATAAATCACGCGAGAGAGGATTCGAACCCACGAACTCCTGTCGTCGAGCGCACACGGCTGCCACTGGGCTAAAGAGATTTTGGTGACCATCGACAACATGCAATCTATTTGAAATATAGATACCTCGTCCTGGGCCAAGGCCCATTCCCAAAAACCTGTAGGAGACCCACCGGTGGCTATTGGGCTGCCTGTTGGGCCGCGTCGTCCAGAGGCTCATCCACGTTTTTTTCCTCTATTTTAACGGTGGAGCTCCTCCCGAAATGCTGACCACCCAACCCTAACCCTAAATCCCCACCCGACCGAGACACCCTCGCTCCCCTCCCTATCCCTCGAGCGCCGCCTCTCCCTCTCGCAATCTCTTATCTCTCTTAGTTCTCTCTGTGCGAGCAACCGCACCCGGCCGGCGAGCACCGTAGTGCCGCCGCCAGAGCATACCAGGCCACCTCCGTCCTCCGCCGCGCTGGTCCCCTAGCTCCACCACGTCTGTCTCTCCTCGCTCCAGGACGTCGCATCTGGATCCGATCGTCCTCGACAACGTGGGCTCCGAAGAGCAGCAGGATCCGCTGCTCCCCGACAAGTCCGATGCTGCCATCCTCTCCGAGCACCTGCGTCCCCACCCTGCCTCTCCGGTGCCAGCGACTTGGCGGGATCTTCCGGTCGGCCGGCAGCCATGGCGGGTCTGTACGGCGACGACAAGCGGCAGCAGAGACCGAGACTCAAGCCGGCGCTGGAGCTGGGCCCTCCCCCACAGCTCCGACCCGTCCATGTCGCGCTTAGGACGTCAGCCACGGAAGAGATGGGGCCTACTCCCTGGCGCCCTCCTTCCCCGAGGCCAATCCCATCCGACGTGCTCGCCGCCGCTGCTGCTAGGTGAGATCTCGCAGGCCTAGCCCAGTGCAAATACTCTTGCTGTGTTAGGTTTTCCTGTCTAGAACCATGATTTTGTATGAAAAGTTGACGGCCTCTTCTCTAATCAAAACAGCAACTAACTGCTAGATCTACGCCCTATCATCCGTAATCACAGGCAATTTGACTTGTGTGCTATTTCTATTAATTTGAGCTTCTGTTGCTGTGAGAATGTACCCCACTGACCGTCTGTCTATTTATTGTGGACTTTTTGTTTGAATGGGGATTGTGGTAGTTCCGTCACAGCATTCTGTAAGCCAATGAAATTAGACAGTGAGCATTGTTTGTCGGGTGGGTCTAGGTGTAGATACTCTTGAACATGGTTTGGACTGTAGGTCCTGTTAATTATCAATTTAACTGGTGATATGTATCGTCTGTGCTGTGCAAGATAAACAAACAATTAATTGTGATTCAATCATGCTGTTGGGAAAGTTTAATGTGATATAAATTAACATTGTTGTTTTGTTTACCTATTGCATATCATATACACCTATCTGCAGTTTTGTTTTGTTCTTGTGTAACTCTGTTTATTGGTTCCTATATCTGCCCCCATAGCAACTCTGTCAGCATTTCCTCGCAGATGATGTGTCCCGGCTCGTGTTAAACTTGTATCCACGAGTTGTTCATGACTTATCAGGTGCAGATCTTATAGGGAAATGCATCTGCTTGTTAAATTTGTATCCACGAGTTGTTAAATTTGTATCCATGAGTTGTTCATGACTTCTCAGCATTTCCTCGCAGATGATGTGTCCCGGCACGAGTTAAATTTGTATTTCCTAGTTTCTGTGATAAGGAATTCATCTGCTTGCATGCTTTGCTTTGAGAAAATGCTGTTATTGGTCCAGTAGCGAAGTCTTGTTGGGTATTATGAGATTTATTTTCTGCTAGCAGAGTACTGATATTGTGCCATGCAGCTTATTAGCTATGTGATTACCAATGCCAGATTTACTATTAAAAGATGTACTGTTTATTCTGGTGTTTGCAATTGTAAATAGTACAAAGCTATTGTGAGTTACCCTTCAAGACCTTGCTTTGTTCAACTATTATGTCTTATTAGTAATTTATATGTGTTTTCAATAGGCAGCAACCTTATCCACTGTTGAGACTGTCTTTACTTTGAGCTCTACAAGTACGCTTTTAGCTCTTGCACGGTGGTAAGCTTGGCTATCCCCTCTTGAAGACGTCAAATCATGAAGAAGCAACTACGCTGGTCGGTAGTGTCCCTCGCCGGCCACCGCTGCCTCACGACGTAGCTGGGCGTGGAGTGGCTGTCACTGGGCGTCGTCTCGAGCATGGCCAAAGGAAGTAAGCACATTTCTCTCTCTTTCCCTCTTCTTTATCCTGGTTGGCTCGGTTATGTGTTAAACTGAATGGGGGAATATGTGCTATGGTTCAATTTTGCACAGGTTGTTGTGCTGGTCTCCTGCTCCTTTGCATTGTTGGCGGTGTCAACAACTGTGTTAGCGGGATGGCGCCTCAAGTGGAAGCTGTCGTCTGATGGTGGTGGACACACTGCACTGCAACCACAGCCGTGAAGTTGTTTTGCTTCAGCTAAAATTCTATGGTATGTGCTCCTTCTGTCCTGCAGCCTCCTCGTGCGTGTTGTTCTAGTCATTCTTGATCGCGACGACATGTTTGTATGCCCTGTGACCCTTGAAGTGGTAATAAATTTTTAAAAGTACAACACATATTCTGTTATAATTTTACTGAAAAATGTTGCAGTCACAATGGAAGGAACAATCTTCTCATGGTATGTTTCTACACTAGATTACTCCTACTGTGACAATGATGTGTTTGATGATAGACACCTTACAACTAGCCACACACGTATTGATAGTTTTTGGAGACATCATGTGATTTTGATAATGCTTACTGCTATCAAACCAATAAACACTTGATTGTTAATTGTGCCACAAGCATTGGCACCTTAGTTCCCTGTGCTAAATGGATTTCTCCCTCTGTTTGCATTCAGTGATGTCATTTCTTGCTGCAAACACTAAGGCAAACCATGACTCTTATTTTGCTTTGAATGCTGCCAGAGCCCAGGTGACGAAATGATCCGCCGACAAGAAGCCGCAGTAGGCATGACAGCCGAGGTGGAGAACCTCTTTTGCTCCTGAAAGTAATGAAGCCCTTGATGCTAATCCTATTGGCTAGGGTAGGCCTGACTAGTGTAGTTGTCAACTCCCAGGTTCTGCTGCCTATGTTATATTCATGTGACAGAGAAGAGATCAAGCAGTAGCATTCTATGTTATTTTAATCTGGAATATGACGTGAACCTGGAATATGATGTGAGTTATGTGATGATATGTTCTGTGATGATTTAAATTCTTGGAATATGTTCTGTATTTGAAATTTATTGGAATTCGAATGAATTCATTTGAATTTCTCTTTATATGGATTTGAATGGATTGGGCTGAATGAATTTCTCGAAACAATTGGGCTGTAATATGAGGCCTCAGCCCAACTAACATTGGACTTCATTCTGTAATCAAATAAATAAAATTTCGAATTTGTGGGCTGAAAATAAGGCCTAGGAAAAAGGCTGAAATGTTGACCTCGGCCTGTTAATTTGACCAGAAAATAGAGAAAAGAAAAATCTATATGGGCTGAACTGTTGGGCTTGGCCCAGCTGGATGACCACGGTGGATTGGGCTGAATCTGTTTTATGACTTTCTAATTTGGTCACAATTTCGCCACGTAGGATTGACCACGTAGGATCTGACGTGGACTGGTCAGACTGCCAATGACCAATATAATTGGTCACAGAATTATGACCCTCTGATTTGGTCATAAACAATTATGACCAATCCACTAAAAAGCTCATTATGGATCATTTAAGACGCTCGGTATGTGACCATCGGTTTTTGGTCATAAAAAGGTCATAAATGAAAAATAATGACCTTTTAGTGACCAAAATGGTGGGTCGTTAACGAGCATATTTCTTGTAGTATTAATCATATATGCTATACTAAGGCAGCAAGCAAGATCAAAGCCAGGTGAATACAGTACTTTGCTACATAATTAGGATAACAGAACAAAAAAAACATAGCTAGTGTTCAAATAGTTGCCCTTCAAGGTAAGTGCATAGCTAGACCCAACGTAAAGTGAATGTAGGAGTTCGTGCATAGCAAACTATCAACCTGAAGGAATGCTACATGCTGAGCATAGGAGTTGATATCTTATGCCATAATTTACTTACTATAATATGGTGCTAGGTCCAACAAAATGAATGAATAATCAAAATCATAAGAGGAGTAAATCAATGTACTTACTGATTGAACATATTGAGGTGAAATGCTAAAGTTTCCAGGAGCCAGGTTATTATAATGAACAATCTTGCTGGGTAGAGATGAACTGCCTAGCAGAGAGTGACTTTGAAATACAGGTATACCAGTTGGAACTCTAGCAACAGTGACGAGTAGTGGACTCAGCAAATCCCAAGGTTGTGAACCCCGGGTTGATTGAGGGGGAGAGAGTATGAATCGTTGGTGGTTAAGACGGCTAACAGGGGCGAGTTTTACCCAGGTTCGGCCCCTCGAGGTGAGGTAAAGACCTACTCCTGCTTGTCTGGAATTATCGAGGTGGCTACAATGGCGAGATGCAATCTCGCTAGGGTTTGCTTGCTGGTTGCTTGACCTAGACGACGCACCCTCCTGGCCTTTATATCACAGGCCAGGTCTCGGGTGGACGGTGCAGATTGCACGTTACAAGATAAGGAGAACCATCACCGGCCTAACCGACTACTTGGGCCACACGGTACACTTCATGGGCTTCAATGGGCTTCTCTTGGTGTGACCCAGGTACCACCACCGTGGGGCACCCGAAGGGTAGCCCCACGACAGTAGCCCCCGAGTGCTTAGTCGAATCGCAGAGTCGAGTAAAGGACTCCTTCCTCCGGGCACGCCACCTGACTCCTTCGCGAGCTAATCTTCGGCTGCTACTGTCTTGAATAATCGAGTGTGCTTCATGATCTTCTTGACTCGCCAGCTTTCGACTGTCGTTGTCCTTAATCATCGGGTGCGCGAACAGCGCTCCCGATGGGAGTAGCCCCCGAGATTAAGCTGAATTGCTTGCAATTGAGGTTAAACTCAATTTTTCTTCAGTCGAAAAGCCCGCTCCCGATGGGAGTAAAACGATGACTCGAAATGCCCAAGTCAAAACTGGCCTTGCTCGACTTACTTTGTACTCAGCCTTGATGGCCTACGGAATCGACTTAAACTCAGCTCTGAAAGCTTACTGGTTGGAGTCCACTCGAATGATGAACTCGGGTGTCATCAGCTTTGTAAAGCTTACTATGTACTTGTCTCACTCGAATGGAGTATCGAGTCGACTCAGCTCTCAGAGCTTACTGTTCCTTGTTGCACTCGAAAAATCTGTCCGGGTGCTCCATCAGCCCGTTGGCTTACTTGACACGCCTCCGCTTGATGACGTCAGGGCTGACGTTTTCGGCGTGCTCTGCGTCCGATGGGACGTAACAGAGTGGTCCCGGTGTCAGTGTTGACTGTTCTGACCGTTGGGCGCGAAATTTTCGTGGCATGATGATGGCGCCTCGATTCCCGCGCGTAGTGGGCGGCGTGGCCGGCGACGGTTGCTATCTCCGCGCAACACGTGGACGGCCGGATGTTGCCTCGAGTTGCGGCTTCGTGGAGGACGGCCAGGATGAACTGACCCCGCGGTACATAATCTTCACCGCGGTGGGGAACAGCTCACGCCTTCCTCATTTCGCCGCCATCTCGTCTGCTCTCTCCTCCAGTGCTGTTCCTCCATTGCTGATCTTGCGCCCAGTTCACCAGAGACTCTCTCCTCCCCCGCTAGCACCATGGGCCAGAAGAGGGTGAAGGGAGCGGAAGGCTCCGCCGCCGGCGACGACGCCGGAATGAAGAAGCTGGAGGGCGACTGGGGGAAATCGTCCGTGAAGGCGGCGGAGCTGGACGCCCTCCGCGAACAAGGGTTGCTGCCGCCGACGAGCACGGCGACGACGCGCGCCCCCGGTAAGGATGTGATCCCCTCTCCTCGCGATGGGGAGCGCGTGTGCTTCGTGGAGTTCCTTCCACGCGGCTTCGGGTTCCCCATCCACGATTTTGTTCGTGGTCTTCTCTACGCCTATGGGATTCAGATGCATGATCTGAATCCCAACAGCGTATTGAACATCGCGAGTTTCATTGTGTTATGCGAGTGCTTTTTGGGGATCGCACCCAACTGGAATCTGTGGAAGTCGCTCTTCATGGTGCGACGGATGGTGGGGCGGTCGAAGCAGACGTTCCCCGTGGGCGGCTTCGGAATCCAGCTGCGCGGCGACACAAGCTTCTTCCAGCTGAAGAAATCCGACTCCGTCCAGAACTGGCGGAAGAAATGGTTCTACATCAAGTGGGACCAAGAAGGCCTTCCCGAGTTCGCCGCTGATCGACCTCTGCGAAGGACCAAGGCCTGGTCGCACCCTCTGTCAAAGGAGGACAAGGAGTCGACCAAGCCACTGCTGGCGCTGCTCCGCGGGTTGCTGACGACGCTCGGACGCGAGACAGGTGGCATTCACCTTATCGCAACTTTCCACAAGCTGAAGGTGCAGCCGCTGAGTCGACACCAGCCAATGTGGGAGCTTGCAGTCGACACCTCGCTTGATGACGCACAGATCGCGACTAAGGTGAAGAACATCACCAGCCTTCGGGCCGCCGATCCGTGCAACGTTAGCTGCCCAGTCGAACCATATGGGCCAAACAATCCCGTGCCTGAGGTAAGTACCTTGAATTCTCTTTGCTTTGCTTTAGTCGACTGTTTTTCTTGACTCACTTTTCTGCTCGCTGCTCGTCAGGATCGAAGGGCTTATGTGAGCCTTCCTCCGCTGATGGAGAATGGACCTCACGATGAGGCCACAGTCGTCGAGCAGGACGACGATGAAGATGAACTCCCTTCTGCTCACTCGCCGAATGAGGAAGCAGAAGAGGATGACGAAGATGAAGAGCCGCTGCGGAAGCGGCTAAGACGAAGGATTGTCGACTCCACCTCGGGGTCGTCTCCTTTGAAGGAAGTGGTTGCGGAGGACAAGGAAGCCCGCGACTCATCCTCCGACGCGAATGAGCCGGTTGATCCACTGTTCGTGTCTCCACTGAATTCAGCGCCGCCCGCTGGGTTTGGGGGGATGGCATCTCCTCCCATGAGCAGCGAGGATGAAGATGTCACCAGGTAAGCCTCTGCGAATACGCCTTTTTGTCTTTGTTCTTCTTTCGACTCCCCCGACGCTTTTCTGAAGTTTTGCTTCTTTACACAGCCATCACACTGGTGGAGATGGCTCTTCGCCTCGAGAAGAGGAACATCAATCTGCGGCTGTCCCGGAGCAAACCACTGGGGCACCCGAAGAGGCGCCTGAGGCCAATAATCCCTTGACGTTGAACACGTCAACCTCCAAGGGGCCAGAAAAAACTGCTGATACGACTGCAGTGGATGCTGAGCTGCTTGAGCATGTAAGTATATTCTGTCTTAGCCTTGCTATTTCTTGTGTCGGGTGCGCGAACAGCGCTCCCGATGGGAGTAGCCCCCGAAGATGTGCGTGACTAGGATAGTCGGGCACATATTGATACTTTTGCTTCTTTGCACAGCCGTTTTGTCGTCAGCTGCTGGAGGGAGCCACAGCCTTCATGCGAATGGAGAAAGAGGAAGGTCGACTCCGCACTGCTCTGGAGCAAGCCAACAGTGAGTATTAACCTTGTGCATTCGAGCGGTGCTTCGATCGTCTTCGTTATTGACCTTACTCCGATAATCCACAGGCGAAAAGGAGAGCATGGCGAAGCGGATCGCCGAGCTGGAGAAGTCCCTGGGTGCAGCTCAAGAGCGTGAGCAAACCCGGGGTCAACGAGAGAAGACCCAGGTTGAACGCTTGCTTGGACTCGCCCATGCAATCGGAGGTAAGTATCTCGGCTAATTGCCTACTTTGTCTTGTGTCGACTCCTGATGTGTCATAAATGCGGTCATCCACGTTGTTCAGAGCCGTGCGGAGGCGCTCCTCCAGAAGAGTCTTCCAGCGAGAATGTCGACCTGGAGACAGCTGTTGGCTTCGTTGACCGTGCCATGCGTATGCTTCGACTGCACTGCAGCAATCTTCGTCGGAGCTGTAGAAGTCTAAGGATGCTCTAGCGAGTGTGCATCGGAGCATCTTCCCCAGCCAGCCGTTGCCGACCGATGTTGACGCGCTTGCGTCCCCGTTTGAAGGCGAGGCGACCACCCTGGCGGACTACACGCGTGCCCAGACGGTACGTGGCTCAGAGTTCACTTTCCGGCTTTTGCTTGGTCATGAGGTTGCAGGCGACTTCGAGGCAGTTGTCAGCGACTTTCCTCGAAAGCCCGATGGCAAGACCAAGTCGCTAAACAGCGTCAAGGCAAGAGCAAGTCAGTTAGCTGTTAAGCTGATTGATACCTTTGAGAGGAAGCTTGCCAGAGCTGCAGAGTTGGCCTCCAAGAAGAGTCGCTCGCAGTCGGAGTCTGCTGTGTAGTCTGTGTAGTAGGGTTCCCTTTTGATTCGCCTTTTGTAGTGAACATAATGAAGTCTATTTATCAATGCAATTCCTGATTCCTCCATGTCAATGTACCTCTTCGAGTCTTTTGCTATAATGAATATGGCTTCTGTTTGACACCAATTAACTTGGCAGCCTGATGAAAATGCTGCTCTTGAAGTCGCCGAGGCCACCCGTGTGAATGAGGGTGAGGGTACCCTCTTCTGCTGCGCCCGCTCGCCAACAGGGCCTAGCTGATGCAACTCCCAGACGGAGCGTGAACGACCAGCGGGTGTTTAACTATATGAGGAACAGATACTGATAGTTCATCGATCATATTATTACACAAAGTTGATCATAATCACAGTTCATCGATCATATTATTACATATCCAGTAGCTAATACATGAAGCTTAGCTAATTTCAACATGAACCTTCTGATTCATCGAACTGTACTGAGTCGACGGCGGCGCTACGCATCCAAAGAGAAGGAACCCTCACAGGGTCATAACTCACGTGAGCAGGAACCCTCTGAAGAAACGACCACCTACCGTCATACTGCCTAACCAGCAGATACATGTATCGACGGACGTGCTCGTCCTCCTCCCTAATACGGCGACGTACCTCCTCCTCGGGGGCCGGCTCCCTCTGCACCGAGCGTGGCCCACGCGACTGCCACCACAGAAGATCAGGGTCGACGACGTCACCCGGATTCCTCACCAAGCTGCGCGTCCCGGAAGGTAGCACCTCCCAGTGCCAGCCCGGTGGAGCCCAGTCCCGCACATCGTCCCTCTGGTCCAACATGGACATCGTCACCGAGAACACCTAAGTAAAAAATGCTTAAGTCAAAATTTTGTTACAAAAGTAATATTAAAATTTACGAAATGCGAGAAGTTAACAATGGAAAGCCTCATATATCATTGCCGTGCAAAACAAGGCAAAAAGAGTGTCTATAAGACCATGTATTAATACAAACACTCCAATTGTATATACTACAAGGCATTATAGACACTCTCCTTGCCTTTACCGTGGCATAGTTTAAATCATCGGCTTTGTCAATTCATAGAGAAGAAACAAAATGATTTGAGTTTATGCCTCATACTTAGATTGGACACACATTGATCAGGAACGGGGCAAGCGGACCAAGTAAGAGTATGCACAAGATGTTTATTTGTGCATATCACAAGGTCCGCTAGCACCTCCCTGAATCACATAGTGTGACACAACATTTTAATCATCGGCATTCAGAAAGAGAGAAAAAACAAAATGATTTCGGATTTGCGCCTCATACTTAGGTCGGACACACAAGCAGACCTGCAGGATCCTCGGCAATTCATTATTGTGTCACCCAAATCCAGTGGCTGGATTCAACCTACCTGAGGGCTTGTGTTTCCAACAGCATCGTTGTATTGTCTTTATTCACCGACCTACAGGAGGTGGATCCAATGGCTGGCCGGTGAACAAAGACAACACAATAATGCCAGGGAACATGCCAGCAGGTAGGCTAAATCCAGCCATTGGGTTCGGTGACAAAGGTAGACGCTCGTTGTGTGTCGTTGGGTTCGGTGACAAAGGTAAATCGAGCATCTTTATATCGCAGCAAGGTAGTAACAAACTTAATACCTAAAAAGGCTACATCAGCACCCATCAAGCTAGTAGGTGTGACAAAACAACGAAACTGGAGTTCTTCTTGCAGATTTGTAGCCTAATCCAAGTAAATCATCGCCATGGCGTGACGATAGAGCAGATAAGAGGAGTTCGAGCTCACCCGAGACGGACTATAGCCGATGTTTGATCTCAGCGCGGATGGAAGCGCCGTCCGCCGGCAAACGGACACCACCGCTGGTCTAGACCACGCCGACGAACAGTGGCGGCGGGGTCCAGGAGTGCCGAGGGGGGAAGCAGTGCTGGCAGGAGCACCTCGGAGACGTTGTCGGAGAAGACCCTGGCAGCCGCTCCGGGTGGACGCCGGGAGGAGCAGCCCGGTAAGGCGACCACCAGCAGGAGCGCGGGAGGTGAGGGGTGGCCTGGGAGGGCGGCCACCGAGGCACCGAGGCGAGCCAGGGAGGTGGAGGAGGAGATCCGGGGAGGCGGGGGTCCAGCTCGCGCGGCGTTGGCCGGGGAGAAGGGCACTTACGACAAGATCTTGGGAGGCGGAGGTGAGGGGTGGCCTGGGAGGGCGGCCGCTGAGAGGATGCTGGCGGCCGGCGCTCGAGGAAGAAGATGAGGCGAAGGGGATCGAGAGGATAAGGGGGCCGGAGAGAGAGCTAGGGAGCGTGGTAGGTGGGGTGCGAATTGAAGCGAGTCTGTACTTGTACAAATCACTGACTTGAGTCGAGCTGCGGAGAACTGAAGTGGAGCTTGAACGCCTCAGGGCGCGTTCCGCTGGGCGTTCAATCAGCGCGAACGGTTCCTTCTTGACCAGATTGATCTGATATGTCGACAGCTACAAGGTTTGGGCTCTAGCTGCTTTCTTTGATTTCTTCATGCTTGTGTTGTTCTGCACCTTGACCCGTTATTTGCAGTTGTTAATCCCGACTGGCAAGCCGAGAAACGCTCGAGTGGACGAGCGCGTGGATAGTGAGGCCACCGGTAATTCGGTCGAAGCTCGCCAATTCTGGGTACATAAGGGAGAGGGCCGTATACTCACGCGGATGCTGGATCGCACCTGGCGAGCTGCGTTCGTTCTTGAAGGTTGCAGGAAAGCACTCTGGCAATCAACAAAGTGTTCTTCCCCTTGATGAACAGCCGGAAGGGTTGCCCGCGCTGTTTGGAGAGGTTCCGCAGTAGCAGGGCATTGAAGGGGGTCGTCCTCGGTCAGCTTGTTGCCGGGGCCAACACGGCGTTTGCCTATGTTCGACTGCATCGACCTCATGTTCCCTTGGACAGAATACTTGATGGCTTGCCCAGGGATGTTGATTATGCTGAATCCCTTGAGGCCGCACGTCAGGTGATGCGACAGGTCCTGAATCATACAGAGCGACGTGTAGGGCCACTGGACGCGCCAAAGGAAGAGCCTGTCGACTAAGAAAAGCAATTTGTTGTATGATGTTAGCTTGTAACATAAATATGCATGTATGTATGCCCATATGATGTTGTATGTGTGATTTTGCACTTGTAGACCTGTATGGCGCGAGCCCCCGAGTGGTTCGAGTGGCGGCCTAAGATTTTCGAGTTATGCCTGTGCGGCGCAGCCCCCGAGTGATTCGAGTGGCGGCCTAGGCTAGACTTAGACCTGTATGGCGCGAGCCCCGAGTGGTTCGAGTGGCGGCCTAGGATTTTCGAGTTATGCCTGTGTGGCGCAGCCCCCGAGTGATTCGAGTGGCGGCCTAGGCTAGACTTAGACCTGTATGGCGCGAGCCCCCGAGTGGTTCGAGTGGCGGCCTAGGATTTTCGAGTTATGCCTGTGTGGCGCAGCCCCCGAGTGATTCGAGTGGCGGCCTAGGCTAGACTTAGACCTGTATGGCGCGAGCCCCCGAGTGGTTCGAGTGGCGGCCTAGGATTTTCGAGTTATGCCTGTGTGGCGCAGCCCCCGAGTGATTCGAGTGGCGGCCTAGGCCTAGGCTTGACTTAGACCTGTATGGCGCGAGCCCCCGAGTGGTTCGAGTGGCGGCCTAGGATTTTCGAGTTATGCCTGTGTGGCGCAGCCCCCGAGTGATTCGGTGGCGGCCTAGGCTTGACTTAGACCTGTATGGCGCGAGCCCCCGAGTGGTTCGAGTGGCGGCCTAGGGTTTTCGAGTTAATTGCTCGCAAAGAAGAAATGACAAGTCTTTTCCTTCAAATATCTTATTGATTCTCGCAAACAGGCCGCCTCGTTAAAACCCTTCCAGTCCCCTTAGGTACCCTGGCGAGGGAAAAGTGCGTAAGAAACCTGCTGCTACTTAACAAGGTGAAGCTTACAAGCTTGGGGGTTGATCAGGCGTAGAAGCGGCGTAACTGTGCCACGTTCCACGGATTGCTGCAGATTGTCCCTGTCTGTCGAGTCCTTCAGGCGGTAAGCTCCGTTGCCGATTGCCTCTGTCACAATAGATGGCCCCTCCCATGGGGAGGCGAGTTTGTGCACCTTCTTCTGCTTGAGTCGGAGAACCAGGTCCCCTGGGACGAATGCTCTAGGTCGCAGTCGCCGACCATGGTAGTTGCGCAGGTCTTGCTGGTAGACGGCTGTGCGGCTGAGGGCGATGTCGCGTGCCTCATCCAGGACATCCACATCATCTCAAGTGCTCTTCAGCATCAGACTCGTCGTATGCCACCACTCGTGGAGCGTCAAATTTGATGTCGCAGGGCAGGACTGCTTCGGCACCGTACACCATGAAGAATGGTGTATACTGGGTAGATCTGTTTGGCGTGGTGCGTAGGCTCCACAGCACACTTGGTAGCTCCTCCACCCAGGCTCCTGCGGCTCGCTTCAACGGTACTCGCAGACGCTTCTTGATGCCTTTGCTGACTAGACCATTGGCCTTCTCGACTTGCCCGTTGGACTGTGGGTGCGAGACGGATGCATAACTGAGCTTGACACCTTGTTCAGAGCAGAAATCCTGAATTTTTCGGCTGTGAAGTTCGTCCGTTGTCGGTGATGATGCCGTGTGGCACACCGAACCTGAAGATGATTGACCTGATGAAGTTGACCGCTGAGGTTGCGGTTGAGCTTGTGATTGGGACCGCCTCGATCCACTTCGTAAACTTGTCGACTGCCACCAGGAGGTGAGTGTGCCCGCCTGGGGAGGATTTCTTGAAGGACCTACCATGTCGAGTCCCCATTGCGCGAAGGGGCCACGCGAGTGGTATTGTCTTCAGTGCCGACGCTGGTGCATGCGGCTTGTTGGCGAACTCCTGACAGCCAACGCATTTTCTGACCAGCTCTTCTGCGTCTTGCATTGCGGTGGGCCAGTAGAACCCTGCTCGCAAGGCCTTGGCCACCAGTGCTCGACTGCTTGCGTGGTGCCCGCATATGCCGGCGTGGATGTCGAGTAAGATTGCTTGGCCGTCGGCTGGATCGATGCACCTTTGGAGACTCCTGAGATGCTTCTCTTGTAGAGCTCGCCATTGATGATGGTGAAGCCTTTGGAACGGCGGACGATGCGCTTGGCTTCGACTGGGTTCTCCGGCAGCCGCTGGTGCAGCATGTAGGCCAGATACGGGCTTGTCCACATGGGCTCGACTAGCATTATCTCCATGACCTCCTTCTCCGTGCTTGGCGGGTTGGCGGTGCTTGTTGTCAATGTAGAGGGTCCTGGCGGGGGCCGGACCTTGATTGAGCGCTGTGTGATGCACTCGAGGAAGACTCCTGGTGGCACCGGAGCTCGATCCGATCCTAGGTTGGCCAGGATGTCAGCTTCTTCGTTGCTTTCGCGGCCGATGTGCCGCAGTTCACAGCCGTCGAAGAGGCCTTCCAGTTGATTGTACAGCTCCCTGTAGGCTATCATGTTGTCAGCGATGGCATCACATTGCTTCATGTTTGCTGCACAACCAGATAGGAGTCGCCGTAGATCATGAGGCGAGTGGCGCCACAGTTCTGGGCCATCCGCATGCCGTGGATCAGGGCTTCGTACTCTGCTTCGTTGTTGGAAGGAGTTGGGAACTTCATCTGCAGCACGTACTTCAGCTTGTCGCCTTTAGGTGAAATGAGCACGACTCCTGCTCCGGCTGAGTTGAATTTCTTGGATCCATCAAAATACATTGTCCATGCATTGGACAGTCGGGCTCGTCGGGCAGTTGTGCTTCTATCCACTCTTTGGTGAACTCTGGGAGGACCTGGGCCTTGATTGCCTTCGGGTGTGCGTACTTCAGCCCCCACGGCCCTAACTCGACACCCACTTGGCGACTCTTCCTGTCGCGGCTGGGTTAGTGGGGATGTCGGATAGGGCAGAGGAGCTTACCACCGTGATCGGGTGCTCGGAGAAATAGTGGACCACCTTCCTGGACGTCATGAAAACTCCGTATGCCAGCTTCTGGTAGTGCGGGTATCGCTGCTTGGAATCAGTTAGCACCTCGCTGAGGTAATACACAGGTCGCTGAATAGGGTGACTCTTTCCTCTTCCTCCCGCTCGACTACGAGTACGGTACTGACCACCCTGTTCGTGGCTGCCACATATAGATACAGTGGCTCGTTCTCATGTGGTGCCACCAGCACTGGAGGGGTTGTGAGGGTCTGCTTCAGTTTGTCGAATGCATCCTGTGCCTCCTCTGTCCACTCGAATTTGTCTGCCTTTTTCATCAGTTGGTAGAAGGGCAGGGCCTTTTCTCCCAACTTACAATAAACCGACTGAGTGCTGCGACTCTGCCGGCTAGGCGTTGTACTTCATGAGTTTGGTCGGTGCAGGCATGTCGAGTATGTTCTGCACCTTCTCAGGGTTGGCTTCGATTCCTCTCGCAGAGACAAGATACCCCAGTAGTTCTCCGGCTGGGACGCCGAAGACGCACTTTTTCTGGGTTTAACTTGATCTGGTACTCGTTAAGCGCGTCGAAGACCTTGCGGAGGTCGTCGATGAGGCTGTCTTCTGTGCGGGTGGTGACGACTATGTCATCGACGTAGACCTGGACGATCTGTCCTATGAGCTCCTTCAAGCAGGCCTGCATCGTGCGCTGGTATGTGGCTCCAGCGTTATTCAACCCGAATGGCATCATCTGGTAACAGAATACACCGTGTGGTGTGATGAACGCCGTCTTCTCCTGGTCCTCGACTTTCATCCTGATCTCTGGTACCCAGAGTAGGCATCTAGGAAGGATAGGCGTGCACAGCCTGCAGTCGAATCGACGATCTGATCAATCCGCGGAGCGGAAAGTGATCCTTGGGGCAGCATTTGTTGATGGCGGTGAAGTCGACGCACATGCGGAGTTTCTTCGTCTTCTTCTTTTCCACCAGTACCGGGTTTGCTACCCACTCTGTCCTTTATTTCCCGAATAAATCCGGCGTGAAGCAGCCGGTCGATCTCCTTGCTGATAGCATCTCTCTTAGGACCCGCGAAGCGCCTCAAGGTCTGCTTGACTGGTCTAGCGTCTTTCGGACGCGTAAGGAGTGCTCGGCGAGTTCCCTTGGTATACCTGGCATGTCAGAAGGTTGCCAGGCGAATATCTTCCAGTTCTCGCGCAGGAACTCGACGAGCGCGCTTTCCTATGCGCTAGTCAGGCTTGATGACACCCTGACCGTCTTGTCGGCGTCCGTCGGGTGTACCTGATGGGCCCTTGTGTCGTCGCTTGCGTTGAATGCAGACTCCTTGGATGATTTCTTCCGTGGTGGAAACAGAGTCCTGTCGTTGTCGACTGCCATCATCTCCAGGTGCTCGTCCATCCCAAAGAACTCAGAAATCCTGCTGAACTCGCGGTCGCAGCTGTCAGACCGGTCGAAGTCGCCTTTCACCGTGATGACACCCTTTGGTCCCGGCATCTTGAGCAGGAGGTAGGCGTAATGTGGCACTGCCATGAATCTGGCGAAGGCCGGACGACCCAGTATGGCATGATATTGTGACTTCCAGTCGACTACCTCGAAGTCGATCGCCTCTCGCTGGAAGTTTTCGGGTGTGCCGAATATGACGTCGAGTGTAACTGTTCCCATGGGCGTGACTGCTTGCCCTGGTACAATACCGTGGAAGGTATTTGCTGATGGCGTTAGGTTGGATGTTGACCTGTTCATCCTTCTAGGGTGTCGGCGAAGATGATATTTATACCGCTGCCTCCATCCATGAACACCTTCTTCAAGGTGTACTCCCCGATCTGAGCTTCGACTACCAGAGCAGCGTGCCCGGGTCGTGGTATCGCCGGCGGGTGGTCCGCTCTGGAGAAAGTGATCGCGTTTCTGAGCCTCTCAGGTAATCGGGTACTGCAGGTGGATTGGTGAGTGCTTGGTAGACCTGGCGGGTGATGATTTTCTGGGTCCTGTTGGAAGGACGTCCCTTCTGTATCATGTTGATCTGCCCACGTGCTGCCGGGAACGCGTTAGCAGGATCCTGCGGCTGTGGCTGTGGCTGTTGTTGCTGTTGCGGGTAGAAGGCCAGCGCTGCTTGCGCTGGGTTGGCGACTGGAGGAGGAGGTGGCGCCTGGAGGGCCAGCTGTGCGGCTGGCTGTGCCACGGGTGCCGCTTGATTATCACGCTGTCCGTTCTGAGGGACTATTCGCGCAAACGCCCTGTATATCTTTTGCGCCTTTCTGCAATCCTTCAACAGGTGGCGGGATCCCCACTTGCCTGTTTCTGGGTCCCTGAACATGTGATGCTTGCAAGGTTGCTCTAACTCTTCTTCCTCAGTCAGTGGGCGTCTCCGCCACTCGCGCTTGCGACTTCCGTCTCTATGGTAGCTGCTGCCACCGTCCTGGTTGTACTGCCTTTCATTCTCACGGGGGGTTTCGAATCCCGCCGCTACTAACTCGATCGAGTCGTTGCCGACGTAACGCGGCTTCTTCTTCAGGCGCCCTTCTCGCCAGTTGCTGGGTCCTGCTTCTTGCCTCGGGGATCGTGGTGCATCACGAACAGAGTCTTCTCCATCTGCCCACTGGTTGGCTATCTGCATGAGCTCGATCATGTTCCTCGGCCTAAGCCTACCAAACTCCTCACGGAGGTCGCGGCGGTAAACGCCGTGCATGAATGCATCCATCACCCTGTCCTCTGAGGTGGCTCCATCCATGGTGTTGCGAAGTAAGGTCCACCGCTGGATGTACGAACGGAGTGGCTCGTCTCGACCTTGCTTGCACGCCTGGAGCTCAATGAGGGTTGTTGGCCTTGCGTATGTCCCCAGAAAACTCTTCACGAAGGCGTTCCTGAACTCGTCCCAGGTGCTGAAAGCGTCCCTGGGCTGAGTGTTGAGCCACCCGCGAGCAGATCCCGTGAGCATCAACTGGATGTACTGCATGGCAGTAGTCGAAGTACCACCTTGACAGCTGCACGCGATGAGGTAGTCTTCCAGCCAGTCCCTTGGGTCTTGCTTCCCGTCATACTTGGGTGTCTCCGCTGTTAGCTTGAAGCCTTTGGGCATCTTCGTGTCGCGGATGTTGAAGCTGAAACATGCGGCTCCGCGTGGCTCGAAGTCGTCGTCGTCGTAGTCGTTGGCTTGTGCACTCGCCGCTCGCAGCCGTCGACTGCGGTCCACCCTTCTCTGTGCGACGACGTTACGGACATCTTCGCCTGGCTGCGGCTGTCGCAGTCGAATTGGGGCTGGGTCTGCAAGTGGTGCGGGCTCACGATCGCGGCGGCCTCGATTCTCGTGCACCCTCTCTGCTGGTGCTGACTTTGCCAAGACTTCCTCGACTTCCCTGAGGGATTGAATTTGTCGCCTGTGGAGGCGGGCGTGGGCGTCACCCTCCGGCGGCTGTGTTAGTCGCAGGTAGGTTTCGACCGCCATGAGGGCCGAAGCGGGTGTCTTGGGGACGGGGATTCCGTCCGCATCTTCCGTCATGAATGACGACTCCAGATTGCGAGTGAGGTGGACGCGATCAGCTTCTGGCACCCGTGGCATGCGAGCCCTGTGACGTCCTCCTTGCGAGACTTCCTCCGATCCGGCCAAGAACGAGTGTGCTGCCCTCCTGGCACTCGACGCGTCGGCTAGTTCTTTGCGCCGAATCAGATCGGCCTTCTCTTGGCGGACTCGCTCGGACTCCTTCCAAAGCAAGTATTGGACCGCCAGTTGGTCTTCTCGGGGTTCATCTGGTGAAGGGAACGTGCCTTCGTCCACGTGCTTCATGGCCTGGATCGCCATCTCCCGAGTGATGGTGAGTCTTGTCACCCTGTCCGGCATGGTCACCTCCAGCGGGTATACGGGTTCCCCGCCGTTGGATCGTGCTGGGCTGGCCATATAGACTTGCGCGGGGTAAACCCGCCGAGTGGGGCTGATGCTCCCAGTCCTGCTTCCTTCGTCTGAGCTATGCTCAGAGTCGAAGATCACAGCGACGTGGCGGGTGCCACGGTCACTGCTACTGGCGATTCCGCGACGCAGAGGCGCGGTTGGCGAAATTGGCGCAAATTTTGGCTTCGTCCGAGGCGCGGACAAGAAGGTCGGAGTAGACTTGTTCCGCGCCAAGGTTGCAGTAGATGCGATTTTTCTGGTAACCGCGGGTGTGGTCACCGCAGTCGCCTTTGACGCAGTCGTAGATGGTNTCCGCGCCAAGGTTGCAGCAGATGCGATTTTTCTGGTAACCGCGGGTGTGGGTCACCGCAGTCGCCTTTGACGCGGTCGTAGATGGTGCTGACGCAGTCGAAGTAGACGCGATCTTCACGGCAGTCGATGGCACGATCGCCGTGGCGGGTGAAGCCGCGGTCGGCGCAGTCGGTGTAGATCCTGGCGCGTCCGTCGCGCGCAACGTGGCCAGCGTGGGCCGGAGCGTTCCGCGACTGTCCACGAGATAACGCAGACTACCGAAGGTAATCCACGTGCTCTGCTGCACCTCAGCGTACGCCGGGAGATCCGCCGGCGAGTGGTGGACGAACTCGAGGAAGCCGGTGTAGATCGACTCCCTGGCGCTGATGCCGTTCTTCATTGTTGATGAGGCCGACGCAACCATGACTCCAACGATCTGTTCTTTCCCACAGACGGCGCCAATTGACGAGGAGTGGACTCGGCAAATCCCAAGGTTGTACACCCCGGGTTGATTGAGGGGGAGAGAGAGAGAACGTTGGTGGCTGTGACGGCTAACAGGGGGCGAGTTTTACCCAGGTTCGGCCCCTCGAGGTGAGGTAAAGACCTACTCCTGCTTGTCTGGAATTATTGAGGTGGCTACAATGGCGAGATGCAATCTCGCTAGGGTTTGCTTGCTGGTTGCTTGACCTAGACGACGCACCCTCCTGGCCTTTATATCACAGGCCAGGTCTCGGGTGGACGGTGCAGATTGCACGTTACAAGATAAGGAGAACTCTCATCGGCCTAACCGACTACTTGGGCCACCCGGTATACTTCATGGGCTTCAATGGGCTTCACTTGGCGTGACCCAGGTATCACCACCGTGGGGCACCTGAAAGGTAGCCCCACGACAGTGGCGGCACGCCGGTGTCATCGCCCCAGTCTCAGCTATCCGACGCCCTTCGACTGTGTCTGGTCTCGGCAGCACACCACCCTTCGGCTACGCCGGCGGCACTCCGGTGTCGTCGCACGGATTCGGCTTTTCGACGCCCTTCGTCCGTGCCAGTGATGCCCTTTGGTGTGCTTGTGCTTTGGTGCCTACGTAGTCTGCTAACTACTCCTTTGGGCTACTTGCTCCCGGTGTTGAGGCTCTCATCGGTGATCCTCCTCTGGCGGTGGCTAGGTGTTGGCCTCACGGAGGTTTCGGTTAGCCCCGTTTGCTAACATCCCCCTCCCTTAGTGTTTCCCCCTTGTTTCTAGTCGCCTTTTTTCTTGTATTTTCAGTGTCTTCTCTCCTCTTTGTACCCCCCTGTAATTTCTCCATCCGTTGTAAGAACATGGCCCGCCAGGCTACTTTCGAAGAAATGCAATAAACAGTGGGGTTTACACCCCCTGGGATTCTCGAAAAAAAAATATATTTATAGTAGCAAATAGTACATGGTAGAGATACATGAGCTGACTCCAACGATTACAAAATAAAGTCCCAATGCCAATGAGTGTTCTTCCATAATTTTAATTTTAAGCCGCAATGCCAAGACTACGCGCATAGCATAACCATTAAAGTAATCAACCAATATCGGCAAGAGTATCAACACCAGTATTTCATGAAAAAGCAACCGAATAGGCTGGTCGACGTCACTGGAGAGCCGAAAGCACGAATCACCATTGTCGAGGACGTAGCAGTCGGGACAAATATTGCGAGGACATTCCTCTTCACGACAACCATGCAAAAAAAAATCCAAAACCGACCTGGTTAAGCAAGATCTAAAAGACCATATCTAGACAAAATTAATCTTCCAACACCACCACTAACATCGGGAGGAGATCTCGGTGTCCAACGAAGCGTCGAGATCACTTATTGAAGGCATCTCCATTGACGTGGAGGCCAAAAAGAAGATGGCTACCAAATTCCTGATCCAAACTTGAAAACACTGATTTTATTAAAAACTCCACTCCTAAATCGGATTCCCCACCCCTCCTATGACGGCGAGACCGGCTGAGCGCTGAGGGAGGGAGAACCGATATATGGTGGAGGAGGCGGAGGTGGAGACGGCGGCTATATTTTCTCCTCTTCTTTTTTTCCCGTTCGATGGAACTATTGTGAGAGATTAGTTTTTGGAGCACATCGGTGTCAACTTGAGGCAAAAAAGCATTTTGTTTCGCTCGGATGCTTGTTAGTTTACCGAATATGAAAATGCAATCTTATGTCTCTACCAAAGGCAGCGGTATTAAGGGACTATTATGATCGTAGGATTTTCGTATGAGTTTTGAAGTACCGATTGTCCCATAGCATTTGACTTTCAAATTTCTAGCAATGGCTTATTTATAGCAATTTTAGGTGACTTCAATATTTGATTAGGATTTCTTTCCAAGTGCACCAATTTATTCTCGTCGGATTGGAATGATTGCGTCGTACTATCTTATGGAGGAAATTTTACATCCACTCAAACCTCATCTAACAATTCCTTTGTTTCTCCTCTAATGAAAAATGATCTTTGTCCCAAATTCATGTATGTTCCTAATCCAATAGGATTCTGCGAATCTAAGAGGTCCAACTATTCATTTGTTTTGAGAATTCTGCGAATCTAAGAGGTCCTAAAACATATGTTGTATGCTCACAATTTCGTAGGAATCCAAACACAGGCTTAGGCCTTATTTTATGTTTTTCTTTGATAAGTTTAATGCACCATCTATTTTTAGGGCGTGCAAAGTTTATGCCCTAGATAACTTCCCTTTTTTGTAGCTAATGTTTTTAATGCGTTTGTACTCTCTTTACGCCCCCTAATTATGAAAAGGCTTAATTTTTGTCATTTATAAAGATTGAGAAATATGCTCTGCACCCAATCCCATGTCTCTACCAAAGGCAGCGGTATTTATGGACTATTTGGATTGTAGGATTTTCATACACGTTTTGAACTACTGATTGGCCCATAGGATTTGATTTACAAATTTCTACCAATGGCTGCTTGCATAGCAATTTAGTAGTTGTCTTTTGGAGGTCTTCGATCCTTAGGAATTTTTCTGTGTTAGTCGGTCTATTTATAGAATTGGCATGACTGCATCCCACTATCTTTTGATGAAAATTTCCATCCACCCATACACTATGTAACAATTTATTTGTTTCTCTTGTGATGTCAAATGCTGTGTTGTATGCTCACAACTCCTCAGGGATCCAAACACAATCTTCTTGTTTCTCGTGTGATGACAAATGCTCTTTGGCGCAATTTCCTAAACATAGGTTATACGCACATAATTCCTTAGGAATCCAAACACGATCTTAATTAAGCCTAATTTTATTTAATGCTCTTTGAGAAGTTTAATGCACTATCTATTTTTAGTGGAGTGCAAAGCTTATGCACTAGATAACTTCACTTTTTTTGGTAGCTAATGTCCCTATTACTTTATCCTATATTTTTGTAAATGCTTCTATACTCTCTTTTCTCCCCTTAAATATGAAAATGCAGAGTTTTTGCCCATTTACAAAAAATGACGACAAAAAGGGACCACCAATGACAGAAAATAGCATGCCATGACAGTAGCCATCCAATTCATGTAGAAAATGGCATGCCATGACAGTAGGTCAGTAGCCATCCAAAGGCACCACCAGTAAAATTCAAGTGACTAAAAGCATCTTCGATTTGCAAGATTCTAAAACGGATGCGCAGTTAAACATGTGGTAGCAATTTCCTATTCCAGTTTGATATGATCTTGTATGCATCAAAAAAATATTGATTCCATCATAGGAACAACAAATCATTATTGCCAAAATGTGTAAGTGGATATTAAATTTTATTCAAAAAATTCCTAGAGGTTTCACTCCTACAAATCAAACAATTATAAATTAAATCCTCCAAGATAATTATGAAAATCTTTTGATCCAACGAGTTCCTCAAGATCTCGTTTTCTACCTAAGATTACTGATTCTTGCAATATAATGATCAAACCTCTAAATTTATGTGTTTGCCCTCTGGTCTTAGCATCTTTACCTTTTGTTTCACATATGTATTTTCAAATAGCTATTTCACATGGCAAATTTCGTGCTAATCTAGTAAAAGGGTCCTACATTTGGTCGCCATGGCATGTTAGCCGGGACGAAATTGGAAGGAAAAAGTTATAGATAAACACCAGTACATAATGAACAAGTTCAGGGAAGTTTAGTGTTATTTGACTCAAGATAGAAAGCTGTAACGCTGTTAGCCATAAGAAAAGTGACTGGAGCACCCAATCTAAACCAAGCAGATCTAGTGCATTTAAAAAAAAAAAATATGAGAAAGGCATCATGAAGGTGCTACTGCATTTCATAACCAGAAATCTCTGGCAAGCACAACGTCTCATCAAACCATTGACAGCGTACAGAGGATGGCCTCAGGCCAACGAACTTTATTACAGAGATGATTACTTAGCAGTCTGCTGGCTCACGCTGATCCCTAGTCTAGATGCAGAACAAGATCACCCTGATGGCCCATAGTAGTAGTAGCAGCAGTTGTAGACACTTTTAAGCTTCGGCATACCTGTAATCACAGTTGGAAAAGGGCAACTGATTAGATGCAATCGAGTTGACAAAAATACTTGTCATTGCTCACGAATACATGAGAACCACTCACCCCAGTTCCGAAAGCCTGAGGTGTGCCTCCTTGTAGTCCTCAAAGAAAGCCTTCTCATCCTACGGTAAGGATTAGAAAATTTTCAGTATAGTGTGGTGCTCTTGCTACCTATACAGTGACATATACAATGAAAGGAGGACATACCGCAGCATATTTCTCCACGAGAGGGCGGAAGGCAGGGTCAGTCAGCAGGGCTTTGTCACTAGGGAGTTGAATAAGACCCTCCTTGTCACCACTCAGAAGCTCCCTGTGGAAACAAGTACGTTATATACAGATTTACTACTTAATCAAGAAACGAAAGTCAAGCTGCATATTTTCACAACTATGTTTCAGAAGAAGAAATTAAGGGAAAAAAACATAAAGTTCAACCCACTTACGTGAAGTAAGTGTTATCAAACTTCAAAGGGTTCTTTGTCCAGGGTCCCTCAAAACCAGACCTCTCCTTGTGGCACCTTCCCTATTGAAATAACACAAGCAGACTATGTTAATGCTTGCATACAGAGATCAAGTATAATACCAAAGCAGATTGAAAAAATACAAAAACTAACCAGGGTGTGAGCACCAGAGAGGGCAACAATATCCTGATCACTCAAACCCATCTGCTTGCCAAAGACTTGCCTTAAGTGGTCAGAACCTGGTAGAACAGTAAGGAAAAGTCATCAGAAGTGAAGCAAACAAAACAATACAACAGAGCATTCTCGCAACTTGAGCCAACAGGATACTCAAGCCCACTTTATAACAAAATAGTATGGGAAAGTTATTTTAATGCAAATACACACTACAGTAAGGGGCAACCCCAAAAAATTATATGAAATGGCCAAACAAGCAGAGACATGGAAGAATCAATACTATATCCATGTGAAGATCTTTCAACCATTGTGTTTAACAATGGAAAAACAAGCCATTTTTTGGTGAGCCAACAGATATTGGAACATTTTTAAACCAAAGCAAGGATTCTATTTTACAAGTGTTTCATGACAGTAATATTTGTTTTCTAGTGAATGAAAATAGTGTGTCTTAGAATAGTACCCTTGGTTGCATCAGGAAGGCGACCCTCCGGAGGCGGCTGAGGCTTGTCCTGTAAATGGCATGGGTTGGGTTTAAAATGTGCACAGCTAGACAAACAATGAAACATATAAGACATATCGCTGAACTTTAACCCAGAGTACTCACAAGAAATGTATGTTGATTATCACAGATATGGAAAGTATCAAAACTGCTAGTCACAAAAGTTATATGCATGGTAAGATTATCTAAATAGAGTAATTAGAGTAATTTTGTTAATCTGGCCCTCTCAATTTCATTAAAGCCACTACCTCAATATACCCCACGCTATGAAGTGGGAGTGTAACGTGCACAATTCTGCAATGGAAATGAAATCACAAACATACACTTATTGATGGCACGAAGCTCTAACAATATAGTTTTCCTCAGTTTCATAAATGTTTGTTCAATCAGTTGCAAAGATCCAGAATATAGCAATTAGCTACGAAAAGAACGAGCTGTTCTCACTTTGCGAAAAAGTCCTAAACATGAAAAAAACTTTAAGCATTGTAGGGATATGAAATGTTTTTCAACAAATATTTTCTTGAAAGCAAACTGAGTAGACTACAACATAATCTACTAACAAGATACAACCAGGAAATCAGGACAGCCAAGGCATCAGACAGCGTTTGAAAATTTGAAAGATATGAATAGGGGAATACACAGATATGAGTACTATGAAAGATATCTATGCTTATTACGCATGCATTCAGACTAACAGAAATGTTCATTTTGACACAGACGTTCATAATTTTTCAACTTTGTGAACATGTATCCATGTTACAAACCCAACAAAAACACGTGAGCCAACAACAGCTTACAAGATATTACAGTTATTAGTAGTAAAATCTTGTACATTAAAACCATATTATACCTCTTTAATAAAAATAGCAAGCCCGTCAAACAACACAGACGTCGAGGCTACTTAAACGAGACAGCGTCAGCATCAACACATGACAACAACAGATTATGGTATCAGACAAATCTGTGCTGTTAAACTAGTAAGCCGCCGGCTATCGAGTCGACTAATGTATATGCTTTCTCCAAGAGACATCCACCAACCCATACACGAAAGCACATCATGACAAAGGTGCTGCTAGTTAAAAGCCCTAAACTTGGTACCACCAACCTACCTACACTGTCTTCAAAACCGAACTAAATCCTAAAACCCCCGAGGAAACTCCCAAGGTTGAGAAAAGTAGAGAAATCTCACCTCCCTCCCTGGGTGGAAGGGGATAGCGGGCCCACCGGCCACCTCCACGGCGACAACTCCCGCGAGCTACACACGGAGAAAAATAATAATCAGAACCCACGTCGATTCAGATTCGACCAGATCTAACGGAACTGTTGCGGATCGAACCTGGTAGAGATCGGCGTAGGAGATGGTGGGGATCTCCTCCTTGATGGGCTCGAGCATCCGCACGGCGATGTCCAGACCCGCGTTGGCGGCGTGCCCCTGCTCGGCGGGATTCCTCATGGTCCCGAACGGGCCGCCGGTCTTGGACGACACGTCGAACGTCCCCGCGGAGTGCCACCTGTGGCGCGACCACGAGACGGGACAGATCAGGCCACGAAAGGCAAAAAAGAAGAAAAGAACGGGACAGTCGTGGGAGGAGGAGGAGCAGGGGTTATTACGCGAGGCGGAGCATGAACGGGGCGCAGTTCTTCTCGGCGATGAGGGCGCGGAGCTTCTGCCTGGCCTTCTCGACGGCCTCCTGGTACTCCGCGCTCACGACCGGGTAGTTCTTCGCCATGGCTGCTGCGGCTGGGACTGAGATTCTCTCTGATCAGGGGATGGAAGCAGTGGAGAAGAAGACAGGCGAGGCGTATGGGGCGGATGGAAGCCACGCTCCACCCGGGGGTTTATACAGAAGGACGCCGCATCCCCCGGTACAGGGGGCACGGGAAGGTTCTAGGAGGGTGCCTCCTGGCCGTTGATCTTTGATCTGGGGGCGATCGTGCGGTGGGAACCGTGGTACATTTGGGCGCGCGTGATTGGTACGCTAGCGATGGCAAAGTGGGGAGGGGATGGAATCGGCTGCAGCTGCAGTTACGATTTTGCCCGCGCTTTACGACGGAAGCGGGAAGGTGGTGCGGATATGTTGGTCATTTTATCGGGAGTATTTGCACTAAAGCAAGTATAATAAGGTCTAGTCAGTCGGCTATAAGGTTTAAATTAATATATTTATGCTTACATGGAGGAGAGAGTATGAGATAGAATGGAAACGAGCTCTCATGGAAGAGTCAGCTATAGCACGTGCTTCTAGGCGACCTGTGAGAGTGAGAGATGGGCCACCAATCAATAAATTAGTCTATATTTACAGCCAACTATTATACTCGTTGCCTATTAGGTTGGCTATAGATGACATGACATTATGTTATAGCCAACAGTAGGCTATATTATTGTCCTTGCTCTAACGGCGACGGTTCACGGCTTCACGGGGTGGTGGGACACGTGGAATGCGTCGATTGGTAGTGCTGCTGAAAGTAACGCCGTCCCGCTATTTCCGGCCTCTTCTTGGGCAGTGTGCCCATCCTGATCCCTTCACATCATTTAGACTACTCCCTCTGGTACAGTTTGAAGGGCGCCTCTTCAAAATCTGCCTCGTTTTTCCTTATGCGGATCATATCAGACGGTTATTTTTTAAGTTCAGAGATCACTCTTAGAGATGCTCTTACCTATTGACCTCCTACAGGCTACAGCAGTGGGTACACCGGACCAGGCCGTCAGGCAGACCGATGCGTATGCGCGAGCGGTTTGCTCTAATTTCTCATCTTCTTCCTTCCTTCAACAACTGTGCAGATGCCGCTTCGTGGATCTGTTTCTTTTTTTTTTTGAAAGGTCCAGCAATTGCTGGCTCTCATATATTAAGCAGGTAGAATATTTACAGGATCGCACAAAGGCGATAAAGATGAAAACAAAAGAAATGAAAAATACGACAGCGACGAACCGCCACCCTTGTGGCACAAGCTCGGCGCCCTGCGATGTAGAGGCACAACCCTGCCTCAAAGGGCCATGACCACATCGCTTCCCGAGGCCGCCGCCTCGGCGCACACCACCGTCCGGGGCTGCCGCCCCGACTTTCACCGCCCAGACCACAGAGCCACGTCTCATGCCTGCCGCAAACCCGAAACACAGCGAGAACTAAGAGAACTCCAAGGCGACGCCTCCAAGAAGGTAACGACGTGAACGTTGCCGCCGCCCGCTCCAGAGGAGCTAGGGTTTTCACCCGGAGATACTTGAGGCGCTCACGTCGGTAGAGGGTAGCAGCTTCCAAACGACGCAATCAAGAAGGAGAACGACACCCGAGGGTGCCGCCGCCGTCGGCACCTAAGTGCGAGGCTTTCACCTGAAGCGCGACCTCGACCGCCAAGCCCTAGGGCTTGGGCTAGGGTGCAGCAAGGCAGGCGGCGTGGCTCTGTTGTCAACCACCGGTTCCAACTACATGTCGCGGAGGCCGCAACACCTCATGGAGCGACGACCACGCCATGCCGGCGGGAGGCCAGAGACCCCTCCCCGCACCGCAACCACTAATCCGGGGCCGCCGCCCCGGCTTACTTCTATCTAGGGGCACGCCGGCCAGAGAGCAACAGGTCGCCGTAGAGCCGCTGTGACCGAACTACCGCAGAGCATAGACACTGCCGACCCGAAGAACACCGCCGCCAGAGCAGCCGGCCAAGCCGCTGCCCCCACGCCACCAGCAGAGAGCACCGCACCACACCCGCGCCAGCGTGACGGTAGCACGGCCCTGCTAGGCCCAGATCGTGCCCTCCCAGGCCCAGATCTGGCCCGCACGGTCGAGCCCGAGGCGCCCGCCGCGACGAGGACGCCACCGCCCGCTCAGGCCACGGCGCTGCCCACGCAGCCACCACGGCCGCCAACTCGCCGAAGAAACCCGGGGCCGCCGCCCCGGCGCTCCAGCTCCGCCGCCAGCGACACACCGTCCAGGGCGCCGCGTCGCAGCAGCCAGAGACCCCCGCGCGCGAGGGAGGAGGGCCCGCCGCCGCCGGCTACCCCCCAGGCTTTTGCCCGGCGGAGCTACGCCAGACGGCGGCGAGGAGGCGGAGGAGGATGGGGGTGGGAGGTGGGCGCGCAGGGCTTCGCCCGTGTCGCTCCCCTGGGAGCGACGCGGACGCCTAGTGGGGACTAACCGGATCTGTTTCTCATTCTGAAGCTGCTCTCCTTCAGGTTCGTCCCAAAATCGGTAGCACACAGAGTCTAACAAATGGAGAGATGGAAAGACAACGTGACTCATCGACCAAATTGCGACATAGCACCAATGTTTGGTGACAAAGTCTGCTGATCATCACGTGGTAGATCATGGTTCTGCAAACTCTGTAGTACTCTGTAGAGGACTGTAAGGAGGGCGGGTTAGTGCGCAAACTCTGCTCACTAAAATCAGTTCGCGCGTGCGCACGCAGTTGTTAAACAGTTCGAGATACAGTACGAGACACGAAGTTCCTCATCAAAGATAGATACAGATTAGTGGGAAATACACATCTGAACCTAGTGGCATATGTTCCGTTTTCAAAAAACGGATTTCTACATGCTAAAATAATTTGAAAAAAATTCCGGGCATACACATCCACATTCTATGGCGGCGCAAAAAGTTTCGTCAATAAATAATCATTATTTTGGTCTATGTGAAAAAGACAAAAGAATGTCTCAAACAAGTTTTTTTCCAGCATAAAAATTTGTCTTTTTTGCGAAGGCAAAATAAAAGTTTTTTTTTTCACAAAACTTTATGCCGCACACATATTTCGGTGAGATGTACACATAAAATTTTATTTCGAATTTTTACACAATTTAAAACGTGTTTAAAATGCATTTAAAAAAAAAACAAGGGCAGATGCCCCTGAGTGCAGAAAGTGCACTCTCCGCACTACAGCATAAAATCAAGAAATGATCACGACCTTGCCCAAAAAAAAAGAGAAGAACCATGTCGAATTGGCGTCCTATTCGGCTCAAAAGATAATAAAATATACAAAAGCAGGGAATCATAGAAAGGCGTTTGACTGTCGTGGCTTGCCACGGGACCTTGTCCGACCCGGCGGCGAAGCAGCATAGCTGATAGCTCGTCGTCGGTGTGGAAGCATCTTCACCTACCGCAGCAAAGGCGAAGGCGTGCGACAAGGAGTAATGGCCGGCCGCGCGGCGGAGCATCCTCTGAACCTGACGCGGACGTACACGTACGTCCAATATTCAATCGCGCCATGCCGGCGGAGTACTGTCTGTGCACGCAAACTGCAATGACCTGATAGGTGATAGCCAGTGAACCAAACACGTCCTTACACTAGAAATGAGCACTTGACTTTGAGTTGGATTCGTTCGTCGTTATACAAGTTCCACCGTTCGAATCTCATGTACGGGTAGAGTATTACCATGCACACTTACTTGATTAACTAACAACAATATGTCACATCGAAGAAACTGAAACACACACGGATATATGAAGATACCCAATACTCCGATGAAAAAACCATTTTAAAACTAAAATTTACGTGAATGTTATATTGATTTCGAAGACTATGAAAGTGGTTGTCTCCAGCTTTGAACTTTTTGCATTGACATTCCTCCAACACTTCGATGAAAAAGCCACGCAAGAGCAAACTAAAGCATAGGCTAGTGGTAGTGTCGTGGTGGTGCACGAACAGATGCCATAGGTAGGCTTAACTTGGGGCCGATGGACGCTGGAGGCACCGGGGAGGGTTAGCGCGTGAAGACGCACACAGAAAACACACACACACGGTATTACCCAGGTTCGGGGCTCTCGTGAGGAGATAACACCCCTACTCCTGCTTGTCTGATCTATATATGGTGGATTACAACTGAGTTACACAAGGCTCCTTGAGCTGTATGAGATGAACTATGAGCTCTAGGCTCTCTACCGAGTCTTGGAATAGCACTCTGGCTCTCTGGACTAAGGTGTTGTCTTGCGAGGCAGAGTGTCTGGGTTCTAATGAATCGTCTGGGATCGTCCCCGTAAGAGGAGCCCCTGGTGCTCCTTATATAGGGAAACCCAGGGCACAGGGTTAGGGCTGACGTTGGTGCTGGCGTAGGCAGCACTGTGGCCACGTCTGGGCCTCTGACTGCTTCCGTCACCCCTACGTGGCATGTCCAATCCATCAACTCCTGTACACTGCTTCAAGGTACTGCTTCGGTCAACAGCATGGAGGTCTGACTCCCCATATCGTGACCACCGAGTCAAGGAGTAGGCAGCCCATCATGTCCTGCCAGTGGCAGGACGCCTGCCCCGTGATTGTAGGGACAAGACGTGAGCCTTGACCAGACGCCGAGATAGAGCTTCATTCCTCCCGATCCGGCATAGGCATGCCAGATACCTCCTGACTCGGTTTCTCCTTTCCTGCACACAAGAAGAACAAAGAAGATTCCGACATACAATATGCATGATCCGACATCTGGGTATGTCGGTTGGCCTTGACCCGGTTGACTCCGGGTAAGCCTATAAGGTATGTCGGTTTACCAATGACTCGGTCAACTCCGAGTCCACGCTTATTTCGTCATCTTGACCCTACTCGGGGGCTGCCCCCCGACATTAGTCCCCGAAGCTGGCGCGGTCCTGCAGCCTCGGATGGAGGGCCACGGCAGGTTTACCCGAAAACCAGCATTTTTACTGACTGCCGACATAACATATGCCGGCTAAATTCATATGTCGGGAAGCAATCTGCATCCCCACTTGCTATCACACTTTATGTCGGATCGCTCCGACTTACAGGAGAACCCCTGGGCTTCTCCGAGTCATCGGTTCCTCTACGTGGCAGAGCATCTCTGCTTGACGCCTCGGTTTTTGTGCACGGATGGACGTGCCACTGGCACGCACGCCACTTGCGTCACGCCGGTCGCCTTGTATACTGTGCCCACGCAAGCACTCAAGTGCAGTCTTGACCGCACCGCTGCGCGTCGCCTCGGGTCTCGCCCGATCGGGTGTGCCGCACAGAGCCGTTGGCTCGCTGTGGCCCATCGTGGGGCAGATCGCGCGGCAGTTAAGCCGTTACGGGGATCGTGGCGGAGATCGTGGGGTGGTTAATCCCCGTCCGTTACGGGGATCGTGCGCAGAAAATCGCGCGCCCACGATCTCCTCCGGCCGTTCATAAATAGGAGGGAGGGGGTAACTGTTTCCCCCTCCGCATTCACTCCTTCTTCCTCTCTTTCTTCCTCCTGCATCCCAACGCACAGAGCACCGCACCGCCGCACACCTCCGCGCACAGCGTCGCCGCCGTACGCACGAGCGCACCGACGCCGCAGACGCACAGCGCGCAGGTCTTCGCCGCCGTACACCGCAGCACCGCGGTAAGTTTTCTTTCTTCCTTTCCTTTTCTCCTCTTACGCATTTTGCATCTAGATTAGCTGCCTGCCCGCTCTTCCTTGTTCTTCCTCTTTTTCACCGCCGCGCTGCATCGTGCGCCGCCGGTGGCCTTGCCACCGCCGTGCCTCTTTCCTCTTCTCTACTTTCCTCTTGTTCTACTTCTTCTTTACCGCCGCGACGCATCGGCCGTCACCGGTGGTTTCGCAATTTTGCCGCTGTTGCATCTCTTCTCCTCTTCCTTTTCTTTCTTCACCGTAATGCTTTTAATCTTACTGTCCGTGAACCTCTTCTTGCAGATCTCGGCAACCCTTTGCCGATATGTCGGACAACTCCGCCCTCGAGGTGGTAGATGCGGTAGAAGAAGGAGTTGCGGAGGAATCCACCCGGGCCACCTGGGCAGGGACGGAGCCAGGAGTTGATCTCAAGGGGGCGGAACTAGACTGATTAATGCTTGTAATCTGTATGAGGGGGGCTAAGCTAGCTAAAACATCATAGATAAGGAGCAGACATAGCTAATTTTCTTAAGAGAATCATGGCCATAGGGGGGGCGTAGCCCCTGCTCGTCCCCCTTGTCTCCGTGCCTGCACCTGGGAAGGCTCCTACGTCACCCAAGCCGACATAGAATGGTTGATCCGGACTCGGCGGATCCCGGCCGAAGTGGAGTGCCGACTACCGGGTCCAGAGACAGCGCCGGATCTCAAAGAGAGAGAATATGTCGTCTTCCTCGCGCACTTCGAGCGAGGATTCGGTTTACCCGCCAGCACCTTCTTCCGCACCTTTCTCAACAAATTCGGTCTTCAACCTCATCAACTCCCGGCAAATGCCATCACCACCTTATCTGCCTTTGTCTCTTTCACCGAGGGCTACCTCGGCCTCTGGCCCACTCTCAATGCGTGGTCCAAATACTTCCACTTCCGGAAACAGGTCGTCCCGAATCCTGCTGACTCGGACACGCCCAAGGAGATGACTCAATGTGGGGCTGCAACAATCACACCCCGGCGTGGTTCTATCTTTCCCCGGATCTTCGGTCTGGAGTCATGCCGGAAATGGCAGCGCTCCTTCTTCTACGTGAAGAACACGACCGAGGTTGACATGATCAACCTGCCGACATTCGCCATCGGCCCCCCAACCGCACAGCTCAACTGGACGTATAACCCAAGGGACAATGTGGCGGAGGTCAACCACATCCACCAGGTCGTCGAGCAGCTCAAGGGCGAAGGAATGACGGCCGATGACCTGCTCGCAACATTTATCAGCCGCCGGGTCCTGCCCCTCCAGCGCCGAGTCCACAAGATTTGCCACATGAGTGGTCCGCTGGATCCGACCCGGGTAAGCACCGTTGAGCTGGACAACGACCAGATCCGGCGGCGCATCAAGGCCATAGCCCGGACGAAGATGCCGGAGGAATGGGAATGGGGCAAGGAACCCCACAGCCGGAGCAATCTTCCACCGAAAGTAAGTACCTCAGCCGACATCACCTTTTTTGCCGACATAAACCCTCATCTCAGTGCAACTCTGTTCTTCGTATTAACCATTTCCCGTTTCCATTATGCAGAGATTCGGCCGGCAGCAGAAGGAGGACGGAGAGAACCCTCTTCCAACTGGGGTAAGGACAGGATCGAAGCCGACTCGGAAGACCCGGACGACGAGGATAACGTGCCAATTCCCGACGTCGGCTCAATTCCTGCCACGGGTAAGACTCATGCTTCCTCCCTCCAGGACTGGTCTGAGGATGAAGATGACGATTGTCGGATTTTAGAGGTGTATGACCCTCGTCCCGTTGCATACTCATATCCGGTGTCCCCGCCCCCAGCTGACTCGGACGATGTGCTCGAGGTGGCACCCCTCGCCGTAGGACCCAAGGGTGCGGCTCGGAAGCGCCCAGCGGCCGCATCCGCAGATGCCGGAACCTCCGGCACCTCGGGTCCTCCACGGAAGAAGCCGAGGAACAAGGTGATTGTGAAGCGCCAACGCCCTGTCTCCAAGGGGTAAGATTCCCTTTTGCCGACATAAGCCACATACTTTTGTTTATACCTGCTTTCCTCCTACTGACGATATACGTCATTGCAGCATGGCTCCTCTGGATGTCCCGCCGACCGGGTCAACTGACCGGGTCCCTCCGAGGACGCCGACGCTGCCTCGGCCCGATGACACTCGGGTGCCAAGTCCACCAAGGACGAGTCCTGCTGCAGAGACATCGGCTCCGGGATCCGGAGCCGGGAATGTAGACTCGGTTGCTACCGACACTTCGGTGCCCGACCAAGTTACGAATCTCGGTGCCAGTTCTTCGGCCCCCGAGGTAGAGCGGACCGAGGTCTCGGAGGACTCGGAACAGCCGAATCAGCAGCAGCAGCAACAACAGCAGACTCAGCCGCAACAACAACAGCAGACTCAGCCGCAACAACAACAGCAGTAGCAGAAGCAACAACCACCATCTCAGCAGCAGCAAAAATAGAAACAACAGCCACCAGCGCAACAGCAGCAGCAGAAGCAAAAACAGCATCCACCAGCGCCACAGCAGCAGAAACACAAGCAACAACCATCGCCGTCAAAATCGACGTCGACGGCCAAGCCACCACCGCCACCGGCACAACCGCAGCCGCAGCAGCAGACATCCAAAGCTCCGGTTCCTGCAACCGAGAAGACAACTGGGAAGGCACCGGCGAAAACGGTGTCGGCTAACCCGGAAAGGCAGTTGGTTGTGCCACCGAGCCAAGGTGCACCCGCAGCGACAACCACCAGCATCCAGACCGCCAGCTGGGGGTTTGCCCCATTGCGAACCCTTAGCGGGAAAAGCTTGGGCTCCCTTCAGCATTACAACATGGACTAGAACGCTGCCGACCTGAGTGAAGTGAGCTCGCAGTCACCAGCGGGCCTGATCTCAGAGCATCCAGTGGGGCCGAGCCTAGTGGCTCAAAAGATGTCCGCAGCCGACCAAGTAGCAGCGGTAAGTTCTGCCGAGTAAAAGATAACTCGGTTCCCTTCTTTAAAAAAGATATCACTTATCACCAGTCCTCGAGATTCGGGTCGAGTAAATGAGACTCGGCTGAGTAAGGATTACTCGGCTTGAATCTTCACCAATAAGACTAACATTTCTTCTTTTCAGGCTTGTATGACTAAGCGTACTCAGGTGCACCGTAGGCTCCTGCTGGAGCACAAAAAACTCTCTGATAAGTACAAGCTGCTGCGAGCCAAGCTGAGCCAGATGGCTGACTCGGAGTCCAAGGCGGAAGGGCTGGAGAAACGGATCTCGGACCTCGAGGGTAAATCACATTTTGTCTTTCAACTTGCACTTGCATCAGTTTTCACATACTGATCCTGCTATCTTGGCACAGCCGAACAGAAAGAGCGCGATCTTGCGCATCAGGCCGAGCTCAAGAAGGAGCAGGAAGAGGTGTCCCGGCTGAGGGCCGAGCTGGAGAAATCTCGGGGCCACACTGCCGAGGTGGAGAAGTCCGCCGCCGAGGAAAAGCAGCTCCGAGATGAAGAGACTCGGAAGCTCAAGGAGTCCCTTGGGGAGTCCGAGTCTCGCATAACCTCGGCGGAGGGTGAGCTCCAAGCCCTGAAGGCCAAGATTACCCAGTGGGTGGGAGAATTTGCCTCCATCAACGGCCAGCTCGACAGTAAGTCTCCTCTTTTTCTGTTACTACCCTATACTCCATTTTTACCTCCATGCGACTTACATTTGTGTTAGCTCTTCTTGATTTAGAAAACTTCCCCCACTCTAAGGCTGCCGCAGATAACAGCACTAGCAAGTTCCGGTAGAAGAAAATCCTGGAGGGTCCTATCTCGGCAGAGTGGGACATGGATGACCACCTGGTGGCCTTGAAGGCGCAGATGTCACCGCTAAAGTCTGTCGGAGTGGAACTCCTTTCCGCTGCGATCCGGGCTTACTGAAAGGATCGATGAGGTTAACTAGAGGGGGGGTGAATAGGTTAACTACAAATTTTACTTCTTTTTCGTTTTAAAATGATATTGCTCAAATATAAGTTTTCTAGAATATGCAACTAGGTGAACAAACTTATATGATGAGCAAAAGTTCACTAGCACAAGATATAGATATATTAAGCTAGTGATAACAAGTAAAGGTAAGTGAAAAGATAAGCAACAAGATGACACGAAGATTTATCCTGAAGTTCACTTCCCAAAGGAAGCTAATCTCCGTTGGAGCGGCGCGGTGTTCATCAAAGTGAAACACCGGGTAGCCTTGATATGGCACACCGTATCTCCGTTGTGACTTACCACCGATGTGGCGAGGCACTTGTCACTATGTTGCCGTTGAGGTTGACAACTAGAACCTTTACAAGGATGAAGCTCACTCCACAAGTTGGAGGGTCTCCACCAAATGCACCGAGCCACCAAGACTCGATGCCCAAGGCCGGGGCACACACCACAACTTAATTGGTGGCTCCCGGCGATGTCTTCTTAGCTCCCAAAGCTCCGAAGAACAACAAGCTCTTAGGGTTCCAATGAACACCAAGAGTAACAAGCCCCCTCTCACAAATCAAGGGGAAAACGAATCGGTTTGGTAGAGATCGTAGATCAAGAGGTTCTCTCCCAACTCACCAAGTATCAAAGTGATTGATTGGCTAGTAAGAGAGATCTATGTGAATTGAGGTGGTCTAAAATGGTAGAGCTTCAACTTCTTGCTTTTTTTGATAGACAAGTGACCAAGGTAGAAGAATAAGCCCTTAAATCGGTGGTCGCAAAATGCAGCCGTTGGAGCAGTGGCACGAGGCCAGCCGTGGGGCCGGCCATGCCGGGGCAGTGGCTGGGGGGAGGCCGGCCAACCCAGCGTGACCGCAGACACCAGCCCGGCCATGGCCCGGCCATCATGGCCGGCCGAGTAACCGAGCCTGCCCGGCCATGGACCGGCCATGCCGGGGAGGTGACCGGCCAAGCCAGCGTGACAGGGCCCAGCAGCCCGGCCATGGTCCGGCCATCATGGCCGGCCGAGTAACCTAGCCGGCCCGGCCATGGACCGGCCATGCCGGGGAAGTGGCCGGCCAAGCTTCTTCTTCTCCCCTTTTAACTCTTGCTTAAACATCCTGATAAACTCCTTTTGTCGATGTTTCATCGTTTAACCTAACTACACATCTTGAACAAAGGGGGTTAAATATTATTGTGTTGTCATCAAGCATCAAAACATACTTAGGAGATGAGATGTTCTTTCACTTACAGCGTCCTCTGGCCCGGGTGCGAGCATCCCAAGACCGTTGCTGAACTGGCCAGGTGCCTGATGGGTAGTGAGGAGCGACTTGACGATTGGCGATCGTCCGCCGCCCGAGTCGGCGCAAACGAGGCGTTAACGTATGTAATGTCTTGGTACGAGGGAATCGACCTCGAGATGCTCAAGACCGTGCGCGACGGATCAAAGTGGATCTCTGACCCGGAGCTCATCCAGCGTCGTCAAGAGTTAGCTCACGCCCTCATCCAGTACGCTCTGGTGCATAGCTTTGTCCCGGGTGAGCGGGTTCCTCAAGCTGAGGAGATCGAGTACGCCAACGAGGGCGAAGAGGAAGACGAAGAACAAGTGGACGAGGAGATCCAAGCCGACGCTCCTCCCGGCACAGCCACAGGCACCGCTCCTGCGCCTGCGACCGAGGTCACGACCGAGGAACCGGCCAAGACAGACACTGCTCCTTCTGCTCCGAGTAGCTAGGATCCTGCTGCCTAGACTCAGAAAAAACTCAAATCATCAAATCCCCGGAATGCCGGGTGCAAATGTAATATAAACCTTTGGCTTTTATTGTTGGCACTTGGTACTTTACTTTGCACTTTTTTAGCATGGTTATTTAGTATGCCGGATCATTCTGAACCGAGTCCCCGAGTTTACTTTCTTGTTTACCATACTTTGCAACCTTTACTCTTGTCTACCATTTTCGGTGTTTTGACAGTCGAGTCACAAGATTACCGAGATACGGCATACAATACTAAAAAACTTTGAGTCAAAGCTCGGAATCATCCGACATATAAGATAAAGAATTAAGCATAGGATTAACAAACAACCTATGCCGAATCGCGCTTGGGCCAAGTCCCCGAGTTTACTTTCTTGTGTACTAAGTGCCACAATCCCAGCTCTTGTCTACCTTTTTCGGTGTTTGACAGTCGAGTCACGAGACAGCAAAACTTAGCATACAATACTTGAGCCCCCCTAACTTTTGCAATTCACCCTCAATGTGTGCACAACAACAAAAGACATGAGCTCCCCCTAACTTTTGCAATTCACACATCTTTATACTAAGACAAATATCTCTCAACATCATTGAATACACATATAACTATAACATAATCATCATGTACTCAACTAACACATTAGTAATACGGATAGTGATAAGAATGGCTCACCAAAGTCTTGACGTAGAGATAATAAATGGCATCAATTGACTACACATATAACAAGGTCTTGACATAGAGATGATAGCCGAAGATGACATAGTCTTACACATAGAGTAGATAGCCAAGTTCACAAGCCAAGTTCACAAGATGAAACCCAAATTAAAGTTCACTTGAAACACACGAGATAGAAGCAAATGGAAGAAGCAATGATGATGCAGAAACCCCCATATGCAAATTCCCGTTGACAACCTAATAACCTAATATTTCTCCCCCTTTGGCATCAAGACACCAAAAAGAGAGAGAAAACTAATCTAAGCGTTACCCGAAGACGGCCACTCGTTGAACCAATCAACCATGGTCTCAGTCTCAAGGTCAGGAAGCTCGACATCATCACCACCATAGAGATACTGAGTGTTGGTCACGGGGGGCGCTGTGCTAGAACTGGGTCCATCTGACGGATTGACATTGGGGCCAACATTGGGATTAGCAGGAACAGGTGGCAGAAACCAATTTGAGTGTGCAGAAACCCATGTCTCCTCAGGAGTGATCTCACCCTCAGATCCACTGGCAAACTCCATGTTCATGTGCCTTGCCATCAATTTCTGGTTATTACGAATGATCTTGTTGTTCCGATGAGCCTCATAAGTCCGTTTTTGCATATCAATCCCAAAGCAATTCATATTTTTGAAGATAGATTTCCATGTTGTTTTGGGTGTACTGGAAGGGTGAGCTGAGCTTGTACCTTCATCATGAGGAGAGGGCTTAGAGCGCTTGGCCGGAGGAGGATCATCATCACCATGAATATTCATATTGAGAGGCTTGTGAGCAATCAAAGGATAAACCGAAGACCTAGTGGCGCCACACTTGTTCTCAATGAGAAGCTGAAGATAGGGAGCATAGATGGGAACCCTCCTTTTGAGAACACATAGACGCATCTCACTGAGCATGTAGTGCATCACGTCAAGTTTGACACCCTGTTCTTTCTTGCTTTCCAAGTGAAAGAGAAGATTGATCAGCCAGCCACGAACCAAATTCCGTTCCCCATACTTGACATGAATTGTATGGCGGAGAATCCTGTGGAGGACATAATACTTGGGTGACATGAAGGTGACATTGGGAGCATGACATATACCTTCGGCCTCCGTATCATAACAGTGATAAAGATGAGGCTTGGCTGACAACTGACGTTGACCCGGTTCATGAATGCGGAAGTATCTAGAATCAGAGGGATCAATGACAAGGAATTCCAACAAGCGAGCGAAGTCAGCTAGTGTAGCCTGACAAACAGCGGTGGCACTCATCCAGGTCATAGTATTGGCAGTATCAGAGTGAAAGTATACTGTGGCAAAGAACTCCTTGATTAGCTCGGGATTGTAGTCCTTCTTACGACCCATGAGCCTATAAAGATTGTGGAATTCCAGGATTTCCATTGTCTCCGGATAGTGTTGACGAACCCATTCCACATCAAGGAACTGTTGAGGCACATAGGTATTTTCCTTCCGGTTGATGACAAACTCATACATAACTTGATGCATCTTGCAATAGAACCGGGGATCCGAGGAGGTACGGTCATAAATATAGGGATTAAAACCTAGACGGTCCCGTTGGAAGTCCTTTTCCGGAAGAGTGTTCCAATCACTGTGCACAGGCTCAACCTTGTTGGTGACAGTGCGCTGAGACGGACCGACAGTTTTGTTGCCACTGACTTTCTTAGGGCGACGAGCCCGCAGACGCTGATTGATAGGAACATTGTCGGAATCTGTGAAATTAGAGCATAGGGACGAGCATGATGGATAAGTGCACATAACCACATACAAGACTGGGCATAGAGATATACAATGAATGCAAATTGGTGATAACAAGATTTCCTATGAGAGAATTGACACCAAAGCATTCGTTCTAGAATCACTAAGCAATAGAATAAATTTTTTGGAATCGGTGATAACTAAATTTCTTTATGAGAGTGGACACCAATATATTGAACACTAAGGTCACTATGTGGAAAATGAAAATACCATTGCATAGAGATACAACATGAGCACAAATTGGTGATAACTAATTTTCCTATGAGGGAATCGACACCAAAGCATTCATATTAATATCTCTAAGTTAAGACAATGAATATTAGCCACAAAATTAGCATATGCACATAAGTATGTTTATGAGAAACTTAAGACAACCAAACCCACAAGGCTAAGAGATATATGATCTACACAAGATGAGGGAGAGGACACAACTATACCCGAGTCGGAAGCCATCCTTGCCCAAGGTGATTCTTGGATGGAGGGGAGAGATAGAGGCCTCTCACCACCACCAAGAACTTGGGAGATCTCCAAATCCCCACACCAATGGAGGAAATCACTTGGATGGAGAGGAAGATCGGGCCGAGGGGTTTGAGTTTGGTTAACGGATAGTGAAGGGGATGGCTAAACTTGAGTGGGATGGGTGGAGGTAGAGCTTGGGAGGTCTCTCATGGTGGTTGACATGAGATGGGGAAGAAGGGAGAAAAGAAAGAGAAGCCAAAAGAAAAACTGGGTTTGGAAGAAAAGGGCAGAGGGAGGGACGCGGACCAGGCAGTGGCCGGGCTGGCCGGCCATGATGGCCGGGACGCGACCCGAGAGGGGCCGACCACGGAGCCGGCCAGGCCGGGACGGATGGCCGGGGCGCGACTAGCCATCGGGCCTAGAGGGGCCGGCCATCGAGCCGGCCATGATGGCCGGGGTGCGACCCGAGAGGGGCCGGCCAGAGTGCCGGCCAGACCGGAGAATGGCCGGGCAGCCAAACCCAGGCGCCCTGACCTCCAAAAAAATTTCCCGCAAAATTGTTGTGAGAATATGTGTTCTTAGGAGCAATGCTCTTAGCAAGGATATCAAATTCATCTTCATCATTAGCCAACTCCCCCTCCTTCACAAAAACAATAGCATTAGCTAGTGAAGGGAGTTGGTTTCTTCTTCTCATTGGTCTTCTTGGATGTGACTCCAAATCCAAGTCCTTCCTTACCCACAACTCTCCTTTGATTTCTCAAAAGATTATTGAGGTTATTTTCTCCTTGGATGCAAGACACTAGTCCTTTCTCAAGTTGAGCCTTCAACCTATTGTTCTCCAATATGAGAGATGCTTTGACACACAAGGGGTTAGTGGCACAAGCATTTTCATTTACATCCTTATTTTGAGAGTTGTCATGTGACTCCTTAAGAACCTTGAGCTCTCTTGAGAGTGCCACGTGGGCTTTCTCAAGATGCTCAAAATACTTAAGTAGTTCATTGTGACCATTCATAATGTTATCATTTTCATCCATAAATTCCTTAAGCTTACCTAGTGCATGATCACGGTCACCCATCATTTAGATAGATCTAAAGTGGAGATTTGCTCAATAGAATCTTTAAGGCATAGTGCATTATCTAGGGCTTCCTCAAGCTCCGCTATCCTATTAGCATCATCACGAGCGAAACCCTCTAGTACACATATTATTTCTTCATGTTCTTCTATGAGACCATATTCATTACCAAGTTGAGTCATGAAGGCATCAAATGCAATTTTATTTTCACTTTCAAGTAATCTCATGACGTTTGAAAGATCATTAGCATTCATATCATCAAGTTCCTCAACACAATTCAACAATGATGGAGTGGAGGAAATTGAGGGTTTTCGTGAGTGGGTTACCTTTGGAGATGTACCCTTGGCCATAAGGCACTTGTGTTTGGTAGGACCTTGCTTTTCATTCGGGGTTGAAAAGAGAGAATCCAAAGAAGAAGGAATAACCCCATTTGCCATTGCCGCCATGCCAACTTGTTCTTCTTCATCTTCACTTTCTTCACCCCCGGATATGTATTCTTGCTCATTTTTCACCATTGCCCTTTTAGATACCTTCTTCATGAAGTTCTTGTTTTTAGGAAAAAGGTTGGTTTTCTTGACGAGCTTCCCTCCATTCTCAATTCTACTCTTGTAGGGACAATCCGCAACGAAGTGCTCACTATCTCCACAATTGAAACAAGTTCTTGCTTTCTTTGTACTTGAGCCTTCTCTTCCCTTGTTCTTCGTTGCATTTGATCTAAAATCCCCCTTCTTCCACCAATTATGGTTGGCAAGCGCTAAACACTCATTGTGTGACACCCTCTTTTCTTTCTCGGATGGCACATAGGTGGATCCACCTTCATCACTTGATTCTTCCTCATCGTAAGATGTTTCCTTCAAAGCAAGAGATACTTTCTTCATTCCATTCACACGAGCTAGAACATCTTCCGAGGATTTCTTCATCATATTCATGGTGACAAAGGTACCCAAAACATCATTGGGAGTGAGTTCCATGTAGTCCGCTCTTGCTTGAACATTCATTACCATGTTCTCATTGTATGGAATCAAGGTTTGAAGAAATTTTCCCTTGAACCAATCATCATCACAATCCTTGAATCCAACATCATCCTTCATGTCCACAACTAGAGCCTTGAGTCTTCGATATACATCCTCCGGAACTTCTCCATCCTTCATGATGAAATGATCAACTTGCCGTTGAAGAAGTGTTTTCTTTGAGCGTTGCATGCTCACATTGCCATCATACATGGCGAGTAGATACTCCCAAGCTTCCTTGGCGTTTCGGAGAGACCGGATGTGCTCAACACCTTCATTGACCATTGCCTTCTCAAGCATGTGCATAGCATGTGCATTGAGTTGTTCATCAATGATCTCACTTGAGGTCAAATTATTGATATCCTTAGGATAGTATCCCCTCTCAATGATTCTCCATATTTGCATTGAAGAGCTACACACATAAGATTTCATAGAATCTTTCCAATTAGTAAAACGGGCCCTATCTACTAAAGGTGGATTACCAAGATTGTTCACATGTGGATGTTGAACATTAAGAGCATTGTTATAAATATGTCCAAATTGATTTGGGTTTTCATTTTTAGATGAGTGTTCGTCACTTTCTTTTGAATGGGATATGGGATTACCATTTTCATCTAGAGAGGGACTTTCATTTGCATTGCTAGATGTAGAGGCAAGTTTCATTATTAGTTCCTCTAACCTATCCATCCTCTTATCGGATCTTTCCCCCATGGACTCGACTTGTTTTTGAAGCAATTCCATGGGAGTGGGATCCCCCATCCTCCTCTTTAGGTGGTGAAGCCTTTAATAAAGAGACGAGGCTCTGATACCAATTGAAAGGATCGATGAGGTTAACTAGAGGGGGGGGGGGGTGAATAGGTTAACTAAAAATTTTTACTTCTTTTTCGTTTTAAAATGATATTGCTCAAATATAAGTTTTCTAGAATATGCAACTAGGTGAACAAACTTATATGATGAGCAAAAGTTCACTAGCACAAGATATAGATATATTAAGCTAGTGATAACAAGTAAAGGTAAGTGAAAAGATAAGCAACAAGATGACACGAAGATTTATCCCGAAGTTCACTTCCCAAAGGAAGCTAATCACCGTTGGAGCGGCGCGGTGTTCACCAAAGTGAAACACCGGGTAGCCTTGATATGGCACACCGTATCTCCGTTGTGATTTACCACCGATGTGGCGAGGCACTTGTCACTATGTTGCCGTTGAGGTTGACAACTAGAACCTTTACAAGGATGAAACTCACTCCACAAGTTGGAGGGTCTCCACCAAATATACCGAGCCACCAAGACTCAATGCCCAAGGCCGGGGCACACACCACAACTTAATTGGTGGCTCCCGGCGATGTCTTCTTAGCTCCCAAAGCTCCGAAGAACAACAAGCTCTTAGGGTTCCAATGAACACCAAGAGTAACAAGCCCCCTCTCACAAATCAAAGGGGAAAACGAATCGGTTTGGTAGAGATCGTAGATCAAGAGGTTCTCTCCCAACTCACCAAGTATCAAAGTGATTGATTGGCTAGTAAGAGAGATCTATGTGAATTGAGGTGGTCTAAAATGGTAGAGCTTCAACTTCTTGCTTTTTTTTATAGACAAGTGACCAAGGTAGAAGAAGAAGCCCTTAAATAGGTGGTCGCAAAATGCAGCCGTTGGAGCAGTGGCACGAGGCCAGCCGTGGGGCCGGCCATGCCGGGGCAGTGGCCGGGGGGAGGCCGACCAACCCAGCGTGACCGCAGACACCAGCCCGGCCATGGCCCGGCCATCATGGCCGGCCGAGTAACCGAGCCTGCCCGACCATGGACCGGCCATGCCGGGGAGGTGACCGTCCAAGCCAGCGTGACAGGGCCCAGCAGCCCGGCCATGGTCCGGCCATCATGGCCGGCCGAGTAACCGAGCCGGCCCGGCCATGGACCGGCCATGCCGGGGAAGTGGCCGGCCAAGCTGCTTCTTCTCCCCTTTTAACTCTTGCTCAAACATCCTGATAAACTCCTTTTGTCGATGTTTCATCGTTTTAACCTAACTACACATCTTGAACAAAGGGGGTTAAATATTATTGTGTTGTCATCAAGCATCAAAACATACTTAGGAGATGAGATGTTCTTTCACTTACAGCGTCCTCTGGCCCGGGTGCGAGCATCCCAAGACCGTTGCTGAACTGGCCAGGTGCCTGATGGGTAGTGAGGAGCGACTTGACGATTAGCGATCGTCCGCCGCCCGAGTCGGCGCAGACGAGGCGTTAACGTATGTACAGTCTTGGTACGAGGGAATCGACCTCGAGATGCTCAAGACCGTGCGCGACGGATCAAAGTGGATCTCTGACCCGGAGCTCATCCAGCGTCGTCAAGAGTTAGCTCACACCCTCATCCAGTACGCTCTGGTGCATAGCTTTGTCCCGGGTGAGCGGGTTCCTCAAGCTGAGGAGATCGAGTACGCCGACGAGGGCGAAGAGGAAGACGAAGAACAAGTGGACGAGGAGATCCAAGCCGACGCTCCTCCCGGCACAGCCACAGGCACCGCTCCTGCGCCTGCGACCGAGGTCATGACCGAGGAACCGGCCAAGACAGACACTGCTCCTTCTGCTCCGAGTAGCTAGGATCCTGCTGCCTAGACTCAGAAAAAACTCAAATCATCAAATCCCCGGAATGCCGGGTGCAAATGTAATATAAACCTTTGGCTTTTATTGTTGGCACTTGGTACTTTACTTTGCACTTTTTTAGCATGGTTATTTAGTATGCCGAATCATTCTGAACCGAGTCCCCGAGTTTACTTTCTTGTTTACCATACTTTGCAACCTTTGCTCTTGTCTACCATTTTCGGTGTTTTGACAGTCGAGTCACAAGATTACCGAGATACGGCATACAATACTAAAAAACTTTGAGTCAAAGCTCGGAATCATCTGACATATAAGATAAAGAATTAAGCATAGGATTAACAAACAGCCTATGCCGAATCGCGCTTGGGCCAAGTCCCCGAGTTTATTTTCTTGTGTACTAAGTGCCACAATCCCAGCTCTTGTCTACCTTTTTCGGTGTTTGACAGTTGAGTCACGAGACAGCAAAACTTAGCATACAATACTTGAAACTTTGAGATATGTCCTAGTGCCATCCGACATAACATACAAGGGCGACAAAAAGAAACCGAATCGCTCCTGGACCGACTCCCCGAGTCTGATTTCTGTTCACTGCATCTTGCAATTTCTGCCCTAGCCTACCATTTTTGGTTTCTTTGGCATTCGGGTCACAAAATCACAAAGACATAGCATACAGTACTTGCAAACATGGAAACACGATTTTTAGAGCCATCCGACATACAGGAAACAGAGATAAGCATGCATACAGACACAGAATTCACAGCAAGGCAGTCCCCGAGTCTTTTTTTCGGGGTGTCGACATTTCATTTCAGGGTTTCGAGATACATACAGTGAGTCCTTAAGAGTAAAAAGGGCGAAGAAGAGCTACATTCCAAGGTCGTTTGGTCTCCTCTCCGGATCTGTCCATCATGTTCTTCACCTGTGCCTGAGCATCTATAAGATAATATGCATCATTGTTCAAAGCCTTGCTCACAATAAATGACCCTTCCCAAGGAGGTGATAATTTGTGCATCCCAGCGGTGCACTGCACATACCTAAGGACCAGGTCCCCTTCTCGGAACTTGCGAGGATTTACTTTCCGGCTATGGTAGCGTCGGAGATTTTGCTGATATATTGTTGATTTGGACAAGGCCAACTCTCGTGCTTCCTCAAGCAGATCGACATCATTTTCCCGGGCTTCCTTTGCCTCAGACTCGGTGTATAATGCAACTCTTGGCGAGTCATGCTCTATGTCGGTTGGCAGAACTGCCTCTGCTCCATAGACCAGGAAGAATGGCGTATAGCCAGTGGAGCGATTCGGGGTAGTCCTTAGACTCCACAGTACCGCCGGGATCTCATCCAGCCAACAACCCGGAGCACGCAACAGTGGCTCAATTAGCCGGGGTTTGATGCCGGATAAGACTAGGGTGTTTGATCTTTCCACCTGTCCGTTGGACTGCGGATGTGCAACCGATGCCAGGTCTAGCCGGATTCTCTTTTCCTGGCAAAACCGAGCAAAGGCTCCCTCGGCGAAATTCGTGCCGTTGTCCGTGATAATACTATGCGGATGACCATACCTCAGGATAATATCCTTTAGGAATGATACGTCTGTGCGGCCATCACACTTTCTGATTGGCTTCACCTCAATCCACTTGGTGAACTTGTCCACCATCACCAGTATGTGAGTCATGTTACCTCGGGCTGGCTTGAACGGTCCCACCATATCCAGACACCACACTGCAAATGGCCAAGTGATGGGGATAGTTTTGAGAGCTGACGCCGGCATATGAATTTTGTGAGCAAACCTCTGGCATCCTTCACAATTCTGGACAATATCCTCTGCCTGCTGCAAAGCACTGGGCCAATAAAACCCGTATCGGAATGCCTTAGCCACTATGGCTCGGGAAGATGCGTGATGGCCGCACTCCCCCTGATGAATATCTCGGAGAATTTTTCCTCCCTCTTCTGGCTCGACGCAGCGCTGAAGGACGGTTGTCACACTTCTCTTGTACAGCTCATGGTTGATGATGGTGAAGGACTTGGATCGCCTCTGGATCTGTCTGGCCGAGACCTCATCACTCGGTAGACTGCCGTCCAACATGAATGTCATGATGGGCTGTGCCCATGCCGGTACCGGGCGAGCGCCGAGTACAGGCTCCTTGATTTCCATCACATCAACCGACATTACAGCGCCCGACATAGGCTGACGAGTCACCGAGTCCTCCCAAGGAGTCCCCGAGTTCCGCCAAGCAGCTTTCCAATTTTCCAGCACCGTCGCCGAATCTTGCTGAATGTACTCGACATCCATGGAAGTTCCTGGGTCCTGCGGAGCAGTCCCCGAGTCCAGCTGCATGCTCCCGACATCCACGTCCATTGGGACGACGCCGGGTTCCGGATTACTCGGGATAAATATCGATTCGGACTCGGGTGAAGGCTTGATTGATGGCTTGCAAAGATGCTCCAGTGATACCCCGGGTGGGATGGTCTGCCGGTATGACCCGATCTTGGACAACATATCAGCACTTTCATTATCTGTTCGCCGAATGTGGGTGAACTCGCAACCATCAAAGTATCCCGAAATTTTCTGAACATATAACTGGTATGCCGCCATGTTGGCATCCAAGGCATCCCAGTTGCCTGATGTTTGCTGAATCACCAGATCCGAGTCACCATAACAGATGATCCGGCGAATCCCGATTTCCTTGGCTACCTTGAGTCCATGAATCAGTGCTTCATACTCGGCGACATTGTTGGATGCTGCGAAGTGGACTTGCAGAACATGTTTCAGCTGGTCTCGCTTCGGCGAGGTGAGAACCATGCCGGCTCCCAGACCCTCTTTTACTTTGGACCCATCAAAATGCATTCTCCAGTAATTGGAGTCCGGCAGGGACGGTTCATACTGCATCTCGGCCCAATCCACAAAGAAATCGGCCACTGCTTGAGATTTGATGGTATCTCTTCTCGCATATTGCGGCGTGTAAGCTGCGAGCTCGATAGCCCACTTGGCGACTCGGCCACTTATATCCTTGTTGCCGAGGATTTCTGACATAGGGGCCGCACTTACAACAGTTATAGGATGCTCCTGGAAGTAATGTTTCAATTTCTTGGCCGCCATGTAGACACCATAAGTCATTTTCTGGTAGTGAGGGTAATTTTGCTTTGACGTGGAGAGCACCTCACTCAAGTAATATACCGGCCTCTGCACGGTAGCTCCTTCCTCTTCTCGCTCCACCACCACTACGACACTAACGACTCGGTTAGTGGTAGCAATGTAGAGTAACATGGGCTCTCTCGGTAGTGGCGAAGCCAATATTGGCGCAGTAGCCAACATCTTTTTTAGCTCATGGAATGCCGCATCCGCTTGCGGGGTCCAGCTAAACTTATATGATTTTTTCATCAGTTGGTAGAAGTCGAGCCAGCAATCAATGATGTTTTCTTCCAGGTTGTTCAGCCAGATCCGGGCTGGCCCCTCTAGCATTTGCGGCACATACCGCACTGCCCATCGGCGGCTGCCACCGGCAATATGCACAGCGGTGACATAATCTGTTAGCATGTCCTCTGGCTTAGTACTGCCATCATATGTCTTGGCACCCCGGGGAAGCTGGAAGTTCGGCACCGGTGCCTGCTTCATTATCCGGGGTCCAAAACATGCAGGACCCGGTGGGCCTTGCTCCTCCAGGAGTTCAGACAGATAGATTCTGTCAAGCTTGTTGCGGACATCATGTGCCGGCAGCTGGCGAGCTCCCAGCCTAGCACCGAGTGCACCCTCAGTCGCCAGATCCCTGAATCTTGTGTACCCGGCCCGCTCCATGGCCGAGTAACCATCATCGTATCGGTCGGCAGCCTGTTCGGCATACCCGGCACCCTGTCGTTGCCGAGGTGGATTGGGTACCGGATACCGAGGTGGCTGACCCGGATTTGCCGGGTTAACCCGGCTGGTTCCTTGCCTGCCCTGAACGGGTCCTGGGGCTCCCTGATCGGCATTGCCCTGTCCAGGTATTTGTTTTCCGGCATATACCGGATCATAAGCTTGCAGCTTCTTGTTCTTACCAGAGTTCACACTCCGGTCACGGCTTCCGCCAACATACGGCGAAGAGGCCTGTCCCTTGGACACTCCCCCGGCACCGCCAGTTGAGTAGAGGTACCGGGATCCACCTACATCCGGGTTTGCATTCCGGAATGCCTCATTCTGACGATTGGCCACAGCTACCAACTCGTTTACCCGGTCCTGCTGCCTACGACGAGCATCACCGGACAATCTAGGCAACTCTGCTATGGCAGCCTCAGCAGCTCTAAGGTTCTTGCCAGGGGTACTGTACTTTGGCCTATCTGCCGACACATGGCTAGCAGTTCTACTAGATCTGCCTCTACCATCTCTAGCTATCTCGGCATTGAGGTCTCTACCTCGAGCGCGTACCTCATCTATGCGACTAACCGGGTTTGCTACCGGCGTGAAACCATGAGCTCGGTTATACTCACGGAGACAAATGTCAAACTCCTGTCTGACTCGGGCGACCTCCTTGGCCTCCTGGAGTATGATCTTGCGCTGCTCATCTAGCTCAGCCTGGGTTAGAGCAGCATCAGCACTGGGAGCAACTGGAGTTGCCAGCTTCTCGATCACAGCACACGCGATGTACCGGCCTGCACCGTGCGGTTCTCCGGCCTCTCCAGCGGCGGGCGTGCCGTCCTGGCGGACCTGGTGCTGACCTCGGCCTCCCCAGCCGTAGCACCGCCGGTACCAACGACTGGAGCGGTCATCATGACCTCTGCACAGCTAGCGGGGCGAGCGGTACGCCGGCCGCGAGCTGCACAGACTGCGGGAGGATCCGCAGCAACCTGCACCCTTTCGGGAAACCGGCAGGGAAGCTCGGTGGCGACGTAGACCGTGAGCGAGCCGAACTCGATGAGGCAGCCGTTCCGGGGTAGCGGCCTGCTACCGAAACAGCCGGCGTTGTCGCTGACGACGTTGAGCGAGCCGAACCTGTGGACGAGGCCATAGAGAACACGCTCACCCGAGGCGATGAAGGAGCCCGTCCGGATGAACACACCAGCCAGCGCCGCTGCTGGCCCCACGGTGGGCGCCAACTGTCGTGGTGGTGCACGAACAGATGCCATAGGTAGGCTTAACTTGGGGCCGATGGACGCTGGAGGCACCGGGGAGGGTTAGCGCGTGAAGACGCACACAGAAAACACACACACACACACGGTATTACCCAGGTTCGGGGCTCTCGTGAGGAGATAACACCCCTACTCCTGCTTGTCTGATCTATATATGGTGGATTACAACTGAGTTACACAAGGCTCCTTGAGCTGTATAAGATGAACTATGAGCTCTAGGCTCTCTACCGAGTCTCGGAATAGCACTCTGGCTCTCTGGACTAAGGTGTTGTCTTGCGAGGCAGAGTGTCTGGGTTCTAATGAATCGTCTGGGATCGTCCCCGTAAGAGGAGCCCCTGGTGCTCCTTATATAGGGAAACCCAGGGCACAGGGTTAGGGCTGACGTTGGTGCTGGCGTAGGCAGCACTGTGGCCACGTCTGGGCCTCTGACTGCTTCCGTCACCCCTGCGTGGCATGTCCAATCCATCAACTCCTGTGCACTGCTCCAAGGTACTGCTTCGGTCAGCAGCATGGAGGTCTGACTCCCCATACCGTGACCACCGAGTCAAGGAGTAGGCAGCCCATCATGTCCTGCCAGTGGCAGGACGCCTGCCCCGTGATTATAGGGACAAGACGTGAGCCTTGACCAGACGCCGAGATAGAGCTTCATTCCTCCCGATCCGGCATAGGCATGCCAGATACCTCCTGACTCGGTTTCTCCTTTCCTGCACACAAGAAGAACAAAGAGGATTCCGATATACAATATGTATGATCCGACATCTGGGTATGTCGGTTGGCCTTGACCCGGTTGACTCCGGGTAAGCCTATAAGGTATGTCGGTTTACCAATGACTCGGTCAACTCCGAGTCCACGCTTATTTCGTCATCTTGACCCTACTCGGGGGCTGCCCCCCGACAGGTAGGAAGGGATTGATGGCTTCCCACCCATCCGAGTTAGAGTCCTCTTACTCGGAATTTTAGTGAGTTTGCACCATTGAATTCTTCTTAAGTCAAATGCAACGGAATTTCTCTCTCGTTTGTCTCGCTTGAAAAACGCTCAAGACCGAACTTGTACAAGCTGGACTAGTCTTGAAGTTATCTAAAGAACCGCGTGAATCACATAACCCAATATTTGAGAATCTTAGATCGCCAAACAGGTTGTGGACATGTCACATCTTTAGTATGGAAAACCACCATAATACCAATTCATCCCCGTGCTGTCGGGAAAAAAGTTTGTGAGCACAAAAGATCGAAACATGGAAACCATTGACAAAACCAGACTTGAGATCACAATCGTCGTCCCACGGTAGCATCCGACGATAGACAATCAGATCATGAGTCAGTGATCTACGGGAAAAAGCACCATAGACACTTCGACATTGACGATGTAGGCCACGACAGCCGCACAGGGACAAAAATATAACGTGGAACTTTAGTTAGACGTGACGTCATTTCTATCCTCGAAACATTACCACAACACACAAACGGCTATCAGAGTAAACTAGTTGCATTTGTGCTTCTCCCCATCTTCTAACCCTAGAACCACTGTAGTAGAGGAGGGAAACATGGGAGGTAACAAATTCATTCTAGCAGCTAGGTCAATCTTCGAGCGTCATGGGGTTTCTTCCGCTTGTTACGTAGGAAATTTTTTATTTTCTATGCAACGACCCATTCAGTGGTATCAGAGCCTAGATCTATTCGTAGCTGTTGGTGCGATTAGAACACAAGGAGTTGTGGGTGTTGATGTTTTTGTTGCTACCTTCCCATGTGCATTTTGTATCTCGACGGTATGGTGAGATTGAAGCGGCCCGGACCAACTTTACTCGTCCGCGTACGAGAGACCGGTTCCACGACTGACATGCAACTTGTATTGCATAAGTGGCTGGCGGGTGTCTGTTTCTCTTGCTATAGTGAGATGTGATCTTCAACGGAAGGCCTTTCAAAAGGATATAAAATAAGTAACTTCACATCACCGTTGTGGCTTTGCGTAGATTAGAACGGTTCTATCTCATGACCCATAGAAGCCACATAAAAATTGCATAAACAAAATAGAGGACGTCTAACTTGTTTTTGCAGGGTTTGTGATGTGGTATGGCCAATGTGTGATTTGTGATAATGTATGCAATGATCATGTTTGTAATCTTTCACGACTTGCATGTCGATGAGTACGGCAACCGGCAGGAGCCATATGGTTGTCTATTATTTTATGTGACCTGCGTGTCAATGAATCACCATGTAATTGCTTTACTTTATCGCTAAGAGTAGCAATAGTTGTAGTTGCAATAGTTGGTGATGGCAACCATGGAGGAGGCGCCATAATGTCGGTGATGATGGAGATCATGCCGGTGCTTTGGAGATGGAGATCAAAGGCACAAGAAGAAAAGGCCATATCATATCACAATTATGAATTGCATGTGATGTTAATCCTTTTATGCACCTTATTGTTATGCTTAGATATGATCGCGACGGTAGCATGATAAGGTGATCTCTCTAGTTAATATCAAGATGTGTTCTCCCCTGGTATGCACCGTTGCAAAAGTTCGTCGTTTTGAGACACCACGTGATGATCGGGTGTGATAGACTCTACGCCCACATACAACGGGTGTAAGCCAGATTTACACACGTGGAAATACTACGGTTTCCTTGACGAGCCTAGCATGTATAGACATGGCCTCGGAACACAAGAACCGAAAGGTTAAACACGAGTCATATGGATGATATGATCAACATGGTGATGTTCACCTTTGAAGCTACATCATCTCACGTGATGATCGGTCGTGGTGTAGTGGATTTGGATCGTGTGTCACTAAACAACCAGAGAGATGTTGAGTTTAGTGGGAGTTCATGTAGTAATTTTGATTAAAATGAACTAAAATTATCATAAACAAAAGACCTAAGATGTCTTTGCAAAACAAATCCTTGTAGATCATGGCCGACTATGACCAACTCTTCCTTGCTGAAGAGTTATGTCTCGATGGGTCAAACTTTGTCGAGTGGTACCTGCGTCTGAGAGAAGTCCTCCACATCCATTCTGAGCTCTACGTGTTAGATGAACCTTTAGAAGATAAACCCGATACTTCTGCAAGTTATGAGGATCACATGGAGTGGCTCGAACAGAGGACCACACACTTGAAAGTCGAGTGGATGATGTGCACCTTCATGAATTCTGACCTAAGTAGACAATTCACCGACTTGAGTGCCAATGAGATTGTCGCTGAGCTGAAGAATAGGTTCTTAGCACAAGTCAGAATTGCAAGGTTTGATTGTTTGAATGAATTTCTTTCAACTAAGATGGAAGAAAACTCTTGCTTGGAACAACACCTGAGGAAAATGCATAAGATGTATTATACTCTGGTGGATGTTTGGAACTACGAGACGATTTCGCGATAGATGGGGTGGTGCGCTCGCTTCCCCCCAGCTTCAAGAATTATGTCAGAGACTATGTCATGGGAAGGGATTCGATCACTTTCTGTGAGTTTGTGTCTCGGCTGCATCATGTCAAAGTGGAACCCATAGCAGGAGAAGTTGACAATGCAGAAGGTATATAGTGATATACAAGTTATAAATGTTTAAGTCCAAATTGCAATTGTGGCGGTTCTGATAAGTATTTGATACTTATTCTGTTTTATGAAAACAGGACCTGCTACTTGAGATTTGCATAGAGGATCTGGAAAGACGTTGCGGAATGGTGGCAATCAAGGAGTTGATGCTGGCGACGATCTGTCTCTACATTTATCGTTTTTGATTAGAGGATTTGAATAAGTTTTGTAATCGAATTAAGTGTGATTTTAATTAGTGTGTCTTGCTTATGTGAGACGGTTATTCATGTTAAAGAAAATAGTTGTTCTATTTTCATGAGTAATCCCTCTTGGAAATCACAAGTTTTGATTATGAGTGTATTATTCTTATTATAATCTAGATGATAAATTGGTTGAACATTTATAAATAAGAAACATACTAAAAGGATATCTAAAACTTAATAATGACAATTTTATTCATGCTAAGTATTGTGAAGAACATTTTGATGTTTAACACATGCGTCTTGGTTGAAATAGCGTGACTAAAAACACCACCACTTTAGAAGTGTGCCGTGAATTGCTGGAAAAACACAAGTGTTGGGTATGTTTTCAGCAAATATTGAGTGTCATTATTTTGCGCGCTCCATCATAAATAACAAGAGTAAATAAGTTGTATTTATTTTGAGTTATGATATTTGATAAGATCAAATAAATTTTTGGAGCATAAGGATATTAAGTTAACAAGATAATTAAGTCCTTTTGATTTGATCAAAAGGGACTGACAATTGAGTTATTGTTTAGAATGGAGACTTGTGCAAAGTGTTGTCACAAATTACATAATTTTAGAATTGTTTCAAAGGTGTTTGATATATCCTGAAATTTTGTAATCACGCTCTATTAGATATTGTGTGGTCTAGCAGAAAGGGATTTATTTTCAGGGTTTAAGAAAAACATTTAGATATATCTGTAAGACAGAAAACACTCAAATTAAATAAGGATCTATTTAATGATTCGCATAAATGATTCCATATGAGATATGTGATGTCGTGGTAATTATGAGGTAATTGGAAACCAATGCGAATAAGTATTTTGTAGTGTTTATTCATATGTGACTATGGATAAGTTTTCCACAACATGAGACTAAAAGGGGCAGACCAAATTGTTGGTTGTGCTAAGTATTTTAGTGGTTTGTCATGAAAAGGTTTCATTGATAAAAGAGTTGATGTAATAAATGAGAAACAGAAATAAGGTTATTGACCTTACCTTTAATGTATCGAGTAGCACAGGGGAAAGTGTTCCTGTTGGTGTTATTACTTGACACATAAAGGAGGAATTAATGATGATGATCATTGAATTTCGAATTCAGTTTTTCTAAGAATAGTAGGATTCAAGAATATACAATTTTGACATGTTGCAAAATAATATTCATGATTTACTTGTCATGTTTAAGAAACAAGACATACCTGCGAACTACAAAAGAAGAAATAGAAATCTAAAATACGAAAGTGACTAAGAGTCATCCTATAATAAGTTTAAATCACAAAGTAATTGTTACTTGATTTTGTGAAAGTGATGTTTCACATATTTATTCCTCAAAAGGGGTTTTGTAGAGAATAAATAAAACTTAAAGCTAGCAAAGTACTAGTGTTCGTATATGAGTTCTCGATTTAAAAGTTAATTAAGTTTTTGGAGGTGTCCCAAATATTGAGAAAGTGCATAAGAAACTGAGTGGGATCTAATTAAAATATGTGGTGATATATATTAAGTTAGAGCAGAAACTATTTTCCATGATCAAAATATGTGGTGACATATGTTTGAGTGGGAACTAGTTAATCATGGTCAAATATAAAGATAACATATTTCTGAGTGGGAGCCAAAGTGGTTTTACAATTTAATATGTATATGGTGTATATTTGAGTGGGAGTTTACAACATCTTGCTTAAATGGAATAGAGATTTCATAAATGTCGTAAATAAGTCAGGAACCAACGTATAACTTATGAAGTTAGTTTGAACGACAAATATCTATGGAGATAGATGTATTTGATAAGCATTATGTCAGGATGTTTAGCCTAAGTAAGATTTTGAAGGAGTTCAAAATAGAACAAGAAAAGAAAGGTTCATTTGCTTGTGAAAAATAGGTGAAACATTGAGTTGATAACTCAGTACAAGAATAATGGTTGGAGGATATGTTTTCGCTATGAATTGTTCATAGGACTAAACATATAAGAACCATAATTTTGTAGTTGACGAAACGTGACCCAAGTTCTTGGTTAGAAGAACGTGTTAGGATGAGGAGTCAGTTTAACATGGAGATGAGATAATTAAATCTAGAAATTGGTAGACTTGGTTTAAGTCATGGACACCAAACTAGATTGGATATCTCATAAAGGCAGAAGCGCAGCGAAAGTGTGATCGAAAATATCGAAGTGGCATGATTGCACTGTCGATTTGTTGAGTCTACAACATATAGGAGTATATGATTAATTCAAGGATTGAAAGATTTTGGTTTGAGAAATTTTGTTTCAAGATTGAGTGAGTTCTGGGTGCACATGCTATGTGAAAGTTCTTTTGACTGATCATACGCCATGTAGTCATCAAAGGGAAACGAAAATCTCACTCTGTAACCAAATATATTATATTCATCATATGATGATGAGGTTTATCATGTGATGATAAGAGATTTATCATGTGATGATAAAGTAATGTCAAAGTAGGTGACATTGACGTTTTGCAAAAACATAGAGAACAGTATAGTACAGAACACGGACATAACCTCTTCCACGAGCAAACATGATTAGCACTGAGACTCCAAGGGTGTTGGATCGAGAAAATGTAAACTAGATTATTGACTCTAGTGCAACTGGGAGACTGTTGGGAATATGCCCTAGAGGCAATAATAAAATGGTTTATTAGCATATTCATGTTTATGATAATAGTTTATTATCCATGCTAATAATTGTATTAATTGGAAACATAATACATGTGTTGAATATAAACAAATAGGTGTCCCTAGTAAGCCTCTACCGGACTAGTTCGTTAGTCAAGAGATGGTTAGAGTTTCCTAACCATGGACTTATCATAGTCACTTGATAACAGAGTCACATCATTAGGAGAATGACGTAATGGACAAGACCCGATAATAAAGAGTTGCAATTGATCGTGTCACACAAGTTTCATTGCTAACATCTTTTGTATGCCAAGTATAGTTTCCTTAGACCATGATATTATATCACTCCCGCTTACCGGAGGAATACTTTGTGGACATCAAACGTCGCTTCGTAACTGGGTGATTATAAAGGTGGCTTTCAGGTATCTCCGATGGTAGGTTGTTGGGTGATATGTATCAAGAGTGGGATTTGTCCCTCCATGTGACGGACTAAAATATCTCTGGGCCCACTCGGTAATATAACATCTGGAAAGTTTGCAAACGTGTGATTAAGAGTAATCACGGAGATCCTATATTATGGACGAGTAAAGAGAATTTGCCAGGTAACGAGATGGAACTACACATGGAGATATTGACGATCAAATCTCGGGCAAATTAAATATCGTGAGACAAAGGTAATCGTATACGAGATTAAGAATCTCCGGCATCGTGGTTCAATCGATAAGGAACTTCGTTAAATATGTAGGAGTCAATATGGGCATCCCGGTCCCGCTATTGATTATTGATCGGATCATGTCTACATGTTCTCAAACCCGTAGGGTCACACACTTAACGCTCCGATGTAGCTAGAGTTTGCGATGAGATAATTGATGGTATGAACGAATATTGATTCGGAGTCTCGGATGAGATCCTAGATGTCACGAGGAGATCCGGAAGAGTCCGGAGAATAAGATTCATATAAGGAAAGTGGTTTCCGGAGGTGTCGAAAGGTTCCGGAATTTTCTGGAAGGGTTCCGGAATTTTCTGGAAGGGTCTAGAAGTGGGGCCCACCTGAGTGTGGACCCACATGGGCCAACGTGGTGGTGTAGCAGCCCTACTGGGCTGGCCGCACCATGGCAGACTGGCAGCCCACTTGGCTAGCCGGCCAACATATGGAAAAGGGAAGTGGAGGCCTAGTCCATCTAGGAGTGCTTGGGGGCTAAGGCACCCAAGGGCAGCCGGCCCTAGATGGGGCGCCCCAGCCCTTGCCCTAGCAGCCACCTATATAAGGTGGGGTGCGGCCAAGGGAGGAGTGGACCAAGCCCTGGCCGTCGGCCCCCTTCCCTATGCCCTAGCCGCACCCGTCCCTCCTCCTCTCTCCCTCGCGTATGGCTTCTCGAAGCCCTGCCCGTAGGAGAACTCCACCATCAACACCACCAAACCGTCGTGCTGCTGAGATCCATCTAGCCACTTTCACCTTGCTTGCGGGATCAAGAAGGAGAAGTCTACATCGAGCCGTACGTGTGGATACCGCGGAGGCGCTGCTCGTGCGGTGCTTCATCGGATTGGATCGAGGATAATACATCTCCTCATGACTAGACGAGTCTAGTTGCGGGGATCGACTAGCCAACCCTTGCACCGTCAAAACGTTTGCTTGATCTTCAAGGGTAAGAGATTGGATCTCCACTTTGCTACTTGCATCCCCAATAGATCTAGATCATGGGGTTTCTTCCGCTTGTTACGTAGGAATTTTTTTGTTTTCTATGCAACGACCCCTTCACTCTTCCCTTCACCACTAATGCTTCTCAGAGCATTGCTGCAATCTGAGCCCACCCTCATCGTTTGCAAGAGAAGATCAGCCGCAACTGCTAGCCCTTCCCTACAAGCCATGGCCTCCAGCGTTTCCGCTTCAGTGACGCCCCGGAGCACCACTGAGGATGCGGCAATGAACGTACCGTCCGCGCCGCGAACGACAGCCGCCACCGATGTCGTGTTTGTGTTCTTTGAAGTTGCGGCATCCACGTTTATTTTAACCATGTCAGCTGGTGGCGGGATCCAAGCAGGACCTCGTGACGTCTGTACTCGACGTCCATTAGCTGCTGGTGCCATAATCTGTAATTCTGTAATAAACCTCTCTACGAAGCAATTCGTCGACAACGGGCTTTGAAAAATATCTTCGTGGATTGCTTTCCGCCTTGCGTGCCACACTGCCCATAGGGTAACTAGCGTCCTTGTCAGATGAGCATGCGATAGACCTCTGATGATGATCGCTAGCCATGCCTTGGCGTTCGGCTCCTGCAGACTCCCTATCAAGTCGGTGATTTCATCCGGTGCCAGGGCCCAAACTGAACGTGCCATGTTGCACTCTAACAACGAGTGTCTCCAAGAATCCTGCTCCCCACATATCAAACATGCTCGATGCGATGCCATGTTCCTGTGGTTTAAAACATCCATCGTTGGAAGAGATTGCCTAGCAAGCCTCCATAGGAATACTTTGATTTTTGAAGGTACTTTCACTTTCCAAAGTTCAGTCCATTCCTTCTCTCGCTCCTTATCTCCCGACGAACCAGCTCGCTCATCAAGCCAAGCCGTCCTCCTATCTCTGGTAGACACCAACATACGGTATGCGGACCTTACCAAAAAAATCCCGCTCTTCTCATAGTTCCATGCCCAGAAATCTTCTTGTCATCTCGTGCTTAGCGGAATATTCATAATTACTTCCCTATCCATAGGAAGGAAATAGGTACACAGTTTCTACATGTCCCACGTCCCCGTGAAAGAATTGATCAGCTCGCTGACCATCTGTGGAGGTTCATCACTAATACATGCAATAGGGCGAAGCATACCGTTCCTTGGCAACCAGTTTGTATTCCAAATGTGAGTCCCTTCTCCGGTGCCAATTCTTCGGATGAGCCCCTGCTTCAAAACCTCTTTCCCATCACAAAGGGCACGCCATATCCGCGAGGATGACGCGCCTAACTCTGCATTCAGAAAACTGCCTTGTGTGAAATAGACCACCTCGAGTATACGTGCACTCAACGATTTCGGATCCTCCAGAATCCGCCACGCCTGCCGAGCAAGGAGGGCGAGATTAAATAACTCGATATCACGAAACCCCAGCCCTCCAAGATGTTTGGGCTTTGTCATCTCTTCCCAAGAGACCCAGCAAGTTCGTCGCTTGCCTTCCTTGCTTCCCCACCAAACCTTGCGCAAGAGGCTATTAATATGTTCACATAATCCCCTGGGGAGCCTGAAGCAAGCCATAGAATATGTCGGAATCGCCTGGGCCACTGCCTTAATTAAAACTTCTTTACCCGCTGCCGACAACAACATCTCCATCCAACCTTGTACCCTCTTCCACACCCGGTCCTTAAGGTACTTGAAAGCCCCATTAAGCGAGGTACCAACATCAGATGGCATTCCCAAATACTTATCACTCAAGGAAACATCATAAACATTAACTATTGCCTTGATTTCTTCCCTGATACGGTTCTCTACACCTTTTGCAAAGTGAATTGAGGACTTATCCAAATTAAGTTGCTGACCCGACGCACTACAGTAAACTTGCAGCACATCTCTCACCTCATGTGCATTCTCCCTATTCGCTCTGAAAAACAGCAGGCTGTCATCTGCAAATAGTAAGTGACTAACCACCGGGGCCGATGACGCCACTTTAATACCATTTAAGTTCTATGACTGACTTCTTGATTTTAACAGGCACGAAAGGCCCTCTGCTGCCAACAAAAAGAGATAAGGAGAAATAGGATCACCCTGACGGCTGCCCCTGGAAGGTAAAAAACTCTCAAGCTGATCACCATTAAACAAGACAGAAAAAGATACTGTCGTTACCAGGCGCATCACCATCTCCACCGAGCGTTGATGAAATCCCAATCTCAGCATAATAGCACGAAGGTAATCCCACTCAACCCGGTCATATGCCTTCCGCATATCCAGCATTAAAGCACAACATCTGGTCTCACGTGCTCTCTTGCGCTTCATGAAATACAAGCACTCATATGCCGTGATAATATTATCCGTGATCATTCGTCCAGGAACAAAAGCAGATTGATCCTCTGATATAATCTCCGGTAGAATTCCCTTCAGCCTGTTCGCCATAACCTTAGAGGCTATCTTGTAGATCACATTACACAAGCTGATCGGTCTGAATTGTCCAAGCTCTTCAGGACTTGCCACCTTCGGTATGAGGACAATAAAAGTTTTATTAATGATTGATGGGTCATCCTCTCCTCTCAAAACCCTCAATACTACCGAGGTCACCTCATTACCACAAATCTCCCAATGCCGCTGGAAAAAGTGTGCCGGAAAGCCATCCGGGCCTGGAGCCTTTGTGGGAAACATTTGGAAAAGAGCCTCCTTTTCCACAAACGGTTTAGCAAACCGTCATTCATCTCGGGGGTTACTTTGATTGGCACTATATCAAGACCTCATCCATATTCTGCGTACCCTCCGATTGATACAAGTTTTTATAAAAACTCGAAGTAACACAATGCATCTCATCTACGTCTTCGGTTGTGATGCTACAAATGCGGGAGCGCGCCTAGTAAATGCGGCCCAATCGATGGACTAGTGGACCATCATGCTTCCTGGATACCCAATACAGTAATCCCCAAGGAAATCAGGCTCAGTAAAAAAATTAATTCAGGTAGCACGTGGATGTAAAAAAAAACTGGGCCCGGGGTGTACTGCAGTACTGGCAAGTGGCAAGTGACCACGTCTTCTTCGAGACAAGAAAAAAGCAATCACGCCCGAAAACACTTAGCATGTGCCAATGCATCGTATCTTAGCATGTTAGCATAGGAGCATTAAAAATTTAAGAGACAACTAGTCCAATGCATTGTCTCTTGTGGGTTGTACCTAAATTAAATGATTTGGAGCTCATGCATCCATATGATTGGGTTAGCAACATTTTTTTTATGGCCACGTGCAAAACTTGTATGTTAGCTAAGGCCTATGCCAATGGAGGTTTCTTTGCACGGTTTCATAGACATTTTGTTTATGTGGCATGTTAGTTAATGAAGAAAGATATAGGCAAAAAAATGTTTTAACCCAATCATATGCATGCATGTGCCACAAATCATTAAATGTAGATACAACTCATAAGGCCTATGCCAATGGAGGTTTCTTAGCACGGTTTCATAGGCATTTTGCTTATGTGACATACTAGTTAATGAAGAAAGAGATTGAGCTTTAAGGCCTGTGCCAATGCATCGTCTCTTAGCACGTAATCATAGGAGTAATAAAAAATTTAGAGACAACTATGCCAATGCATTGTTTTTTATGGGTTGTATCTAAATTTAATGATTTGGGGCTAATGCATGCATATGATTGGGCATGCAATATTTTTTGCCTATGACTATGTGCAAGTGTTGTATGTTAGTTAAGCTAATACCACACTATCTCTCTTCAATAACTACTATGTCACATAAGCAAAACACATATAAAACCGTGCTAAGAGACTTGCATTGGCACAGGCCTAACATACAACCTTTGCACGTGGCCATAGGCAAAAAGTATTATTAGACCAATCATATACATGCATGAGCCTCAAATCATTAAATTTAGATACAACACATAAGAAACAATGCATTGGACTAGTTGTCTCTTAAATATTTATTACGCCTATGATAACGTGCTAAGAACCGATGCATTGGCACAGGCCTAAGAAATAATGCATTGGACATGTTGTATCTTAAATTTTTATTACTCCTACGATAACGTGCTAAGAGACGGTGCATTGGCACAGGCCTAAGCTAGAACCTCACTCTTTCTTCATTAACTAACATGCCACATCACCAAAATGCATATGAAACCGTGCTAAGAAACTTGCATTGGCATAATCCTTAGAGCAAGTACAATAGATTCTAATCAGCTGGCTATAAGCAATTTTTAATTAGCAAAATCTGAGGTGGAAGAGAGAGAAAGGAGAAAAGAGAATGGGGCGGGCTCTCCAGCTACACCCCGACTATAACAGATGCAACAAGAAAAAAACTGGTTGTTTGCCTCTAAGCCCAATAGCATGCAAGCATTAAATGATTAAATCTCTAATAAAATCTACTTAGCAACCAACCTAATAGTCAGTCTATTGTATGGGTGGGCTTTATGATGACTGTAAGATGACATGGCAGGGGTCTATAGCCAACAGCCGGCTATGTTATTAATCTTGCTCTTATCGGTGGTTATCTTTTTAAAAAGAACTTGTCTGTGATGACTCATGAGCCGTCGCATGGTTCACTTTGGTCAAGCAGACGACCGGACACCAGCGGCGAACAAAATTGGGATGTGTCACAGCCTACGTACTCCGTGCGTGTGCTGATGAATATTCCATCGGTAACTTATCTAGAAGCCTGAATTCTGAACCGAAGAAGCTCTTATGATATGATGATTTCCTTTTTGACAATGTTTGATTATCATATGTATGTTTTTTGTTGACATAAACTGTAGTAGAGATATTTTTTTTGGATATTTCACAAGATGTACATGATATTTTGGATACTATTATCATATGCATGTTGGGTGAGATTATTGTGAGGCGCTGCGAACGGGCGTCCGGGCACGTACAGCTGGACGTGTCACCGAGTGGACAACCCATCCATATAGAATTCCAGAGGAGGACTACACTCTTGCACAAAAACAAAAACAAAACAAAGGGATGCCGATTGCCGACTACAGTATATCTCAGATAAGATCGGCTGAAAGCGAGCATATGCGCCAGTGGATCTAAACTTGGATAGTTGAGAAAATTAAATAATGCCTAACGCCAATTATTACATGCCTGCAGCCCGCGGGCCTGATGAACAGTTGATCTAGATCTATCTTTGCAAGGACCTAGTATTAGTTCTTTCATTTTTCAAAGAAACAAACATGGATCGAAAAAATCGGAAGAAATGTTCTGAACGGAACGGCGGCCTCGATCGGATGTTGCCTACAGTAGTATATATACAGATATAGATGCGTTTGCCGATGCCGCATCAAGAACTGCAGTCTGCATGCAACCGCAGGTCAGCCGAAACAAAAACAAGAACAAGAACAGACGAAAATGAGCTCATTCAGTGAACAAAGAGGGCTAAGATCCATCCATAGATCCAGACTTTCTCTACTTATACGCCTGGCCGGGACGTGTTACTCCATGACTTGCATACTAATCAAGAGCAATCGAACACAAGTAAGTTACACAACCAGGCAACAACACCTCGATCTTCATGTGCTTACACCGCCCGTCCTACCTCCATCAACATCCCTAACGTACAACGAGAAACTTTATTTCAGCAGTGTACACAGCATGGGCACAGACTAACCAACTCGAACACTATACACCATGCTGGATCGCTAGGAGCCGCCGCCGTTGCTGGTGTCGTCCTTTCCGCCGCCGCCGCCGGTCAAATCCTTGATGATCGCTTTGATGATGCTGCCTCTCTTGGGTGGCTCCATGGCGTCCCGGGCGCAGAATACCCCCCCGGAAAAGAAACGCTGGCGAGAGGGCGGCCGAGAGTGGTTCGTATCGTAGGTGAAGAGTGTTGTGTGCGAGCTATGCGGCTATGGGGGATCTGTAGTGTACGTCTGTCTTTATAGCGCGGTAAATTGCATTATTTTAATCGCGTTACAGTCTTTCGATCTGGCTCTCCTGGCATGAAATATTTCTGCAACTAGACCGGCGACTAGTCGACGACAGGTTTTGCACCGAGCAGGGCTCTCCTTTTGAAGGGCCACTGGTACGTTCATTATTAGTTTTATTATTGTACAATGCAGGGGTTTATTGACAAAAATATACAGTAGCTGTAGGAGTACCTCTACTTGTGAGCTAGCTGAGCTCTCATGTGATTGGATGAACAGTGGATCGTGTCTCGGCCTCCCCGTCGCACTTTGCATCAACTGAGAGCTCTCTTATTATTACAAAAAAATTGAGAGGAAAAAGGTGCTACGTTTCTCTTTGTCGGCTAGTTGAGCACTTGAGCTTAGCGCGCACGTGCAGTGCGTCATCTGCGTGACGTGGTGCCGCTTACGTCCCAAAACAGTCACGTGCCTCATGCTCCTGCTCCGTGCTCGATCGATCGTTAGCGTGACGTGATTTGTGCATAAACTCTGCAGGTAGCTAGTCATCACTCATGTTATATAACGTCTTCCTAATAAAACATGCGTGCGTGCGGCCAGGCGAAATCGCTTTCTTCCCACACATATTAGCCCTTCGGATGATGTGTATATCACGGTCGCACGTAGATCTCGAAGATTAGACATTCGCACGTGGACATGAGCGACTTTCTTGTCGAGGGGTTCGGCTGTACGTAGTGGATTGGATCTGGACGCACGGGAGTTCGTTCTTGCGCCCGCCGGATCACTAGGCCACGCATATCTTCTGCATTCAAAGGTGTCTTGCGTTTTGATTTTTGTTTTGGACAGTTTGGAGAGTTAGGAACTCGATCTGCTGTCTTTAATTTGAACATGTATTGCCTAGCGATCCTAGTGCTGTTGTGTATATATAATATCGTACTCTGGCTTTTTAACTGGGCGTGTTTGCAGAAGGTAAACTTACGTACGCCGATGCAAATTTCCGTGATGCAACTGTTGTCACGGGTAGCTGCTGAGGTCTTCAGTGCTGGTCACGGCTGGGATGGCTGCACGAAGAAGGATTGGAGATGGGTGAAATTATCGGGTGTCTGGAGCGATGTTGAAGTTTTGGGAGTGGGCTATCTTCGCTTTGTGTAAAAAAATCTGGAACCTCTCTGTGCCTTGGCTTGTAAGAATCTGGGGTGTCACGCTTGAAAGTTTGATGTGTTTAGAGGTAGAAGTGATGCTAGATAAAAGGTTTGCAGGGTGATGAAAGTGTGTGTGACTGTGTGTGAGGTGAGGTGCTGCGGTGGTGTGTGTGAGGAGAATGAGGAAAACTCTGTCTTATTTGGTTTCAATGAAATGAAATCGGGGGTTGCGCCCCTCAATTCGAAAAAAAAAAAGAGATTTTTGTTTCGTGGCACCCTCATGTCTTGCGGAGCAGAGCCGATAGAGTACATAGAGTACGAGAAAGCCTATCATGGAGGGCTCGTTCATTGAACACGTGCGAGTTCCGAGTTGACAGATTGTATAAGAACAGAAACAACAGGCCAGGTGCTAATGAATAGCAAGGTGAACACGGGGGCATTAGCACCTGGTTTGGAAAAATATTATCGTAATATTCAAAAATTCTGGAAAAAAAGTGTGTGCGTACATTTGCAGGTTCTATGTGTGCGTTGAATGTTTCGTGAAGAAACAACTTTTTACTTGATCTGTGTAAAAAAAGACAAAAATTTCATGTTCCAATCAACCACACCTAACATGTTAGTGGTGATGTCTTGTTTTCTGTTCCTGTACCTCCCTTTGTTAGCCGCCCGAACAAACACAGGAATATGACACCCATCTAGAGCTCCAAGTGCATCGGGAAACCACTTCCATTTGTAATCATCGGGAGGAGTGGCAGCAGGCTCAGGGAGCTTGATGAACTCTCCAGTTAGAGATAGGATGGCATCTAACACATTTTTGAAGTGCCTACTAGTGGTCTCTAAAGACCGCTCAAACCGAATCATTCTCATTTTAGTTCCATGCCCAACAACTTGTAAGAACATAGCAACATTTTCTTCTATTGTGACAAACTTGCTATCTTTGAGACCACACTTCTCACGCAACATAGCACAAAGATTATGAAAATTTCTTTTGGTTAACCGTAGCTCATCATAGCATCTTGTCTCCGACCCATTGTATGTTTTTTTCAATACATACTTCCTATATGCAACCTTCTCCTCAAACTCAGTGAAGGCTCCTAGATCCCTAGGTGCCCTTTGAGTACTAACATAAGCTAAAGCAAGCAAAGACACCTCAAAATACATGTTTGTCAACACTAGCCTTCTTCTTTTTCTTCTTTTGTTCTCTTCGGTAACGTAATCGACCAACTCTTGATTAGACATGATGATGCTACATGATGAACAACATATTTGCATATAATCATTCACATATAACCATATGTAACTAATTTGCATTTTAACATGTTCTAGAGTGTAGAAAACGAAAATCAAACCTATTCTTCTCCAATCTGCAAGTTCATAGCAAGAACACACATAAATATGACTATTTCATAGCAATTTTTGACCCAAATTCGTTACCCCTGTCGTGGAATCAGAGGAGAGGGAACACACATAATTTTTCAGGGATCATACACACCAATTTGCTAATTTTTCAGGGATCATACACACCAAATTGCTAATTTTTGACCCAAATTCGTTACCCCTGCGGCAGACGGGGCAGCTGCCGTGCACGCCCAGCCACCGCTCCAGGCACTGCCCATGGAAGCGGTGCCCGCACGGCATCTCCTTGCCGGCGTCGAACGCGTCCAGGAAGGAGCTCGTGCCCTGTCCCACGGCGATGGCCGGCTGCTGCCACGGCCGCCGGTGACTGCAGCCACGGCCACCGGTGACTGCAGCCACGGCCGCCGGCCGTTCCCCTTCCGCCGCCCCCGATCTAGGGTTTCGGCCAGTGCATAGGAGGGGACGAAACGGGACGCCATGAATGGGAATCGGGGGAGGAAGGAGAGGGGTAGAGTATGGCAGCATGGACGACGGAGAGGAGGACGGGGGGAGCAAGCTTACCGGCGCCGCCGTCGCCCGTTTCGTCGGTCGAGGGAGTCTCCTGTCGGGAGACTCGCTCCTTCGGCATGGCAACGAAGCGGTATGCGGGATGGATGATTTACGAGCGATTCCGAGGTTCCCACCTCCGAATTGGTGACTTCTCTTTCGCGTGGGACGCGCGGCCCGCTCGGAATTGGATTAGTTTCCGAGGTCGAATTCTATGCGCACTCCAAACGTCGGAATTGAGGCCCGAATTCCAGATTCTTCAATTCCGAGCCCAATTCCACGCATCCAAACACATCATTAGAATATTTTAGCATCAGCTTACATACACAACGACATATAGTCGATGCTTATAGGGTCGGTCTAACTATGCGATATTGGAACTTCGAGAAAATTACATCCAATTTGGATCATAATTTGGAACTTAGTTTGGAGTTATTCTAAAAGTTCGCTGCACCAAACCGCACCGAGATGTTGGAAACGCCATAGGGGGGAGAGCCACTCGGTCTTTTTAATTCAGAGGATTGTGCGTACGCACCGGATGCGAGCACGGAAGCTCGAACTCGAGCGGGTTGGAATGTATCAGCACGTTCTAACCACCGGGCTAATGGGCTATGCTTCGGTCCACCGCAACCAAGTTTTGACCATGAAACAAAACAAGGCAGCGGTTTTGCACGTGCACTAAAAAGCTAGAGGAAAAAAATGTTGGAACTAATCTTGTTATTTAGTAGTTCATCATGTTTATGTTTTTGTCATTTGCATGTAGTCGAGTTGCAACACTAGGAGCTGCGGCATATGTGCACTAGAGATGTGATAATGTGTACGTAGGCAAGCTGATAGTGAGTTAGTTAATTACAGGAGTGATGCATGTACTTGCATGGATAAGCTAGCTGTTAGAGATAGGCCTAGATGAGGACCTGGTAATCAGTTTTAGTCTCCAAGTTGTGTGGAGATCGGCCGAATCGTGTGGTCATGTGAGTGGATTGCCAGCAGCCATTTTCATCAGCTAGTGGAGTAGAAATCGGATCAAGCAGTTTGTGTGGCTTGACCGTGTGCGTGTGTGCATGCTAGGTATGATGGGGTCGCAGCATAGAAAACAAAAATTTTCCTACGCAACAGGCGGAATAAACCCCAAGGATCTAGATCTACTAGATGGAGGTAGCGAAGATGAGATCCAATCTCTTACCCTTGAAGATCAACAAACGCGTTTTGTCGGTGCAGGGGTTGGCTAGTCGATCCCCGCAACTAGACTCATCTAGTCGCGAGGAGATGTATTTCCTCGAAGTCCAATCCGACGAAGTGCCACGACGGGCAGCACCTCCGCGGTATCCACACATACGGCTCGATGTAGATCTCCGCCTTCTTGATCCCGCAAGCAAGGTGGAGATGGCTAGATGGATCTCGGCACCACGACGGTTATGGTGGCGTTGATGGTGTAGTGCTCCGTCCGACAGGGCTTCGCCAAGCCATGTGAGAGGGAGAGGGAGAGGAGGAGGCGCAGCAGCAGCCCTACACTAGGGTGGTGCGGCTATGGTGGAGAGGATGGCGGCAGCCCTACGGGAGAGGTGGCGCCAAAAGAGAGGTGGAGTGCGGCAGCCCTCCGGGGAGAGAGATGGCGCACGGCAGCCAAGGGAGAGAGGGGGGCGGCGGCTTGGGGAGGAGCAACTTGGGTGCGGCAGCCCTCCCCAGCCCCTCCTTATATAGGCGGCCAGGGGGGTGCGCCCCAAGCCTCCCCTAGGGCTGGCGGCTGGGTGTCTTGGCCCCCAAGCCTCCCCTAGGGTTTGGCCGGCCCCCTCTTGGGCTTTGCCCTAGCCCGCATGGGCCTAGGTGCCCTTGGTGGTGCGGCTGGCCCTTTAGGCCAGTCCACCACCCCTTTATCCCATGTGGGCCCCAAACACTTTTGGACCCCACTTCTAGACTCCTCTAGAACCTTCTAGAATATTCTGGTACTTTACCGATAAATTCCCGAACCTTTTCGATACCTCCGGAAACCACTTTCCTTATATGAATCTTATTCTCCGGACCACTCCGGAACTCCTCGTGATGTCCGGGATCCCATCCGAGACTCCGAATCACCATTCGTTCATACCATCAATTATCTCATCACTAACCCTAGCTACATCGGAGCGTTAAGTGTGTGACCCTACGGGTTCGAGAACATGCAGACATGATCATATCAATAATCAACAGCGGGACCGGGATGCCCATATTGACTCCTACATATTCAACGAAGTTCCTTATCGATTGAACCACGATGCCGGAGATTCTTAATCTCATATACGATTCCCTTTGTCTCACCGATATTTAATTTGCCCGAGATTCGATCGTCGATATCCCCATATCTAGTTTCATCTCGTTACCTGGCAAATTCTCTTTACTCGTCCATAATATAGGATCATCCGTGATTACCACTTAATCACATGGTTGCAACCTTTCTGATGCTATATTACCGAGAGGGCCCAGAGATATCTTTTCCGTCACAAGGAAGGACAAATCCCAGTCTTGATTCATGTCACCCAACAAATACCATCGGAGATACCTGAAAGCCACCTTTATAATCACCCAGTTACGAAGTGACGTTTGATGTCCACAAAGTACTCCTCCGGTAAACGGGAGTGACATAATCTCATGGTCTAAGGAAACTATACTTGGCATAAAAAAGTGTTGGCAATGAAACTTGTGTGACACGATCAATTGCAACTCTTTATTATCGGGTCTTGTCCATCACATCATTACTCCTAATGATATGACTCCGTTATCAAGTGACTGTAACAAGTCCATGGTTAGGAAACTCTAACCATCTCTTGACTAACGAACTAGTCCAGTAGAGGCTTACTAGGGACACCTGGTGTTTATATTCCACACATGTATTATGTTTCCAGTTAATACAATTATAGCATGGAGAATAAACTATTATCATAAACATGAATATGCTAATAAACCATTTTATTATTGCCTCTAGGGCATATTCCCAACAGTCTCCCACTTGCACTAGAGTCAATAATCTAGTTTACATTTTCTCGATCCAACACTCATTGGTATCTAACACTCATGGAGTCTCAGTGCTGATCATGTTTGCTCGTGGAAGAGGTTCTGTCCGTGCTCTGTACTATACAGTTCTTTATGTTCTTTGCAAAACGTCAATGTCACCTAATTTGACATTACTTTATCATCTCATGATAAACCTATTATCATCACATGATAATTCTCATATCATCATCATATGATGAATATAATATATTTGGTTAGAGAGTGAGATTTTCGTTTCCCTTTTATGCCTACATGACGTATGATCAGTCAAGAGGACTTTCTCATAGCATGTGCACCCGGAACTCACTCAGTCTTGAAACAAAATTTCTCAAACCATAATATTATATCTTTTAATCCTTGAATTAATCATATACTCCTATATGTTGTAGACTCACAAATCGATAGTGCTATCATGTCACTTCGATATTTTCGATCATGCTTTCGCTGCGCTTCTGCTATCATGAGATCCCCAATCTAGTTTGGTTTTATGACTTCAACCAAGTCTACCAATCTCTAGATTCTATTATCTCAACTCCATGAAAAAATGACTCCTCATTTAACATGTTCTTCTAACCAAGAACTTGGGTCACATATCGTCAAATACAAACACATGGTTCTTATATGTTTAGTCCTATGAACGATTCATAGCGAATTCTAACATATCCTCCAACCATCATTTTGTACTGAGTTATCAACTCAATGTTTCACCTATTTCTCACAAGCAGATGAACCTTTCTTCTCTTGTTTTATTTTGAACTCCTTCAAAATCTTACTTAGGTTAAACATCATGACATAATGCTTTATCAAACATATCTATCCTCCATAGATACATCCATCTCCATGGATATTTGACGTTCAAACTAACTTCACAAGTTATGCGTTTGGTTCCTGACTTATTTACAACATTTATGAAATCTCCATTTCACACAAACAAGATGTTGTAAACTCCCACTCAAATATACACCATACACATATTAAATTGTGAAACCACTTTGGCTCCCACTCAGAAATATGTTATCTCTATATTTGACCATGATTTAACTAGCTCCCACTCAAACATATGTCATCACATATTTTGATCATGGAAAATAGTTTCTGCTCTAACTTAACATATGTCGCCACATATCTTAATTAGATCACACTCGTGTAATTTCTCGATATTTTGGACACCTCCAAAATTCTTAATTAACTATTAATATCGAGAACTCTTTATACGAAACGCTAGTACTCTACTAGCTTTAAGTTTTATTTATTCTCTACAAAACCCTTTTGAGGAATAAATATGTGAAACATCACTTTCACAAAATCAAGCAACAATTACTTTGTGATTTAAACTTAACATAGGATGACTCTTAGTCACTTTCGTATTTAAGGTTTCTATTTCTTCTTTGTAGTTTCGTAGGTATGTCTTGTTTCTCAAACATGACAAGTAAATCATGAATATTATTTTGTAACCTGACAAAATTTTATATTCTTGAATCCTACTTTTCTTTAGACAAGCTAAACCGAAATTCAATGATCACCATCATTAATTCCCTTATGTGTCAAGTTTTAACCAACATAGCACTTTACATGTGTGCCACTTGATACATAAACAAGCAAGGTTTTAGCTTTTCCATTCCATCAATTCTTTTATCAATGAAACCTTTTCACGATAAACCACTAAAATACTTAGCACAACCAACAAATTGGTTTGCCCCTTTTAGTCTCATATTGTGGAATCACATTCATAGTCATACTTATGAATATACTACAACATTATTTGCAATAGTTTCTAATTATCTCATAATTAATGAAACCACCGTTTCACATAACTCATATGCGAAATGCAAATCATTAAATAGATCCTTATTTAAACAGAGTGTTTATCAAATAAATCTAAATGCTATTATTAAACCCCCGAAATAAAACCCTTCTTTGAGACCACACAATATCAAATAGTGTGTGATTACAATATCTTAGGACATATCAAACTCCTTTGAAATATTCTAAACATTGTAATTTGTGATAACACTTCTCACAAGTCCACGTACTAACATATAACTCAAATATTTTGTCTCTTTTGATCAAATCATAAAGACTCAATTTTCTTGTTAACTTAATATCCTAAACTCCAGAAATTTATTTGATCTCATCAAATATCATAACTCGAATAAATACACCTATTTAATCATTTCATTTATGATGGAGTGCACAAAATAATGACATCTCACATTTGCTGAAAATACAACCAACACTTGTGTTTTATTTTCGGCAACTCATGACACACTTCCAAAGGGTGGCATTTTAGTCATACTCCTTACAATAAGGCGTATTGATAAACATCAAAATGTTTATTCAATATTCAGCACGGCTAAAACAATTGTCATTATTAAGTTTTGGATATTTTAGTATGTCTCTTATTTTTATAAATGTTTAACTAATTTATCATTTAGATTATAATAAGAATAATACACTTATAATCGAAACTTGTGATTTCCAAAAAGGATCACTCATGAAAATAGAACAACCATTGTCTTTAACATGAATAACCGTCTCACATAAGCAAGACACACTAATCAAAATCACACTTAGTTCGATTACAACACTTATTCAAATCCTCTAATCCAAATGATAAATGTAGAGACAGATCGTTGCCAGCATCAACTCCTTGATTGCCACTATTCTGCAACGTCTTCCCATATCCTTTATGCAAATCTCAAGCAGCAGGTTCTGTTTTCATAAAACAGAATGAGTATCAAATACTTATCGAAACCGCCACAATTGCAATTTAGACTTAAACACTTGTAACTTGTATATCAATATATACTTTCTGCTTGTCAACTTCTCTTGCTATGGGTTCCACTTTGACATGACGCAGCCGAGACACAAACTCACAGAAAGTGATCAAATCCCTTCCCATGACCTAGTCTCCGACACAATTCTTGAAGCTGGGGAGAAGCTAGTGTATCACCCCATCTGTCGCGAAACCGTCATTCATCTCGTGGTTCCAAACAAGCACTAGACAATGATGTATCTCATGCATTATCCTCAGGTGTTGTTCCAAGCAAGTGTTCTCTTCCATCTAGTGTGAAAGAAAACCGTTCAGACATTCGAACCTTACAATTCTAACTTGTGCTGAAAAACTATTTTTCAGCTCATCAACAATCTCCATTGCAATCAAGTTCTTGAATTGTCTACTTAGGTCAGAATTCATGAAGGTGCACATCATCCACTTGACTTTCAAGTAGGTGGTTCAAAACCACTCCATGTACTCTTCATCGCTTGCAGAAATATTTAGGTTTATCTCCTATTGGTTCTTCTAGCACGTAGAGCTGAGCATGGGTGTTTAGGACTTTTCAAACGCAGGTACCACTTAACAAAATGACCCATCGAGACGCAGTTTTTCAGCAACGAACAGACTACCATAGTCGACCATGATCTATAAGGATTTTTGCAAAGACATCTGGACTTTTGTTTATGATAATTTTAGTTCATCTTAATGAACTCCCACTAAACTCAACATCTCTCTGGTTGTTTAGTGACACACGATCCAAATCCACTACACCACAACCGATCATCACGTGAGGTGATGTAGCTTCAATGGTGAACATCGCCATGTTGATCATATCATCCATATGACTCGTGTTTAACCTTTCGGTTCTTGTGTTCCGAGGCCATGTCTGTACATGCTAGGCTCGTCAAGGAAACCGTAGTATTTTCGCGTGTGTAAATCTGGCTTACACCCGTTGTATGTGAACGTTGAATCTATCACACCCGATCATCACGTGGTGCTTCGAAACGAAGATCTTTGGCAACGGTGCATACTAGGGGAGAACACATCTTGATATTAACATGAGAGATCACCTTATCATGCTACCGTCGCGATCACATCTAAGCATAACAATAAGGTGCATAAAAGGATTAACATCACATGCAATTCATAATTGTGATATGATATGGCCTTTCTTCTTGTGCTTTTGATCTCCATCTCCAAAGCACCGGCAAGATCTCCATCTCCGGCATGATCTCCATCATCGTGGCGCCATCACCATGGTTGTCCACCAACTATTGCAACTACAACTAATGCTACTCTTAGCAATAAAGTAAAGCAATTACATGGTGATTCATCGACACGCAGGTCACATAAAATAAAAGACAACCATATGGCTCCAGCCGGTTGCCGTACTCGACGACATGCAAGTCGCGAAAGATTACAAACATGATCATTGCATACATTATCACAAATCACATATTGGCCATACCACATCACATGACCCCCTCTGCAAAAACAAGTTAGACGTCCTCTACTTTGTTTATGCAATTTTTACGTGGCTTGGGTCAACGAGATAGAACCGTTCTAATCTACGCAAAAACCACAACGGTGATATAGTAGTTGCTTATTTACTCATCCTTTTGAAAGGCCTTCCATTGAAAATTGCATCTTCACTAAAGCAAGAGAAACAGACACCTCGCCAGCCACTTATGCAAAACAAGTTGCATGTCAATCGTGGAACCGGTCTCTCGTGCGTGGACGAGTAAGGTTGGTCCGGGCCGCTTCATCTCACAATACCGCAAAGACGCAAAGTGCACGCGAGAAGGTAGCAACATAAAATATCAACGCCCACAACACTTGTGTTCTAATCGCACCAACATCTACGAATAGATCTAGGCTCTGATACCACTGATGGGGTCGCAGCATAGAAAACAAAATTTTCCTACGCAACAGGCGGAATAAACCCCAAGGATCTAGATCTACTAGATGGAGGTAGCGAAGATGAGATCCAATCTCTTACCCTTGAAGATCAACAAACACGTTTTGTCGGTGCAGGGGTTGGCTAGTCGATCCCCGCAACTAGACTCATCTAGTCGCGAGGAGATGTATTTCCTCGAAGTCCAATCCGACGAAGTGCCACGACGGGCAGCACCTCCGCGGTATCCACACATACGGCTCGATGTAGATCTCCGCCTTCTTGATCCCGCAAGCAAGGTGGAGATGGCTAGATGGATCTCGACACCACGACGGTTATGGTGGCGTTGATGGTGTAGTGCTCCGTCCGACAGGGCTTCGCCAAGCCATGTGAGAGGGAGAGGGAGAGGAGGAGGCGTGGCAGCAGCCCTACACTAGGGTGGTGCGGCTATGGTGGAGAGGATGGCGGCAGCCCTACGAGAGAGGTGGCGCCAAAAAGAGAGGTGGAGTGCGGCAGCCCTCCGGGGAGAGAGATGGCGCACGGCAGCCAAGGGAGAGAGGGGGGCGGCAGCTTGGGGAGGAGCAACTTGGGTGCGGCAGCCCTCCCCAGCCCCTCCTTATATAGGCGGCCAGGGGGGGTGCGCCCCAAGCCTCCCCTAGGGCTGGCGGCTGGGTGTCTTGGCCCCCAAGCCTCCCCTAGGGTTTGGCCGGCCCCCTCTTGGGCTTTGCCCTAGCCCGCATGGGCCTAGGTGCCCTTGGTGGTGCGGCTGGCCCTTTAGGCCAGTCCACCACCCCTTTATCCCATGTGGGCCCCAAACACTTTTGGACCCCACTTCTAGACTCCTCTAGAACCTTCTAGAATATTCTGGTACTTTACCGATAAATTCCCGAACCTTTTCGATACCTCCGGAAACCACTTTCCTTATATGAATCTTATTCTCCGGACCACTCCGGAACTCCTCGTGATGTCCGGGATCCCATCCGAGACTCCGAATCACCATTCGTTCATACCATCAATTATCTCATCGCTAACCCTAGCTACATCGGAGCGTTAAGTGTGTGACCCTACGGGTTCGAGAACATGCAGACATGATCATATCAATAATCAACAGCGGGACCGGGATGCCCATATTGACTCCTACATATTCAACGAAGTTCCTTTTCGATTGAACCACGATGCCGGAGATTCTTAATCTCATATACGATTCCCTTTGTCTCACCGATATTTAATTTGCCCGAGATTCGATCGTCGATATCCCCATATCTAGTTTCATCTCGTTACCTGGCAAATTCTCTTTACTCGTCCATAATATAGGATCACCGTGATTACCACTTAATCACATGGTTGCAACCTTTCTGATGCTATATTACCGAGAGGGCCCAGAGATATCTTTTCCGTCACAAGGAAGGACAAATCCCAGTCTTGATTCATGTCACCCAACAAATACCATCGGAGATACCTGAAAGCCACCTTTATAATCACCCAGTTACGAAGTGACGTTTGATGTCCACAAAGTATTCCTCCGGTAAACGGGAGTGACATAATCTCATGGTCTAAGGAAACTATACTTGGCATACTAAAAGTGTTGGCAATAAAACTTGTGTGACACGATCAATTGCAACTCTTTATTATCGGGTCTTGTCCATCACATCATTACTCCTAATGATATGACTCCGTTATCAAGTGACTGTAACAAGTCCATGGTTAGGAAACTCTAACCATCTCTTGACTAACGAACTAGTCCAGTAGAGGCTTACTAGGGACACCTGGTGTTTATATTCCACACATGTATTATGTTTCCATTTAATACAATTATAGCATGGAGAATAAACTATTATCATAAACATGAATATGCTAATAAACCATTTTATTATTGCCTCTAGGGCATATTCCCAACAAGGTAGTGGTGACAGAAAAAGCCTCTGCGTGTTCTTCTTCTCCAATGTGTATATGTGTGTTAATCCTTGGGTAGATTCTACAAAAAAAATAGCCAACGCAGGGCTCGAGAGATTGCGTTGTTCCATTAATCAAAGTACTGTCCCACAATGATGCAGAGAGTTTATTCCAATTCGAGGGCTGAAACGGGAGTGCGCGCACTCCATACACTAGTATGAACAAGAAATTCAACGCATGTTCAAAGCTCGATGGTGTACCTAGAACTAGCACTAAATCCTAGTGCTGGTGAGAAGACAGAATTTCACACTACTAGACAATATTTACATATCTAACGTCCCTATAGGTGCTCTCATCTCGCATTGTACACTGTAAGAGACAGCTTCAGACGAGATCAACAACCAGACCTGCAGAACTTTCTTTCCATTGAATCCAGAGAGCAATCCCCCTACCCGTGACCAAGTTGGATCAACCACCGGGCATCACGCAGCTGCCGGCACCCTTGGGCTTGCCTCTCCTTCCGGTTGCCTTAGGCTGCCTTGGGGACTGTTGAACGATGTGTTGTAACCTGAACCGGTTCGGTTCAGTTAGGGTTAGGGTTTCCCTCTACTCTCTCTTGTACTCCTATATAATGTACCCTTTGTTGAATCAATGCAATATACACCGGTCACCAGTCTACGATTGGCAGTACCGCATCGATTGGGAACCTATCTGTCTTCTTGGTATCAGAGCACCAGGCTCCACCGCCGCGCCTCCTTCTCCACGCTCGCCGCCATGGCGGACTCCACCTCCCCCTCCATCACTTCTCCTATACCTCCATTGACAACCTCTGCTCTGCTCCCCTAACCACGGATCCCCAAAACCCTCTACCCTCCTCAGCCCAACAATCCCTTGCCTCTACCATCGCCACCGACGCGCTCAATCTACGCAGCCTCAGTTTCAACTTACCGATCGTCAACACAACCACGGCTTCGCCGTCCATCGTCTTCCAAAACTCGTTCGCGCCCTACCCCTCCTCCCACCCCCTCCTCAGCATCCACATCACCAACTACATCAAGTTTCAAGTAACTTCCGCCGGCGAGAACTTCTCCAAGTGGCGGCAGATCGTCACTTTCCTACTCACCATGTACAAAGCAATGGATCACATCACCGAAGGCGCTGCTCCTAGTGCCCCTGACGATCTCTAGATGGCTGTGGATATCCACATCTCCCTGTGGTTCATGACAACACTAAGCGACGACCTCTACCGCCTCGTCTCCAGCACCGACGGTCGCGCCTGCTCCACCTTGTCCAGACTCATGAGGTTCTTCCTCAACAACGAGGCCTCGCGCTACCTCTTCCTCAGCAAGGCTTTCCGCTCCACTACACGCGGTGATCTCCCCATCTCCACCTACGCCAGCAAACTGCAGCGCATCGCTGACGATCTGGCCGCGATCGGTCGGCCCGTCAATGACCGTGATCTGACTCTACAGTTCATCTACGGTCTTGGTGACAAGTTCAAGCTTCAGGCTGAAATCCTCAAGATCGCGGTGCCCACCTTCTCGGACGCCTGTTCTCGTCTCCAACTCGCCGAAGTCGACGACGCCTCCCAACAGCAACAAGCCGGTGCTCAGGCGATGGCCGTCCACACCGACAGACGCGACGCTCCTAACGGTGGCGCTCCTCCGCGCCTCCCTGGCGTCAGCCCCAACTACAAGGGTCGGAATCCGATCCCTGGATTCCAACACCCAAACCAGGGCACCAACGGAGGCCGTGACAACAACCGTGGAGGCGGACGTGGCCGCAACGGCGGTGGCGGCCGCAATGACCAGGGTGGCCGCGGGCACAATGATCAAGCAGGTGGCCGTGGGGGCGTCCAGCAACCCTGGCTTGGCTACTTCGCACCAATGGGGACGCCCTTCCCTCCCCGTTCCCCTAGATCCCGCCGAACTCCTCCGATGTCCTTGGCCCGCGCCCCGGCGCGCCTACTCAGGCTTACCCGCTGATGTATCAGCCTGCTGCTCCACCTGCACTTCCACCTTCCCCGACACCATCATGGGATCACAGCGCTCTCTACCAGAGTGCTCCTAGCTACGGCAACGCGTTCCCTCAAGGCAACGACTGGATCATGGACTCGGGCGCCACTTCTCATGTCACCGGCAACCAAGGTATATTGACCTCATCTCGTTCCTTTTTAGATCACAATTCTCATCATATTGTTGTTGGTAACGGGTCTTGTCTTCCTGTGATTGCTACTGGTACGGAACATCTCACGTCTAGACCTTTCACCCTCCGCGATGTCCTTGTCTCCCCTTCCATCATTCAAAACCTATGCAGCACTCGTAAATTCGTTCGTGATAACAGTTGCACTGTTGAATTTGACCCGTTTGGCTTCTCTTTGAAGGATCTTTTAACCAGGAAGGTACTCATGTGCTCCAATAGCTCCGGCGACTTGTATCCGTTCCTTGGCGATCACGGCACCTCCACCACCTCCGCCCTCACCGTCACCAGTGATCTATGGCATCGACGACTTGGCCATCCCAGCGCTTCCGCTCTTTCGCATTTACCTTTAATTTTTTTATCCAATTGTAATAAAAGTGCTCATTCACAAACCTTGTGTGATGCTTGCCAGTTAGGAAAACATACTCGTTTACCTTTTTCCACCTCCCAATCTCATGCGTCATCTCCCTTTGATCTCATTCATTGTGATCTATGGACATCACCGGTTATTCGTTGTTCCGACTATAAATATTATCTTGTGGTCTTGGATGACTTTTCTCGTTTTACTTGGGTTTTTCCTCTACGGGCTAAGTCTGACACATGTGACACTCTCCTCCGTTTCTTCTCCTTTGTCGCTACACAGTTTCATACCACCATTCGCTGCCTCCAATGTGATAATGGTGGTGAATTCCTTACCACCGCCCTACGCACCTTCCTGTCATCTACACGGTGTCTCTCTACGCCTCTCCTGCCCCTACATCTCACCGCAAAACGGGCGTGCTGAGAGCATGCTTCGCACCACCAACGATGTAGTTCATACACTTCTCTTTCAATCCAAACTCCCACCACCCTTCTGGGTCGAAGCACTCCATACTGCCAACCATCTCTTAAACATACGACCCTCCCGTGTCATTGGCAACTTCACTCCCTATTTTCTCCTATATGGAGTCCATCCTACTTATGACCACTTGCGCACCTTCGGCTGCCTCTGTTTTCCCAACCTCTCACACTCCATCGACCACAAACTCTCTCCTCGTTCTACACGGTGCATTCTTCTAGGATACCCACGGGAACACAAAGGCTATAGGTGCTTTGATCTCGCCACACGTAAAATTATAATCTCTCGCCATGTCGTTTTTGATGAAACTTGTTTTCCCTATGCCGCTAGTACACCTGCTCCCTCACCACCGCCATCCACAGACGATCCCATCCTCCCGACAACCATTCCCACCGGACCCGTGCCAATCTTTCTCGATACGCGTGCGCCATCGCTGTCGTCCTCACCCCCTGTCCTACCAACCACTCCGGTCTCGCCACATCACTCAACCCCACACCACCCGACATCTCCCACCTCTCCGACACAACCCGCCTGGACACCAGCACCGTCGCCATCCAACCCACCCTCCCCATCGTCTGCCACCATCAGCGCATCCCCACCTCTCTCCTCACCGTCTGCCACCGCTAGCACGCCACCACCTCTCTCTATTCCAGTAACTCCACCCGAAAATGCACACCGCATGAACACCCGCGCCAAATCTGGTTATTTCATGCCCAAACAGCACTTTAGTCTCTCCGTTTCCACCGCTATTTCACCCATTCCTTCGTCGTACCGTACAACACTTAAGGGCGCCCGTTGGCACGACGCTATGCGTGATGAATTTGATGCTCTAATTCGGAATGACACTTGTTCTTTAGTTCCTTGTCCTCCAGGTGTTAATGTTGTTACTGGCAAATGGATTTTTCGACATAAACTTCACCCTGATGGCTCCCTGGCACGGTACAAGGCTCGTTGGGTTCTTCAAGGATTCACACAACAAGAAGGAGTTGATTATAGTGAGACATTCAGTCCAGTGGTGAAACCCGCAACAATTCGTGTGGTTCTCAGTATTGCCACCTCTCGGTCTTGGCCTATTCATCAGTTGGATGTGAAGAATGCCTTTTTACATGGTGAACTTACTGACACCGTCTACTGCACTCGGCCAGCCGGTTTTGTTGACACAGCTCGTCCCACTCATGTTTGCAAGCTGAAGAAGTCCCTATATGGCCTCAAACAAGCACCTCGCACCTGGTTTCTTCGGTTCACTCCATACCTTCATACTCTCGGGTTAGTATCCTCCAAAAGTGATTCTTCACTATTCATTTTTCGATCCTCCACGGTCACTGCATACTTACTTCTATATGTCGACGACATCATCTTGACTGCCAGTACCACCACTTTTCTACATCACGTCATTGCGTCACTCAATTCGGAATTTGCCATGACTGATCTGGGAGCCCTGCATCATTTTCTTGGGGTCAATGTGCATCGTACATCTCATGGGTTGTTTCTCTCGCAGCAGCAGTACGCCCTTGAACTCCTGGAGCGGGCCAACATGCTGAATTGCAACCCCATCTCTACACCTATTGACACCAAATGCAAACTCTCTGTAACTGATGGCAAACCTGTTTCGGATCCATCTTAGTATCGGACTATTGTTGGAGCCCTCTAGTATTTGACACTCACCAGACCGGATCTCTCTCACGCTGTGCAGCAAGTTTGCTTGTTTATGCATGGTCCACGTGATGCACATCTTCAGCTGGTGAAACGGATTTTGCGCTACGTAAAGGGGACAGCTCATCTCGGTCTTCAACTACATGTTGGTTCCTCTTCAGACTTGGTGGCATATTCTGATGCAGATTGGGCCGGATGTCCTGACACCTGGAAATCTACCTCTGGCTTCTGTGTTTTTCTTGGCACTAACTTGGTCTCGTGGTCCTCCAAACGTCAACAGACCGTGTGTCGGTCCAGTGCTGAAGCAGAATATCGAGCTGTTGCAAACTGTGTCGCTGAATCGGTCTGGCTACGTCAACTTCTCTCCGAGCTTCATCAACCTACTTCTAAAGCCACTATTGTGTATTGTGACAACATCAGCGCCACTTATTTGTCGACGAATCCTGTGCAGCATCAGCGCACAAAACACATAGAGATTGACTTGCATTTTGTTCGTGATCGAGTTGCACTTGGCGAGGCTCGCGTGCTTCATGTCCCAACCAGCTCACAGTATGTCGGCATTTTCACCAAAGGATTGCCTACCATAGTGTTCTAGGAATTCCGAACCATTCTCAATGTTTTACCCAGCCACGTTTCGACTACGGGGGGGGGGGGGGGGGGGGGGGGGAGTGTTGAACAATGTGTTGTAACCTGAACCGGTTCGGTTCAGTTAGGGTTAGGGTTTCCCTCTACTCTCTCTTGTACTCCTATATAATGTACCCTTTGGTGAATCAATGCAATATACACAAAACCTATCTGTCTTCTGGGACGAGGCACCGGAACAGGCTCGCGAATATGCTTGCCTTCACCTGCCCTCGCCTAGGCAATGGTTGCCTCAAATCGCCCTGACGTTCCATTGCTGCTGCTGGCGCCTTCTTGCTCTGGAAGCAAAGCTAGGTGGGAGAAACGCCGACATTGGGAACAATATGGAGCAAGTGCTTCTGTGCGATGCGAGACGATTGACACAACACAAAGCTTTTATAAGCACCAAAATGCGCAGCTCGGTGGGGGTGTAATTGGGAAGAGTGGGAGCCAAGGTTCCCTTGGGGTATGTGCACAGCTGCTACCACTTAAGAATTTTGTTTTCTGCGGGTAAACCACTTAAGAATTTTAACTCTTCTAGAATGTTTTGGTTTGAGTCGCTGGTTCTCAGTCCGCAAACATTAGTCACAGCCACTTTCAATCACGATAAAAAAATCAAGGTGGTTTGGGGTTAAGTTTGTTAAGATAAAAATTAAATATTTACTCAGCAAATGGTTGCGTAAGATTATAAATAAAGAGGGGGTCGGGCAAGAATTGCTTCATAACAAACATGTTTAAAATAAAACTTTGTCTCAATAGCAGGCGAAACCTATTGCTTCTCCTTTTTGGAAGAGACTTATGTGAGTTAAGAAGGAATTTTTTAATAGACATTCATTCATTTTTGGGAGGATACTTGGTTAGGAGACACGTCTGTAGCCCATCAGTATCTGTCTCCTTACAGCATTGTGTGACAACAAAATGTTTCCGTTGCAAGTGTTTTCTCTCATGTCCTTTTGAATACTAGTAATTGTGCACGTGCAATGCACGTGTAATCTTGCGACTTATTCCGCTCATCCTACACAGTAGACATATATTGTATTTATCATTACATATCAAAAAAATGCAATAAAGCCCAAATGACTCTCTCTTGAACATCTATAGAAACCCAATTATTGTAAATTTGAAACATCAATTCAGAATATTATTGAGTTTCATTGTATGCCAGCCGCAAGTAAAGAACATCAATGAAGAATTGAGTTCATTGTCTCCCGTCTCGAAGTAGAGAAATCATAACATATACGGCTACAGAGAAAAACTAATTGACATATTTGAGAGCTTACAATGGTATGAAACCGTGGACTAATGTGTGATCAAAACATGTGTGGATCTGTCAAATCTACATCGCCCGAGCAATTTTGTCAGTCTCCTCATTATGAAGCTTCTGACCCAAGAAGTACAAAGAAGTTGGACGACACACTCTATTTTGTCTCCTGAAACTGCTACATTGTGCGGTTGATCAGTCGTATGCATCCTTCTTAAGATCCCATAAAAATACATTAAAACCATATAGCCACGAAACAGTACTATCTTATTTTCCAGTGTATGGTTTGAACAATAAACATATTAGAAATTAATATGTTGAAACTCAAATCACCTCGCCAATAAATAGTTGAACATGCATTATTAATACGAAGGAGAACTATCGATTTTGTTGTGTGCGTGTGTGCGTGTGTGTGTGTGTGGGGGGGGGGGGGGGGGGGGGCAGTTTCAGTATGTTCATAATTATTCATCCACAACAACCACATCAAACAACACTACAATCCAGCATGTAAAACAAGGAAGCATATATGTATAAAAAGGGGGATGGGATCAACTGCATCTCAAAAATAAAAAATAAACAAAGAAGATGCATATGAGAGAAAAAATTGAAGCAATAACATTGAAGAAACTGGTTCAGAAACCTCATATTCTACATTTGTTCTTGTACTGTGAAAATATCTTATAGTGCAGGATCTAAGGCCGAAGCGCAAAATGGTGTCTCATGCAGCAAATTTACAATGTAAGTTGCGGCAAATTTACCTAATATATTATTCATTATCCAAATGCAAGCCTTTTCCAATGTTCATTATCCAAATGCAAGCTTTTTCCAATATATGTTGCGGCAAATTTACAATCATTTGAAATTTGCAAACCAATACAATTACAATCCAATCATAATTTAGAATGTCCTTCTTAGAAAACGAAATTCAGTTAAATGTACATCAAACATCACCATTCAATACAAGCAAGTAAGCAAGCAAGAACATGCGTGCGCAGAAACACACACACACACAAGTATTGTGTACTTACCCTATATATTAATATTGTTTTAAACATAATTAAGCTTCTAGTAGTAAAAACAGGACAGTGAAGCCCACTTCCGAGTCTTAGAAGTAATCAAGATCCAGACCTCGAACAGATATTATGAATTTTAATTTTACTTAAACAGCAGACATACAGAGCCAAGATTTTAAAAAGCTACCCAAATACAGGCAAAGAGTTGAAAATATAGAGATATTGACAAATTCAGGGCATGTGACTTCTTCCGCATACTACATGTATCTCCACTACACAATAGATGTATCTCCACCACTCAACAACATACATGATATTTGCATTGTAAATGAACAACAGAGGCTATAAATAAAGACTCTTGACTGATCAAAGAAAAAACATGGCCGAACCTGACAGAACCCGATTAGCAACAAAATTTCAATAGTCTCTCCCCCACTATGAAAGTGGTTGCCACCTTACTGGAGCATGCATTCCGCAAATAGGCACTATGCTCAGGTAGAAGTATGGGTTCAGTAGAGTGTTTTTCCAGTCTATTTATAATTTTGAGCTCGGTACTGAACTGTTAGCTCATGGTTGTGTTTTCTGCAGTCTATCTAGGAAAAGAGGGACTCTCAGGATTGAATCAACTAAATCATAATTGTAGGCAAACAATGGTCATTAATCTATTACGTGGAGGAACTCACCTAGTACTTTGCAGGTTATTCTTGTGCTGCTTCCGAGAAGCGCCCGTCGACGGTGCTCTTGGCCGGGCGGCGCGTCCATGTAGGCAGCCGTGGCATGCAGACTGAGCGGCGGCGGCGGCGCGTCCGTGTAAGCGGCGGTGGCATGCAGGCTGGTGCAAACTCAAATTAGCTTCCTAGGTGAACACTACATGCAATAATTTGTTTGTTCTTAATTATGAATTAAATTCAAGATGCTATTGTCTTACATGAAAAATACATGCTCGTGTTGTGCAGTTCACACAAAATTGTTTATTTCATCAGGAGTATAAAAATTCAGAAAACACTAATTTCAGCAAGTCTGCTTCAATAGTCAGGAAAGGGCGGTGTTCTATTGCTGGTGTTCTATCTCGAAACTGAAAATGTAATTACACAGGCGTACATACCTTTGCCGTTCCAGAGGAGGCGCCGTCCGGCGAGGCCTTCCCGTGCAAGGCCGTCGTTCAGGGCGTTGAGGTAGTCTGGTGCAAGCAGGCGGCGGTGGCGAGCAGGCTAAGCGGCGGAGGCGGCGGTGGCGTGCAGGCTGAGCGGGCAGGCGAGCACAGCGGGGTGTACATGGCGAGCGCGGCGGCGGCGGCGGGCAGGCGAGCGCACGGGTGTGCGAGGGCGACGGCTGTGGCGACATGCTAACAAGCGCGGCGGCGGCGGAGTGCTGGCGAGCGTGGCGGCGGACTGGCGGGCGCCGCAGCTTGCGAGCGGCGGCGACGGCGGACTGGTAGAGCGCCATACGGCCAGGACAGACAGGCGTATAGGCGGGGCGGCGTGCGTGCGGGACGCGTCGGCGGTGGCGTGCTTTCGGGACGCGGCGGCGGCGGGCGTTGCGAGCACGGCGGCGGGCTGGCGAGCGCGTCGGCGGCAGCGGACCTACGGGCGCGACGGTGGCCTGGCCTAGCGGCGATCCGCTTGGCGTTGTTTTAGGAACTGACATGTTTTTTTTTAACGCGGAAACTGACGGTGTTAATTAGGCGTGGTCTGTCCGGTGTGTTTTAGTTAGCATAGGGACCCTTAGATCTTTTGGTTGTATGGTTAGGATCATTTGGATCACCCTCTCTGGGATGTTTTATATTAGTGGTGATAAATGAAAAGGGCTACGGCATGTCAAAATCCAATACACCTCCAAGCACCGGCGAACCCAACAATCCCGTGTAATCAGGGAAGAATCTCCAGTACGCATATTTATTTATTTTTGAATAGGAAATTAGAGGCAAAATTAGACCGAAGTTTGATGGTTCATAACATGTGTGGCAATGAAGCCAGAAACAGCAAAGAAAAACCAAGCAGGCAAAGGGAGAAAAAGGAAGCGGCTTGCAGGGGCGGGATGGACGACGCCTGCGGAGATGCAGGGTAGGGGCGAGGCGCTGCCGCCTCGTCTTGCTGGGTGGGACAGGGCCCCACCGGTGGAGATGCAGAGAAGGGGCAGGGTGCCGCTGCGTCGGCTTGCAGGGCCGGTACAAGTGGCCACCGGCGGCGATGCAGAGGAGGCGTACGCCATGAGTCCATCCATGGCGCTTGCCGTCAAGGCGAGGCGCAATCCTCCGGCGCGGCGGCGACAGGGGCAGGGGGAGGCGGCACGTGGAGGAACTGGCGGCGGCGTGAGAGGTCTAATCCGGCGGCAGCCACGGGGGTCCGGGGAATTGGATCGATGAACTGCAAAAAATCTTCCACGGGACTGCGGGTTGCTTTCCCACTTTTCCGAGGGACTAAACTGCAAAACAGCGCGACGTACGACCTCTAATATTATAAGTAGTTTAGATGTGTTACGGCTTACGGGATGAGAGCGTTGGTGTAAATTTAGACATCGATCACAGTCGGCGGATCGTACTTCACTTAGCTGATTAAGTTCAAAAATCTCTGTACTTGACCGTGCTTCTTCGACTCATTTTTCCATCCTCTAGATCATGTTCGTGACTGCAGGGAACACCAGAATTCAATGGCCTCTAGGACAAGGTGAATTAATCATCCATCGAATAGATCGTGTTTACGTTACTCTCTACATCATGGTTCAAAAGGCGTTGATGACAGTTCTATAGATCCTACGTATTTACTGACTGAGGTTAGAATCTTCCATGTATTGGTGGGGAGAAGCAATCGTGTCCTAAATACAGGAAAATTAATGTAAACGCACAAAGGAGGTGGGGGAATTTTGGACATGATTTTTGAAGCGCACCCTTTGAACCTTTGAACCGGGACGGAGGAAATAACTTGTTGTATGTGCCTGCGCCGCGCTGCCAAGCGTAATGGTAGAGCATTTCTTTGTCTCCATGCATTCGACCGGCCCACTCCGATAAATACCAGCGCATGTGGAGGTTTTGATCTACAGACTGCAGCAGATTGATCGAAGATTCACCTATCTGAAAGTAATGAACTGTCTGTAGCTTGGAAGATTTCACCTATGGCTTTTACTGCTGCTCAGAGAGTACGCTCGTACTACCTAAATTTCAAAATAAATGTTGTGCGGTAATATAATAGGTACTAATGTTAGAAGAGAGATAATAGAAGAGAGAATATAATAGGTACTAAACAGCAGACAATAGGAATTTAAATAATATATTTTTGATGGTTTTGAAAAGAGATAATAGAAGAGAGAAGAGAAGCGGATTGTCTATTAAGAGCCAGTTGCATCATATGTTCTAAAATAGTTTATGGTTTTGGCACTAGATACTTTTAATAAAGAAATAAAATCCGCATGCATCAATCGATGAAGAGGGTGGGGCGTCCCTTTTCGAAAAAAAAACAATGGAGTCTAAGGTGGAACAGATATTAATTAAATAGTACATGTTTATTGCGGGAGTGATTTTCTGCTCCTGATCTCACATACTCCTCCCTAAATAACAAAATAGTAAAATATTTTAAAAAATCTGAAAACAATTGGTGATGAATCTATACAAGTTTTCTAAGTACGTAAAAAGTTTCATGATTAGATGATATGTGTGGTGCTTTGTGTGAAAAAAACAAAATCGATGTTCTAAAAAACATATTTCTTAAATCCATTTTGGTTACTGATTTATTTCTTTTTACAAAGTATCATAAATATCATTTCACCATGAAACTTGACACGTATGTGAAAAATTTGTAAATGTTTGTCACCAATTTTTTTTCAGAATATTTGAGATATTATACTATTTTCTTAAAAAAAAATTAGTCAGGAGCATGTGAGCTCGGGAGCTGTTGTAAGTTTCAGATTAATTGCCAACTATTATACATATTGTCTATTAGGTTGACAATAGATGACATAGCACTATCTTATACCAGCCAACAACTGACTATAATATTATCCCTACTCTTAAAAATTGGAAATTGGGTCGGGAGCGACCTAGCCCATTCCTAACATTTGGCACGGACAGAACAGCTAACAATTGGCACGAACAGAACAGCCGACACAACAAGATTTGGCTAGGTACTCTACCGCGGTCGTGTTGTTGCAACCACCCATCCGCCTTAAATAACAGGGCAGCTAGAGGTGCAACTATGTGCATGCAGCCAACAGAGGACCATACTCTGGTTACTGCTCGTGCCTAGCTAACCCATACCTACGATCGATATAGGCGAAAATCACTTTGGCTCCCCATCACTAGTGATCCCTCTGTTTAAAAAAATTCAAAAAGGAAATTTAGAAGTTTCAGAAAAATCTGAAAAAATCCGGCATGGTCTCAATGATGTATATACATCGTGAAAAAAGACAATAGGAAATCTTTTGTATTATTGACTACACAAAAATAACTATAATGATACCTATAAATTTCTCATTTTTATGTAGCTCAAAATCCAATGTATTTCGCATTGTGATTTTGCAGGCATGTAGAACACATCTTTGAGAACATGCATGATTTTCAGATTTTTCTAAAACTTTTGAATTTTTGTTTGATCTTTTTCAAACAGAGGCAGCAGTGCTCGGGAGGAAGAAATCTTCAATCTGAGTAATATATTTGTAGCAGTCCTCCGAGCTAAACTGACCCCAGAAGAAGACGGCGTAAGCGGAATTATACCGATGGAGAATCTGCACTCGTATCTATGCATGGTGCATGATGAAATTATCACCTACGTACGCCCATGCATACATGTACGACCAGGGCACATGAAGTTCATTAACATTACATCACCTCACACTCACAACTTACAATATAGATCTGCTAGCTGAACACGTAGTACAAACTAGCTAGAATAACCAGACACTATATATAAATTACAGGAAAAGGACATCACTCTCACAACTTACAAATATATCTGCTAGCTAGCTAGCTGAACGCGTACGTAGTACAAACTAGCTAGAATAACCTTATGGTGACCTAATATGACACAAATTATTACAGAGAATTCAAGGACTGCTAATATTGTAATACATACGTGCGTGTTGGACACACACTTAATTTCTTGGGACAAAAAAGCAAGGGTAGCTTCTTATGAAAGCATCAAGCAAACACTAAACTTGTGATGGACCAGAGATCATGCATGAGGATGAATCAGTCGTGGAGGTGGCGGTCGAGCATCATGATGGTGGAGAGGTTCATGGGGGAGATGTAGTCGGTGGTTCCGGAGACGTACTGCTGGGCGATGAGCCGGTTGGCCTTCTCCGTGGGGTGGAAGGCGTCCCAGAACACGTACTCGTCGCGGTTGGGGCAGAGCGCGGACACCATGGTGCAGATCCCGATCCCGTTGTAGGGGCCCTGGCCGCAGCAGGCGTGGGTGGCGGTGACGAAGCCGTAGGCGCGCGGGTCCTCGATGAAGTCGTCGTGCATCCCTGTGCGTATGGATGGTTACCGATCAACGAGCGAGCGTTTAATTAGTTAAGTTGGAGGATGCACCCGCAGAGAAGATTCCCGGCTCGCGCCGCGCCGCAATGGACTCGTGTGCAGTCAATGGAATGGAAGTCCGAGCGCTTAAACACACGCATGTACGTATCAATCCAATTCCAAGGAAGGAGACTTGCGCGACGATCGATCCGCATGCATGGACTGGTCCGCAGACACACGCATGTATCAATCCAATTCCAATGCACAAACCGCCCTCCCCGCGGATCCATCCCGGTCCCATTTTCTCAAAAAAAAAAAAAAAAAAAAAAAAATCCATCCCAGTCCCACTCCCACCCAGGCACCCACCCCTCCCTCCTGGCCTCCTCACTCCCGGAACACACCAACCCCTCCGTCCAGATCCCCTTTCTCTCTCTCTCCCCGTCCCGCCCCTCGACCCGATCTCTCCCTGCGCCGGCGGTGGGTGCCTCTCGTCACCGGCCTCCCTTCCCAGCCACCCCTCTCTCTCACTCCCCGTCTCCGCACAAGGTCGACCCCGGAGCTGCTGCCGGCGGCGTGGGCGTCGGGGAGCAAGCCCACATACCCGGACGCCTCGGCATCGTATGTGCGTCCCGATAGCTAGGGTTTCCCTACCCGGGATTATTATTAGGAGGAGGAGGAGGAGGATCCGCAAAGGGGACGCCTTTCCGCTTAATTTCGCTGCCACGGAAGAGGGTCTTGGGGATCCCTACCTACCTACCTACCTACAGTACCTAGTTAGGTCTTGGGGAAACCTTCTACTAGCTCATAGCACCTGCCTGTGCGTGTGTGATTTGCAGGTCTCCGATCGACGGCGCCTCCCGAGGAGCTGCTGCTGCTCCCCGCCACCATCACGACGCCGACCAGCTGATGTCGACACCCACAAATGGTGCAGCCAATAAGACGGCAAGAAAGGGCTCTGGTGGTGGTGGTGGTGCTGCTGCTGCTGGGCTGGCCGTCGGCTTGGCTGCCCCCACCCCCCAACTCCTGGCCTCGACTGCTTCCTCGGCACCCGGCCGCAACCATGGTGGTGCCAACGGTCGGCCTCAGCTAACCACCCTCCGGTGAGCTTACCGTCCTCCTCTTGTACATGCTTTGTGGTACCTCGGCCGTCGAGCCGTGGCGATTCTGTGCTCCGCCTTCGTACGGCGGCGTGGTTCACAGAATTTTACTACTAGATGGAATTTTATTGCTGTAATAAACGAATCTTGAGATATGTATGCATGCATGTTGCCTATGGTTTAGGTTCAGCGGTACTGGTTCTAGTTCGGGGTGTTGTGGGTTTCGTATGACAGTTTGTAATATTCTTTCGGACTGCTGCCTGCAGCTTAGCCGAGGCAGTGATTTGGTTCGTTATATATTGTCATCCAATCACTATGCTTCTGGGTAATGGGGGCATGTGGTCATTTCTCTTCGTTTTTGAAGGTCCTTGTTGAACTCATCAATCGCTATCCGTTAGCCCGTTAGGATTTGGTCATGACTTTGAATGTGTAGTTGATCAATTAGTATCCATATATATGGCCAGTGCTTTCCTTAATCCTAAGTTTTTTGTTTAAATAATTTATCCATGTGAATTCTGCGGTTCCGGTCTACTGTTCTTCTTATAGTCAATACAGAACTTGATGAATGTATTTCCATGAACATGTCTCTTTTAGTCAACTAAAGCAAATGCCATGTCAATCCTGATGGTGCTAGCTTTACCAAGTTTCTAGTGGCAAACTGAGCAGATTCTCGTCATGGAGAAGTGCATCCCGAACAGGATGCCTCGACTGTTCCCACGCCCCTACATGTACCTAGTGCAGCTCGCTAGGAGTGACACGGAGGTAAGAACTTACAACTGAACTTGATCGATCCCTCCCTTCCTCTCTGTTTTTCTGCGGAGTTGCTTCGTACTGAAACTTTTCCTCTTTGTCCTTGTAAATGGCGAATGCAGCTGGAGCACGTCCTGTCCAGTCAAGTTTGGGGTGTTGTGGTTTAGGTGAGTCTGTGTTTCTCCCCTCCTCTCCTGTACGTGCTCTGATATATCATGGTATGGTTATTCTGTGCTCCGGCCATCGAGCCGATGATCTAGGATTCAGTGGTGTGGTTGTATGATTAGGATTTGGTCATGACACTGATGTGCTGGCTGTTGGGTGCCCTCTTTGTAGTTGTAACTTTTGACATGTGATATAGTTATCTCAATACTTGATGCATGACCACTCTTTATTATGGACATGATTTAGCTCATAATTTAAGCCATTGTATACTGAATTGTTAATCCTGCTATTTTGTGTGGCCTAAAAGACCCACTGTAATCAATTATACCTAGGATTATCTACAAGTTTATTTTTTATTTTTGGCAATGGGCAGACTTGATGACTGTGTGGGTGCATATGCGAGCTTTGTTGTTAGCTCCACTGTTGCATTCTGCTTTTGAGGATAGTAAGCTAGCCTGCAAGCTCCTCTATGCTTAGAAGCTTGATTAGAATTAGAAACAATAACTGCTTCTAGTAATTAGATGTAATGAATGTTAGTGATTTCTTCCTTTCAAACCCCAAGTCACCAACTCATCATAGATGACAGCATGACACTGGATTCACATGATAAAACTATGGTTTGTAACAACCTGATCTACCCTTGTCCCTGGATTCACATGATGAAACTATAGTTTGTAACAACCTGGTCCCTGTCCCTGGATATCATTGATTCCTCATGTACTTCTTTTTACGTATGCTGACCGTGAACCAACTCTGTATTCTGAACCTAAGAGCCAATCTGCTTGTTTGTGTGTTTTGCAGGTCAATTCACACCCTCTCAGCAGATTATCGTCATGGAGAAGAGCATCCTGAACAGGATGCCTCGCTGTTCCCCACACCCCTACGTCTACCTGGTGCAGCTCGCTGGGAGTGACAAAGAGGTAATAGACTTACAACTGAACTAGATCGTTCCCTCCCTTCATGTCTGTTTTGCTGCGGAGTTGCAACATGCCTGAGACTTGTTCTCTTGTCCTTGTGAATGGTGAATGCAGCTGGAGCACATGGCGCCCTTCTTTGCCTTGATGACGCTGATGCAGTCGGGCTGGTATTGCTGTGCTCATTGCTACTTGGTGCACTCGCTGCCATGCAATCGCTTGCGGCAGCGGTGGCCTCTTCTTTGACTCCGTGGTTTAGGTGAGTTTCTGTTTCTCCCCTTCTCTGCTCTACGTGTTCTGGCCCTCTATGTGATATCATGGCTATGGTTATTCTATGCTCCGGCCGTCGAGCTGAGGATCTAGGATTCCGTGGTGTGGTTTTATGATTAGGATTTGGTAATGGCGCTGATGTGCTCGCTGTTGGGTGCCCTATTTGTAGTTATATAACTATTGACACCTGGTATAGTTTCAATACTTGATGCATGGGCTGCTTTTATTATGGACATGCTTTAGCTCATAATATAAGCCACTGCATACTGGAATGTTAATCCTGCTATTTTGTATGCCCTCAAAGACCCACTGTAATCAATTATACCTGGGATTATCTACAAGTATGTTTTGTTTTGCAATGTGGCAGAGTCGATAACTATGTGGGTGCATATGTGACCTTTGCTATTTGCTCCCCTGTTCTTGCATTCTGCATATGTGACGATTGACTTGCTCCCCTTATGATGTCAGAAACTGATTTGGCATGCTATCCTGTTAGAGGCCAAACCGTGCGATTCCCTTTGCAAGATTTGTTTTTTTAGTTGCAGTCATACCAGTTCTACTACATACATATGCAATGGAAAGTGCGACGAGTGTGTGTGATGATCAGCTAGCCTAGCCTTTTGTGGCGAGTTGACGAGGATGAGATGAGTGTCTTTTGTTTTCATCAGTGCATTTGCTGCCTGTGTGTATGTGTTTCTTCATATTTCCAGTGCTTTATTTGGTTGTGTCATTTGCATTGGAACATTGTCATGCTGTTAGACCTTGTTGTAACTAACAACTACATTGCCTCTTGTCACAGAAGGAGCAGTAGCTGTTCCGGGAGCAAATTTCTAGGCGTTGTGATCAAACATGCTGCTTCATCATCGACTGCAGGAGTAGATCACATTGTGTGCATGTTAGAAGAAACCCAGCTACTTGATTGCAGGATTATTTTGTTTGAAGTGCTGCTGCTCCCTTGCTTGTGATGTAAAATATCCTGCCTGTGATGTTAATTTTTTGTGATTTAAAGTCCTTTTTGTGATGTAAAGTCTTATGGCTCGCACTACTATGTTTGGCTTATAGCCGTTTGGGGTTGCTTCTTTCATTGCGCAAGATAGTGAAATTCACGTGAGGTGTGTGTAGTGTTTGTATATATATATATCCGTGTGCACATCGATGTCCTGGACGCCCTTCATCAGAGAAATTAGCTTGGATCCGTGTGCACATCGATGTCCTGGACGCCCTTCATCAGAGAAATTAGCTTGGATCCGTGTGCACATCGATGTCCTGGACGCCCTTCATCAGAGAAATTAGCTTGGATAGACCATATGAACGTAGGTGATGCTGGATTATTTGATCACGACGCTAAACGACCATACTCACTGGTTTGGTGCATATAAGCATCGTACGTACTTACATAGACGGCCGGCCAGATCAACCAGACGAAACTCTTTTTTTTACCGTAGATCAACCGGACGGAGCTCGCCGTCCCAAAGCCAGACAACCAACGCACGACCCGACAAAGGGGAGCATGCTACCTCCTTGTGGCTAGCCCATCGATGGCGTGCTTTACACATCACCAATCGAAAATGGTTTAACACGGGCGCGCTATCCGTCGCTCGGTTCCGCAGCGAAACCACGTGGGGTGGGTCCCATCCACGTCTTCTTCATCTCCTTCCTTTTCCTTGCCCGCTTCTCCCCCTCCCCGATTCGGAGCAGGACAAGACGGCGCCGGTGACGCCGCCGTCGAGACTAAACCTTATCGGTGGGGGTGCAGGTGCTCGCCGGTGACGAGATTCAGTTGGTGGTGGTAGGGGTGTGGGTGGTCGGAGCGGCGGTGGACCGGCGGAAGACGAGATTTGAGGAGGACGGGGCGGCGAGAAGCGCACGGGTAGCACCACCGGCCGCAGGGGCGGGGGCACGCGATTCGGCTGGCAGTGGTGGCGGGGCCGGAGTCGATCTTCTCCTCGCGCGCGCTGTCGGAATGCCCCGCGCGAGCGGTCGCGGCCGGCGCACATAAGCTAGCATCTCCCATCGCATATGAACTATTTATATCCAGATAATTTTGACGCGTGTTCATCATTTGAGGATGGGTATCGGCAGCTGACTGTTTACTTTCCCCCCCTAAGAAAAGCTTATTAATAAACAACCACTTAAAAGAAGTTAATTTAATGACTGAAGGACCTCAGATTAGTTCATCCTACATTTTTAATTTTTAGTTTAAATTCTATTCTTTTAATGATGCCATTGTACATGCTAGTCAACCACATGAGGTAATAGGGAGCATATTTCCCAGGCCATAAAATACAAATATTTTTAAAGAAAGTATCACCCATAAAATAATTAATGAAACGAACGAGACTTTTTTCATAAACAAATTACAGGGATATAGATACCTCGCAACGCAGTTCTTTCCGGCCTACTATTCTATAAGGACAACATGCCCTCGAGAAAACATCTGGATCCACATCAATACCTTCGCTCAAACCATGCTTGATCATCCTAGACAATCGGCTCTACTCATGCCTTCCCAACCGGGGCGCCGTCGGTCCATTGCCCCGATCATATATTCTAGAGAGAGGTGATAGTGGATCACATGTATCCTGCCCCTAGGTTTATTCCTCTCCTTAATCAGTGGTTCCGCCTTTGGCTCGGTATAGGCTTGCTGTCATCATTGACGCTATGGCCAAACACGTCATCACCAGCACATGAAAATGCCAGGTTTCATGCTACAGTTTGGTGCATAAAGTAACACACGATAACAAGACGACACATGAAATCATAAGTACTAACTGTCATTTCATGCATAAAAAATAGCGTGCAAAAATGACATGGCACATGAAATGACAGACACTCCCTCCCTCATGGATGGCATCTCCCCATTTCCACATAGTTAGGGATTATAAGGCTGTCTTGTTTATTGGCCTTAATTCCCCGTGAGTAATATTAATGTGGTTCTTCTCTTTTCTCTCTCTTCTAGTGATGCAGTTTGCTCACCCAATGTGTCCCCTCTTTTCTAGGAAAGAGAGCAGCAGCTTTCCCTACAAGAATAAAATAAGATATATGAAAAGATGGGTATTATTCGTCTCCTAACATAAAATAAGAGCCCAACAACACATGAAATCTTTACTATTTTATTAAAATGCAATTTGTGATGGTTGGTGGTACGTTGTCTCAGCCTCACCCATATCCGAACCCAGCATGTAATTTTTGGCATTGTTTGGACCTTGTATTGTGTCCTACTACTCCAACCCTATGTCCCTTCCCACACCTCCTTGGCTAGTTGCTCGGTCTCGTCGTCGTTGTGGTGTGCTAGGACCAAAGATTCCATTATTATTGTGTTTCTTGGTTAGCTGTAACTTCTTCATAGGAGATCCCATCGAGGCGAATTCAAAGGCGTTGGAAAACTCTTAGGGAGTTTGGGTTTTTCTAGATAAGTATGTTTTCGGACATGCCCATTTTTCCCTACATGCATCCATGGGGTTGGGGGGAGTATGGACTGTGGACCACTATATTTTTCGTTCAGTTTTTCTTGTCTTGTAGTAGGTGATTTTGAAATAATAGAATAATACACATGGGCTGCTTGGAGCCATGTGTCCCATGATTTCTGGTGCCCACAGCCCGGACACCCGATACACTTCACACATAAACCCTAATAATATGCATAGATCGCTAAAATAACAAAAGAAAATAAATAATAAAATAGGACCCTTGTCCAAATATATTTTAATAATCACGTCAAGGAAATTTTATTAATATTTGCATATGGATTCTCGCCATCGTGGGTGACACTAAAGTTGCAAAGTATTTGACCATGGGATAAGCGTCTTCCCGTCATCCAAAATATACGAGACCTAATATTGACTCAAGAAAACAGAAATATGTGATTGCTTTAATTAAACTGTGGCTATGTGGTTCTCGGCGCAACTTGGGGTCCCGTGAAACTTGTCGTTCTCACTTTTTCTCGCGATTTTTAAGCTATAACACCGTTTTGGGCTTGCATTACGTACTAGTAGGAAATGCTTATAGGTGAACGAAACAGACCCCCCCCCCCCCCCCCCCCGGGACGGACCCGTTGGACGGCGCGGGATCCAGCGGAAAGGAAGGTCCCCAGGACGGTCGGCCATGGATCTCCTCCCTGAGCGAGGACGGAGTGCCCTGGCGGCGGTACGGCGGAGATCGACGAGGAGGAAGGCCCGAAGCCCCGGGCGCGCCGTCGTCCACGAATCCCAATTGCCCACCCCCTCCCGCGCGCACCGACGTCGTCGACGAATCCGTAGCTCCCTCCCGCTGCGCCGTGCCTCACCGGCGGCTGCCCCTCTCCTACGCGTGGCCTCGTGCACGCCTCCGCCGCGTTGTCGAATACGATGCCCCCCGTGCGTTGCCGTCGAAGTCGAATCCGAAGCCCCTCCCCCCCCCCCCCCCCCCCCCCCACACGGTGGTTTTTTAATTCGCCAAATACTTAGCCGTGGCGCATGGTGACACTGCGTCACGGGTATGCTGCAGTATTAGCGGCACATCGTTCACCTACGCCACGAGTAGCAGATTAGCCGTGGCGTGGTGGCCCGTGGCGCAGGGCCCTGCACCACGGGTAACCAAATTTGGTGCGCCACGGCTAACCTATTTTGCACTAGTGACGAGTTCCTGGTATGTCGGAGACCTCGTGGAAACTTAAGCGTCTTATAATCCACATTATCTAGTTTCTATGCATATGTCTGCGTACATACCGATGATTATAGTCCACATTAACTAATAGGAATGCATACCACACGTGTTTAGTTGTACGAAAAGAAAAGATTATCAAATGGGCATGACATATATTTACAACGGAGACTTACTTTTTATGCCAATTTTGTGGGGTCGAACCCCCAAAATATACTCATAGTGAGAAATTTATCATTCATTTTCAGTGAACTTCATGCAAAGCTAGACTGAACCGCGAATGATGGGCTAGCACTCTCGGTCGTCCAACGACCATGTGCCAATCTTCACTCAAATTTAGATAACCCTTGGTACATGGTCATAGAGTGGTCCTCGATCTTGACATCCTTGTTACAGGCAAGGAGAGCGTGAGCCCCCCCCCCCCCCCCCCCCCCCCTCCTCAGTAGTTGAACTCCTTGGGATTTGTTTTAATATACATATCGTCATAAAATCAACGGGCCACATAATTTTATTTTCTTTGGCATGATACATTGCGTGATTTCTTTCTGCATATCGACCTCCTCTCGGCGATGGGATCCGCCACCAAATTGGGGCTCGTAGCCTGTAGATCGGGCTCACAAAATTCCCGATCACAGGTAATGCTGCCTTGTTACACTAGATTTTTATCACCCAATTAAATTGCATGGTTATGGTTTTCATGGTTTGCCCAATCGGAGGAGAAATCTAGCACACTAATTAATTACAAAGGATCATCCATGCAACAAGCCGACATCAATATACAAGTAAACTCATATTTTTTCTGGGTAAACCCGGCAAGAGCTTTGCTTATTCATACAATCATATTAGATGGTAAGAAAGTCTGAAACCACTAAAGGAGCTAGTGATTTTTCTGAGACTTACTTACTCGGCGGGCGCTTTGTAGCACAATTAAGTACACAACTTTCACTGGCGGGCGAGCATGCATTAGGAACCAGGATGGTGTATGAGAAACTATGCCAACTACACACATACATGCATGCTAATAGTAGGTGTACGTGCACATCGCGTCGTGACATGTCAGTCTAGCGTCACTATAAGCGGAAAATACCGGCCAGCTTCGCAAGATTGAAGTGAACTGCGTGCAGTCTTGAGACTGGAATTCATGTGGCAAAACTAGCATATGTTTTATTGTTCTAAACAGTGGGCCGGGCAAAACACATGGAGTTTAATCCTTCGAAAAAAGGACCAGTTTTCTGCTCTTTGGCAGCGAAAAAGGATGAAAAAACAGACCGATTGCCGTTACCACCCGGGTTTTTTCCTCGAGTGCTAACAGTAGCAAGTCACAAATTGGAGGTGTCGGGGCATAGAACAATCTTGGGCTCGTCGGGCTGGAGGAAACGTTGTGGAGGAACCTGTGGGGCATCACCACCACCGGCTTGTTTAACCCGCCCACCAGTTTTACGTTGTACTCCGCCAGTACGTGGACTTCTTTTGTTGCTCGCAGTACGGACAGGGAAATTAGTTCAACATTTCAAGGGACCGTCGACCTGGATATCATGGGCCCACCACTCCATCTTCCTCATCCCAATCCCCATGTTTCTCTTCTTCCTTTAGAGCAACTCCAGCCGTCCCCCCACGAAGCCCCCCCAGGACAACTTTTCGACGCCGGCGGTCCATTTTCCCCGTAGTCGCGCCCCCAGGACCCCCCCAAGGCCTCGTTTTTCGCCGGATTTGGGCCAAATTTTATCCGGCGTCCCAGGCCGAACCCAGTGCGCTGGGTTCGGCCTGGGGGCGCCGGCGAAAGGGGAAAACCGCGCGGGCCACCACTGTCGGCGAGAGAACGCACCTTTCCACGAACGGGTTCGTCCTTTCCTCCTCTCCTTCTCCCCGTCGCCGGCACCGACTCCTCCCATTCCGCCGCGAGCTCGCCACCAAAACCACCGCCAACTACCGCGACGACACCCTCTGTAGTATCCCTCCCCGCACCAGCCGCCTCCACCCCGAGAATCGCCGTCGCGGTCAAGTTTCGCGCACATCCGCATCCACCCTGCCCGCGAGGTGTTCGACGCTTTGCCTCGATGGACTCCGACGATGAGGAGATGCTCGCCGCTCTGCTGGACGAGGAAGCCGAATCTGCCGCCGCCGACGACGAAGAGCACTTACTGATGCTCGCCTGTCTGGCTGGCCTGTACGACGCCGATGCACAGCCGAAGCGCGGTGGTTCGGCACCAGGTCGGCGCAAGAGCAAGGCACGTCAGCGTGCCGAGGGGTATTGCATGCTATATGCCGACTACTTCGCCGACGATCCAGTACACGGCGAGAAGACATTTCGGCGCCGTTTCAGAATGAATCGGCACCTTTTCCTTAAGATTTTGCATGGTGTCCGAGAGTTCGACAACTATTTCGTTTGCAAGAAAGATTGCACCGGTACGGTTGGTTTTTCCTCGCTCCAGAAGTGCACGGTCGCATTGAGATTGCTTGCATATGGAGCTCCAGCTGATTCGTAGGATGACTATCTGCGCATGGCCGAATCCACCATCCTTGAGTGCTTCTACAGGTTCTGCAGAGCCGTAATTGGCGCATTTGGACCTGAATATTTGCGATCACCCACTGCTGAAGACACTGCTCGGATCCTAGCCGAGAATGAAGCAAGAGGATTTCCTGGGATGCTAGGAAGCATCGACTGCATGCACTGGAAATAAAAAAAACTGTCCATTTGCTTGGCAGGGGATGTACAAAGGGCACAAAGGCGGTTGCAGTGTCGTACTTGAGGCAGTGGCTTCGTATGATACCTGGATTTGGCATTCCTTCTTTGGAATGCCAGGATCAAACAACGACATCAACGTCCTGCAGTGCTCGCCTGTCTTCTCCAAACTTGTTGAAGGTATTGCTCCCCCGGTGAACTTCGAGATCAACGGGCACCATTACAACAAGGGATACTACCTGGCAGATGGTATCTATCCAAAATGGTCAACATTTGTGAAGACCATCTCAAACCCTGTGCCGAAGACGGCTAAAGCTTGGTTTGCCAAGTGCCAGGAGGCTTGCAGGAAGGATGTCGAGCGGGCATTTGGTGGGCTCCAAGCTCGATTTGCTGTTGTCCGGTATCCCGCTATGTCTTGGTCAAAAGATCAGATGTGGGAGGTGATGACTTGTTGTGTGATCTTGCACAACATGATCATCGAGAGCGAGCGGAAGTATCCAGTGGATGAGAAGGAGAAGAAGGTGCCATACTTCAGACAGGGTCCTCTCGTGGGCGAGGATCCAGAGGAGAGCGAGCGTCTGCCTGTACCGAAATCATGGACTGCCTACCTTGCAACGCGTCAGGAAATCCGAGACCCAGTAGTTCATGAGCAATTGCAGCAAGATCTGGTGGAGCACCTGTGGAGGCGCAAAGGCGAGGTCTAGGTTTTATGTAATTTGATTTTAAAAACTTGTTTTAAATTTTATGATTTGTTAAACAATTTGTAATAATTTTTCTGTCGAATTATTGGATACAAATGATAAATTTGCTTCAAAAATAATAGATTTTACTAGTAAAATGGGGGTCTATGGGGAAAACGGCGGAAAACGATTAAAAACGCCGGAAAACGCCGGGCTGGGGGGCGACACGGCTGGGAATCGGGCTGCCCCCAGGCCGTTTTTTTCCGCCGGCGCCCCCCCAGCAGGGCCAAAAAATCGCCGGCAATTCGGCCTGGGGGGGCCAACGGCTGGAGTTGCTCTTAGCCCCGACGGGAGACGCAGAAACAAATCAACTGAAAAGATGAGGGACATGAGATAACCTCCCCGTCCACATCGCCGGAGCCGGTGACGCCGCGGCTGGCCGCGGCGGAGAAGGCGACGACGAGCCAAGAGCAACTTATCGGTGGGGGTGCGGGGTTCGCCGGTGCCGGAGTCGGACGGGGCTTAGAGGGACGTCTGGGGCGGTGGCGGACCGGTGGAGGTAGAGATTGGGGCATGGCGGAACGGCGAGGCGTCGCGGCAGCGTGCCGGCAGTGGGCGGGGAGGCAGGAAGTTCGACCTGCGGAGGAGGCGGGAGATATATAGGTGGCGACGGTGGTGCGGCGTGACAGTTGTCTTCTCTCCCTCTTCGGCGAGCGCGGCGGCGGTGCTTCTCTCCTTCCTCTCCGGCGAGCACGAGCGCGGCGGCACGTATAGAGCATGGCGGCGGCAATTCTTCTCTCTCCTCTCCGGCAAGCGCGAGCACGGTGGCGGCGGCGTCCTCATCTCTGGTGCATGTACGGCTCGTTCCGACCGTGTGGGCAATATTTACTAGTACAAACAAAGTAAGCGACAAATATTGGTAGATCATGTCTAAAAGTTGTTTCTCTCTCCTCTCCGTCATGCACCAATGCCGACCGTTTAGAGATGGCGGCGGTGCTTCTCTCTCCTCTCCGGAAAGCGCGAGTATGTGTCCATGTCTAAAAGTTGCATGCATGGCCTGGTGCATGCTTCGGTATCTTTTTCATTGCCTCCAAAAGATATGGGGTGCAACATGGGCCATGATAAATAATGGTATGAATCAGGATGTAACAGATAAGTGGGCCAAATAAGGCAACCCAAACTGCACAGCGACGTGGTTCTCACTCCTCAGTTCTGTGCTCAGTGCACGTGAATCTTTAGTCCCACACTGCTCAGCTAGGAAGGTGGAGAGCAATTTATAAGAGGGGCATTCCATAGTCTTCTAGATAGTAGTAGAAGCACATGAAGCACATATAAATAGCGCGTGCGCTCGCGTGGATATCCGCGACTTATGACTTATCCGACTTGACGACGGCGCGGCTAGCCTGGCCAATATAATTGGTTTTTTTACAAATGATTTTTTTGTGGGTTCAGGTTCCACATCCTAAAACATATGCTTATGCTACTATACTGAAATTCAAAATGGAAGCGTCTGCTGCGCCCGGACTAAACAGCAGACAATAGTAATTTACTCCATCCGTTCCACAATATAAGATGTTTCACATGTTGTCTAGATTCGGACTAAAAAAATGGAAAGTGGATGAACATATACACTAAAACATGTCTAGATAAATGTGATACAAATGTGAATGTGGAAAAGGTCTAAAACATCTTATATTATGGAACGGAGGGAGTAAATAATATATTTTTTGATGGTTTTGAAAAGAGATAATAGAAGAGAGAAGACTGAATATTTGTTCTCTAATGGATTTGCTATACTTTTCTTTGAGAATTTAGTACCTGCTGGTTTGTAGGATAGAAATAGGTGACAACTTATTTTAGATCATTAGGATGAAGCGTGAAAAGAGTCTTGGAATGAGTTGATAGATGGCATTGTATGGCTTTGCAAATGCTAGATTTGAACAAGACTGTAGCAGCTCATACACGGCAAAGCTCATAATTTTGCATAACTACCCAATTCATATTGTTCAGTAGCCAGCATTCACTGCTTTATATGCAAAGCTCTGGGGAACTTTCCCATCAGATCAGATAAGGCAACAAGCTAAGTTTTCTCGATGAAGGTCACATGTTCGTCACATCATTATACAACAGATATGGATGCACCTCATCTGCAATCACATTATTATGAATGGAAGCTGTAAAGTTGTCGATGCCATCGATCATATCCACTGTCGGTGTCAAGGGTTTGCTCAATGACTATTGGCTCCTTACACGTGACTATTTACAAGTTATGATTTAAGTTTGGTATAACAAAATTACTATTGGCTCCTAACACGTGACTATTTATATTTACCAATGTACCACAAAATTACTATTGGCTCCTAACTCATAAATGGTTTTAGGCATAAGGCAAAACTCAGACATAGTATCACAATGAGCATGAAAAATCCTATCTCCAATAACAACCTTTATTACTACTTGCTGCCATGACACACGTTATATATACCAACTCAAAAATTAACACTAAAACTTGTACCAAAATTAACTCTACTTGTTGTCATGCCTATACCTGCAGGGGAGAGGCGGCACTCGTGGCCGACGAGGTGAGTGCAGGGGAGGCGGCAGGGGATCGACGGTGGAGTGCTGCCGGCGACCGGGATCGATGACGGAGGGCTGTCGGCGGCGGGATGTGGCCACCGCTCACCCTGGACTAGCCGGTGAGCTCATCCTGCTCGTTCCCGGCCGGCGGGCTTGGAGTAGGGGCGCCGGAGGAGGCAGGGGTCTGCGTCCGGCCGGCTTGGAGGCGGCGGGCGCGGGGTGGAAAAGCGGCGGCAGGGGAGGAGGCGGCAGGGGGAGGCGGCAGGGGAGGCGGCGGGGGAGGCCGTGAGTGGTCACGTTTTTGTGACTTAGCATTTAACTTAGCATTTTCATTTTTTGTGACTTTATATTTAGCATGAGCATGGTCACGTTCTTTAATGATTTTAGCAATTATATCATTATAAGACTCCTCGATAGAATCTAATTTTTCCTCTAGAGAAGCACGAGTCTCTTGCTCTTCCTCAAGAGCATCTTCTAACGATGCTTTCTCCATAGCATCATCTCTTTCGATCTTACCCTTTTCTTCAAGGCTTGCTTCCAAGGCCTCAATAGTTTCCCCACGCTCAATAAGAGTGCTCATGATTTCAAAGAGGTTAGCTTGAGCACTTTCATTAGTAGGAATGGCTTTGAGAATCATTAGACCTTTATTTTGAAGAAGGGCATTAACTTTTTCCATATCAACTTCTTCATCATTATTGTCATTATCATTATTATCATCATTGTCATTACTAGAAGAAGATTTAGCCATGAGACAATGAGAGGTGAAAGATGAAGAATAATTGATTTTTGAACTACTCAAGTTCAAATCTTGTTGCATAGCAAATTGGGTTTCCTCTACATTATTATTAGTGCAAGAGTTAGAGGGAACACAAGCATTTTCATCATGGCAACAAGATAAAGCAAGCATATCATAAAGAGATTCATCCAAGCAAATTTTTGATGATATGCAAGGACTATCAACACTAGCATGTAAATCATTTATAGTGCTACGAGTGTTTAGGTCCATAGATGAAGCATTGCAACAAGATAGAGATAAATGATCATCAACAATGAGCTCACTATCAAGGTTGCAAAACCTATCACTACTCACCATTACATTGGATTGTGGCTTACCACATTTTGGTGAAGTAGACGAAGACGAGAACTCGTCACGGCCGGAGGTGGAGGGAGAGCAATCATCCTCGATAGAGTTGGACACTCCATATTTATCTTGAAGCTTGGTCCAAAGCTCATGAGCGTTCCGGAAAGGCATGATTGACTCAAGCACTACATCGCTCAAAACACATGTAAGACCATTAGATGCTAGAGTATCGAGATAAGAGTTTTTCTCATCCTCTAAGGATAAATTTTGGGAATCCTTTGGAGGAGAAAAACCCATATCTACAACACTCTTTAAAATTGGGTCTATATCCCTAAAAAGATTAAGCATGCGAATTTTCCATATATCATAATTTGTGCCATTGAATATAAAAGTGGGATCGTGCACTAATTCTCTAAACGACATCTTTACTCTCTAGGCGGTAAAGCCAAACAAGAGAGACGAGGCTCTGATACCAATTGAAAGAACAAGCTATGCCCGGATGTCGCCTAGAGGGGGGGGGGGGGGTGAATAGGCGATTAAAACTTTTTCTAATTAGGGGCTTGATAATTGCGGAATAAAACTATGTGTTTAAATTAACAAGCCAACAACCTAATATTCTAGGTTCACCTATGTGCACCAACAACTTATGCTAAGCAATTCAAGCAACAAGATGATAGCAAGATATGAACTTCAAGCACGAAGGCTATCACAATGTAAATTGCATAAGTAAAGCTCGGGTATAGAAATAACCGAGGCACGCGGAGACGAGGATGTATTCCCGAGTTCCTCCTTGTTAAGGGAGTACGTCTCGTTGGAGGGGTGTGAGCTCGCCACAAAAGGCCTACTCAAGATGCCACAAAGGCCTCACCCTATTCTCCGATGAACCTCACCCAAGGGATTGGTTCACCTTCCACTATCGGAATCCTTCAAGGCGGATTCCGGAGCCCTTTACAACTCTTCTTGGGGCACACACCCACAACTCAATTGGGGGCTCCCACACTCGTGCCGAAGCTCCACAAGCGAAGACTTCGCGGCACCTCCAACCGTCTAGGGTACACAATGCACCCAAGAGGCAACAAGCTCTTGGGAACACAATGCACCCAAGAGTAACAAGCTTCTCAACGTCGATCTTCACGTATCACGTAGGGAGAGCAACCCGATGCAACAAATGCAGAAGGCAAGAGCACACAAAGTGGTCAAGTCCTTCACTTCGAAATCCAATCAAAGCAACTAATGCTATGGAGGGATTTGAGAGGAAGAACAAAGGGAAGAACACAAAGCAACCCTAAATCTAGATCCACTAGGTTCCCCTTACTTAGAGGAGGATTTGATTGGTGGAATGGTAGATCTAGATCTCCTCTCTTGTTTCCCTAAAGATGGGCAAGAATCATTGGAGGGAGGTGGAGGAATCAAGCTCTCAAAGATGTGCAACAATGGAGGAGAGAGAGAGCAAAAGGTTCACAAAGATCCTTAGAACCGTTGGGGAAGAAGGGGCACATAAATAGGTGCCCTGGGAATCTGGCCGTTGGGCACAAAAACCCGCAGGGGCGGAAGTACCGGCCCAAGGGGCGGTACTACCGCCCTATGTAAAAATACCCCCAACGGCTCTCTTCAGAGAAGAAAACCCGCAGGACCGGTAGTACCGGCCCAAAGGGCGGTACTTCCGGCCCACCCAAAACAGCCTTCCAACGGCAAGAGAAGAAAACCCGTGAGGTCGGTAGTACCGGAAGAAGGACCGGTACTTCCGGTATAGCGGTAGTACCGGGGCTACTTCCGGTCAACCAAATAGGAGACCCGAGACATCCAGTACCTGAAAAAATAAGCGGAAGTTCCTCCGGAAATTTCCACCGGAAGTAGCGAGCGGAAGTACCGCTGAGGTGACCGGTACTTCCGGTGCACCGGTACTTCCGTTGCTACTTCCGGTCCAAATTTCGGAAGGCTCCCACGGTTCCAGTACCTGGGAAAATAAGCGGTAGAAGGGCTGGAACTGGGCACCGGAAGTGCCCAGCGGTAGTACCGGTCCAGGGACCGGTACTTCCGGCCAGCAGAGAAAAACAGGCAAACCCTGAAACTGAATAACTTTTGCGTGGCAACTCCGAATCGAGTGAATCCAATTTTGTTGGAAAGAGGACGACAAGAGCTACCCTACAAAAAGTAAAAATATTGAAACCAAGCAATGGAGATTTTGCTAAAAAATGGAAGAGTGAAACCTTCCGCATAGATGAACCGGCAAAATCTCCAAAACCGAAAACGCACAAGTTTTTCATCAAGACTCCGTTTTCTATGATCTTGGGCTTGTTTCGAAGATAATCACAAGCCCTTCAAGATCATGCATATACACATCATAGTCTATCATGTGAGGAGGAAAACATAAGGAGAGAGTTTGACCTCTCATAGAAGAGACAAACCGGTAAAGCCTCCGATATCAAAAACGCAAGGAGATATTCATGAGATCCGTTTTTGATGAACTAGAGCTTGGTATGGAGATGAACACAAGCTCTAAATTCTCACATGGATAAAAGCCATAAGAACCAATAAAGATGATTGCATGGATGCAAAGGTTTGAGCTCTCCACGAACGATACGATCACGATACTCGGTCGAGAGCCCCTCTTGATAGTACGGCTATCTATCCTATAACCCGGTCTCTCACTAAACAACATGAGACCGGTAAAATAGAAACCCTATCAAGATCATACCTTTGCCTTGCGCATAAATCCACTTGAGGTCGAAGAAGAAGATCTTCATCTCCTCAAGACGAACCACCTTTCTTGATCGCGCCTTGCTTGGTGAAGATTCACATGACGCTCCCCCATACACCAAGATGGGGAAAGCACTCCTTCGGCATATCTTCACTTGGCCTTTCTCTCGATGACGAACACCTTGGCCTTGATCTTCTTCCCTAAACCTTGACTCCAACACATGGAGACAAGCAAGCTAATGGACACCTACAAATATAGCTCAATGCAAATATTAGTCCATAGAGATTGTCATTAATTACCAAAACCATGCATGGGGGCAACCATGCACTTTCAATCTCCCCCATTTTGGTAATTGATGACAATCCCGTTTAAGAGGGTTTATATAAAGAATAAAGCAACCTTGCATGACAAACAAGCAAGGGAGCAAAGCGCATTAAAGGCAAATGCAACAAAAGCATAAAACCCAAATTCCCTTAAACCCTCTAAACTTCTCCCCCATTGGCATCGATTGCCGAAATGGGAAGAAAAATTTAGAGAGCCAATATAATATGAGTTCCTCCATAAAGGTGTGCATTACTCAAGATATGAGTGAAATCAAATGCACTTATTCATTGACGAATAATTAGAGGAAATCAAACTATATTGAGGATCCAATGATTGCAAACAAAAATGAAACCATTTTAAACATCTTCACAAAGGAGAAAGGCAATCAAAAAGATCCAAAGTGAGAGTTCTAAATAAAAATGGAGAAGCTCCCCAATTTTCATGCACAATTGAGGAGTGCACAAAAATGGCATCCTCGCTCCCCCAAAATCATCTAGAACACTCAACACGTGCAATTGTGCATAATGCAAAAGCAAATCATAGCACTTGCCCCAAAGATGTGGTTGAGCCAAAAAAAGATACCAATTTTCAAAGATTCAACATAAGATAGGCCCAACCGAGATAAAAAGACGATCTTTTAAAGAAACATTTTCACAAGCTTAGGGATACCAATTGGAAACTAAAACCAATTGAAAATGCCAAAAGCAAGTGAGAACATTTAGCCAATAAAATTCAACATGCTCACCATGGTAGGCATGAAGTCAAAGATCTTTAAGAAATACATGAGTGTGCAAAGATACCAATAAACAATAAGACAAGCACTCATGAGGCAAATTTGGAGCCACCAAAGAATTATAGATGAAACACAAGGTGGCTCAAAAGGAATAGGATACCGACTAAAAGGTGACCTCTCTCATATGTATAGGTTTCTAATTAGACAAACCACAAAGATATACATCCGCAAAGAAACATATACATACGAAATGGTCCGGGAAAAAGATAACAAGGTATCCAAAAGGAAGTCATAAATATACAAATGAGATTGTTGCTTAAAAGCATAGCACATAGCTCAAATTTATCTCATTGTACATAAATGAACTTCAAACATATCAAATGCATCACACATATCACTAAGGGAACAAGAGATTGAGAATCATCATCCCACTTTTGACAGTAGTAATCCTGGTGGATTTATACTCCACCTCTAGATGCAAAATATGTAGCAATTTCCTAAATAATTTTGCAAGGTTCGCAAGCCCCAAAGCACATAGTTTTCCTCTCATTTCCTCTTTTAAGCATAGGATGAGAGTCTATGTTCAAATCATAAGAAATCTTCTATTGGATGATTAAACTAACACTTTGAGTTGAAATTCACAAACAGAAGGCAATATGTATTATTTCATCCATTATCACAAAACAAGTTCACAACGAACCTAGGACTGACTACTACTGAGGATTGATTATCTTTGAGTCTTAGTCGAGACCTGCTTCCAGAAACTTGTGTCCTCCCCCTTCAATTATATGTCACAAGGAGATCTCTTAAAAGAGCTCATGTATATGGATTCACCGGTAAACTGGAAGGTGAGCTCCAGAAATTTTGCAGGCAGAGCACCATTTTCATCATAATTAGCATCCCCGGGCCTTGGGGACAAAGTCATTATCTCGAGGCATTCTACTGCTGGATCCATTCTACTTACAAGGAGACTACAAATCCTTGCTAAACCTGAGCATTTGCCGTTTCTGGCATTTTCTGGTTCATGAATATTTGTCTGTTGGAGTTGGATCCGTTGCCTAATCACAGTGATAGCTGCTCGGTCGTTGCTGGGCACACAAAGAACTCAGTCTAGACTCTAGACCAACATGGTGCCCTATTCACAACTAGTAATTGTGCACGTGCAATGCACGTGTAATCTTGCGACTTATTCCGCTCATCCTACACAGTAGACATATATTGTATTTATCATTACATATCAAAAAAAATGCAATAAAGCCCAAATGACTCTCTCTTGAACATCTATAGAAACCCAATTATTGTAAATTTGAAACATCAATTCAGAATATTATTGAGTTTCATTGTATGCCAGCCGCAAGTAAAGAACATCAATGAAGAATTGAGTTCATTGTCTCCCGTCTCGAAGTAGAGAAATCATAACATATACGGCTACAGAGAAAAACTAATTGACATATTTGAGAGCTTACAATGGTATGAAACCGTGGACTAATGTGTGATCAAAACATGTGTGGATCTGTCAAATCTACATCGCCCCGAGCAATTTTGTCAGTCTCCTCATTATGAAGCTTCTGGCCCAAGAAGTACAAAGAAGTTGGACGGCACACTCTATTTTGTCTCCTGAAACTGCTACATTGTGCGGTTGATCAGCGTATGCATCCTTCTTAAGATCCCATGAAAATACATTAAAACCATATAGCCACAAAACAGTACTATCTTATTTTCCAGTGTATGGTTTGAACAATAAACATATTAGAAATTAATATGTTGAAACTCAAATCACCTCGCCAATAAATAGTTGAACATGCATTATTAATACGAAGGAGAACTATCGATTTTGTTGTGTGCGGGGGGGGGGGGGGGGGGGGGGGGCAGTTTCAGTATGTTCATAATTATTCATCCACAACAACCACATCAAACAGCACTACAATCCAGCATGTAAAACAAGGAAGCATATATGTATAAAAAGGGGGATGGGATCAACGGCATCTCAAAAATAAAAAAAAACAAAGAAGATGCATATGAGAGAAAAAATTGAAGCAATAACATTGAAGAAACTGGTTCAGAAACCTCATATTCTACATTTGTTCTTGTACTGTGAAAATATCTTATAGTGCAGGATCTAAGGCCGAAGCGCAAAATGGTGTCTCATGCAGCAAATTTACAATGTAAGTTGCGGCAAATTTACCTACTATATTATTCATTATCCAAATGCAAGCTTTTTCCAATGTTCATTATACAAATGCAAGCTTTTTCCAATATATGTTGCGACAAATTTACAATCATTTGAAATTTGCAAACCAATACAATTACAATCCAATCATAATTTAGAATGTCCTTCTTAGAAAACGAAATTCAGTTAAATGTACATCAAACATCACCATTCAATACAAGCAAGTAAGCAAGCAAGAACATGCGTGCGCAGAAACACACACACACACACAAGTATTATGTACTTACCCTATATATTAATATTGTTTTAAACATAATTAAGCTTCTAGTAGTAAGAACAGGACAGTGAAGCCCACTTCCGAGTCTTAGAAGTAATCAAGATCCAGACCTCGAACAGATATTATGAATTTTAATTTTACTTAAACAGCAGACATACAGAGCCAAGATTTTAAAAAGCTACCCAAATACTGACAAAGAGTTGAAAATATAGAGATATTGACAAATTCAGGGCATGTGACTTCTTCCGCATACTACATGTATCTCCACTACACAATAGATGTATCTCCACCACTCAACAACATACATGATATTTGCATTGTAAATGAACAACAGAGGCTATAAATAAAGACTCTTGACTGATCAAAGAAAAAACATGGCCGAACCTGACAGAACCCGATTAGCAAGAAAATTTCAATAGTCTCTCCCCCACTATGAAAGTGGTTGCCACCTTACTGGAGCATGCATTCCGCAAATAGGCACTATGCTCAGGTAGAAGTATGGGTTCGGTAGAGTGTTTTTCCAGTCTATTTATAATTTTGAGCTCGGTACTGAACTGTTAGCTCATGGTTGTGTTTTCTGCAGTCTATCTAGGAAAAGAGGGACTCTCAGGATTGAATCAACTAAATCATAATTGTAGGCAAACAATGGTCATTAATCTATTACGTGGAGGAACTCACCTAGTACTTTGTAGGTTATTCTTGTGCTGCTTCCGAGAAGCGCCTGTCGACGGTGCTCTTGGCCGGGCGGCGCGTCCGTGTAGGCAGCCGTGGCATGCAGACTGAGCGGCGGCGGCGGCGCGTCCGTGTAAGCGGCGGTGGCATGCAGGCTGGTGCAAACTCAAATTAGCTTCCTAGGTGAACACTACATGCAATAATTTGTTTGTTCTTAATTATGAATTAAATTCAAGATGCTATTGTCTTACATGAAAAATACATGCTCGTGTTGTGCAGTTCACACAAAATTGTTTATTTCATCAGGAGTATAAAAATTCAGAAAACACTAATTTCAGCAAGTCTGCTTCAATAGTCAGGAAAGGGCGGTGTTCTATTGCTGGTGTTCTGTCTCCAAACTGAAAATGTAATTACAGAGGCGTACATACCTTTGCCGTTCCAGAGGAGGCGCCGCCCGGCGAGGCCTTCCTGTGCAAGGCCGTCGTTCAGGGCGTTGAGGTAGTCTGGTGCAAGCAGTGGCTTGCAGGCGGCGCCGTCGATTCCGTGTACGCGGCGGCGGTGGCGAGCAGGCTAAGCGGCGGAGGCGGTGGTGGCGTGCAGGCTGAGCGGGCAGGCGAGCACAGCGGGGTGTACATGGCGAGCGCGGCGGCGGGCAGGCGAGCGCACGGGTGTGCGAGGGCGACGGCTGTGGCGACGTTCTAACAAGCGCGGCGGCGGCGGAGTGCTGGCGAGCGTGGCGGCGGACTGGCGGGCGCTGCCGCTTGCGAGCGGCGGTGGCGGCGGACTGGTAGAGCGCCATACGGCCAGGACAGACAGGCGTATAGGCGGGGCGGCGTGCGTGCGGGACGCGTCGGCGGTGGCGTGCTTTCGGGACGCGGCGGCGGCGGGCGTTGCGAGCACGGCGGCGGGCTGGCGAGCGCGTCGGCGGCAGCGGACCTACGGGCGCGATGGTGGCCTGGCCTAGCGGCGATCCGCTTGGCGTTGTTTTAGGAATTGACATGTTTTTTTTTAACGCGGAAACTGACGGTGTTAATTAGGCGTGGTCTGTCTGGTGTGTTTTAGTTAGCATAGGGACCCTTAGATCTTTTGGTTGTACGGTTAGGATCATTTGGATCACCCTCTCTGGGATGTTTTATATTAGTGGTGATAAATGAAAAGGGCTACGGCATGTCAAAATCCAATACACCTCCAAGCACCGGCGAACCCAACAATCCCGTGTAATCAGGGAAGAATCTCCAGTACGCATATTTATTTATTTTTGAATAGGAAATTAGAGGCAAAATTAGACCGAAGTTTGATGGTTCATAACATGTGTGGCAATGAAGCCAGAAACAGCAAAGAAAAACCAAGCAGGCAAAGGGAGAAAAAGGAAGCGGCTTGCAGGGGCGGGATGGACGACGCCTGCGGAGATGCAGGGTAGGGGCGAGGCGCTGCCGCCTCGTCTTGCTGGGTGGGACAGGGCCCCACCGGTGGAGATGCAGAGAAGGGGCAGGGTGCCGCTACGTCGGCTTGCAGGGCCGGTACAAGTGGCCACCGGCGGCGATGCAGAGGAGGCGTACGCCATGAGTCCATCCATGGCGCTTGCCGTCAAGGCGAGGCGCAATCCTCCGGCGCGGCGGCGACAGGGGCAGGGGGAGGCGGCACGTGGAGGAACTGGCGGCGGCGTGAGAGGTCTAATCCGGCGGCAGCCACGGGGGTCCGGGGAATTGGATCGATGAACTGCAAAAAATCTTCCACGGGACTGCGGGTTGCTTTCCCACTTTTCCGAGGGACTAAACTGCAAAACAGCGCGACGTACGACCTCTAATATTATAAGTAGTTTAGATGTGTTACGGCTTACGGGATGAGAGCGTTGGTGTAAATTTAGACATCGATCACAGTCGGCGGATCGTACTTCACTTAGCTGATTAAGTTCAAAAATCTCTGTACTTGACCGTGCTTCTTCGACTCATTTTTCCATCCTCTAGATCATGTTCGTGACTGCAGGGAACACCAGAATTCAATGGCCTCTAGGACAAGGTGAATTAATCATCCATCGAATAGATCGTGTTTACGTTACTCTCTACATCATGGTTCAAAAGGCGTTGATGACAGTTCTATAGATCCTACGTATTTACTGACTGAGGTTAGAATCTTCCATGTATTGGTGGGGAGAAGCAATCGTGTCCTAAATACAGGAAAATTAATGTAAACGCACAAAGGAGGTGGGGGAATTTTGGACATGATTTTTGAAGCGCACCCTTTGAACCTTTGAACCGGGACGGAGGAAATAACTTGTTGTATGTGCCTGCGCCGCGCTGCCAAGCGTAATGGTAGAGCATTTCTTTGTCTCCATGCATTCGACCGGCCCACTCCGATAAATACCAGCGCATGTGGAGGTTTTGATCTACAGACTGCAGCAGATTGATCGAAGATTCACCTATCTGAAAGTAATGAACTGTCTGTAGCTTGGAAGATTTCACCTATGGCTTTTACTGCTGCTCAGAGAGTACGCTCGTACTACCTAAATTTCAAAATAAATGTTGTGCGGTAATATAATAGGTACTAAATGTTAGAAGAGAGATAATAGAAGAGAGAATATAATAGGTACTAAACAGCAGACAATAGGAATTTAAATAATATATTTTTGATGGTTTTGAAAAGAGATAATAGAAGAGAGAAGAGAAGCGGATTGTCTATTAAGAGCCAGTTGCATCATATGTTCTAAAATAGTTTATGGTTTTGGCACTAGATACTTTTAATAAAGAAATAAAATCCGCATGCATCAATCGATGCAGAGGGTGGGGCGCCCCTTTTCGAAAAAAAAAACAATGGAGTCTAAGGTGGAACAGATATTAATTAAATAGTACATGTTTATTGCGGGAGTGGGGAGTGATTTTCTGCTCCTGATCTCACATACTCCTCCCTAAATAACAAAATAGTAAAATATTTTTAAAAAATCTGAAAACAATTGGTGATGAATCTATACAAGTTTTCTAGGTACGCAAAAAGTTTCATGATTAGATGATATGTGTGGTGCTTTGTGTGAAAAAACAAAATCGATGTTCTGAAAAACATATTTCTTAAATCCATTTTGGTTACTGATTTATTTCTTTTTACAAAGTATCATAAATATCATTTCACCATGAAACTTGACACGTATGTGAAAAATTTGTAAATGTTTGTCACCAATTTTTTTTCAGAATATTTGAGATATTATACTATTTTCTTAAAAAAAAATTAGTCAGGAGCATGTGAGCTCGGGAGCTGTTGTAAGTTTCAGATTAATTGCCAACTATTATACATATTGTCTATTAGGTTGACAATAGATGACATAGCACTATCTTATACCAGCCAACAACTGACTATAATATTATCCCTACTCTTAAAAATTGGAAATTGGGTCGGGACATTTGGCACGGACAGAACAGCTAACAATTGGCACGAACAGAACAGCCGACACAACAAGATTTGGCTAGGTACTCTACCGCGGTCGTGTTGTTGCAACCACCCATCCGCCTTAAATAACAGGGCAGCTAGAGGTGCAACTATGTGCATGCAGCCAACAGAGGACCATACTCTGGTTACTGCTCGTGCCTAGCTAACCCATTCCTAGGAATCGATATAGGCGAAAGTCACTTTTGCTCCCGATCACCCGTGATCCCTCTGTTTGAAAAAAATCAAAAAGAAAATTTTGAAAGTTTCAAAAAAATTTAGAAAAAATTCGGCATGTTCTCCATGATGTATACTACACGTGTTAAAAAGGACAATACGCAATCTTTTGTATTATTGACTACACAAAACTAAACAAATATAAAATTTTGAAATAACTATAATGAGATCTATAAATTTCTCATTTTTTGTAGCTCAAAATTCAATAGATTTCGCATTGTGATTTTGCAGGCATGTAGAACACATCTTTGAGAACATGCATGATTTTCAGATTTTTCTAAAACTTTTGAATTTTTGTTTGATCTTTTTCAAACAGAGGCAGCAGGTGCTCGGGAGCAAGAAATCTTCACTCTGAGTAATATATTTGTAGCATTCCTCCGAGCTAAACTGACCCCAGAAGAAGACGGCGTAAGCGGAATTATACCGATGGAGAATCTGAACTCGTATGCATGCATGGTGCATGATGAAATTATCACCCACGTACGCCCATGCATACATGTACGACCAGGGCACATGCATTACATCACCTCACAACTTACAATATAGATCTGCTAGCTGAACACGTAGTACAAACTAGCTAGAATAACCTGACACTATATAAAAATTACAGGAAAAGGACATCACTCTCTCACAACTTACAAATATATCTGCTAGCTAGCTAGCTGAACACGTAGGTAGTACAAACTAGCTAGAATAACCTTATGGTGACCTAATATGACACAAATTATTACAGAGAATTCAAGGACTGCTAATTGTAATACATACGTGCGTGTTGGACACACACTTAATTTCTTGGGACAAAAAAGCAAGGGTAGCTTCTTATGAAAGCATCAAGCAAATACTAAACTTGTGATGGACCAGATCATGCATGAGGATGAATCAGTCGTGGAGGTGGCGGTCGAGCATCATGATGGTGGAGAGGTTCATGGGGGAGATGTAGTCGGTGGTTCCGGAGACGTACTGCTGCGCGATGAGCCGGTTGGCCTTCTCCGTGGGGTGGAACGCGTCCCAGAACACGTACTCGTCGCGGTTGGGGCAGAGCGCGGACACCATGGTGCAGATCCCGATCCCGTTGTAGGGGCCCTGGCCGCAGCAGGCGTGGGTGGCGGTGACGAAGCCGTAGGCGCGCGGGTCCTCGATGAAGTCGTCGTGCATGCGCCTGGTGTTGACGGCGACGAACACGGTGCCGCCGAGCTCGGCGTTGAGTTCGCCGAGCATGGTCTCGAGCTGCGGGTTGTAGGCCTCGGCGGCGCGCTGCAGCTCCGGGTCGCAGCGGCCGTTGAGGCTGTGGAGGGCGAGCTCGGCGGGGACGCAGCCGATGGGGCCGACGCCGGTGACGAGGACGCGGCGGGCGCCCAGGCCGTGGATGTTGCGGAGCACCTGCTTGTACTCGGAGAGGATGTACTTGATGTAGTCGGGGAGGGAGAACTCGCGCGAGCGGACGGAGTAGGGGACGAGGTAGTAGTTGTTGACGAAGTCGTTGCCGCCGAGGGTGATGAGGGTAAGGGAGCCGGCCACGACGCGCGCCGCCTGCTGGGGGCCGACGAGCTTGGTGAGCCGGTCCTGGTACTGCTGGAAGTACCTCAGCTGCTTCGTGATCCGGATGATGTTGTCCTGCACGCACGCATGCACGGTCGTTCGATTAGATCATGCGTTGCAAACTGAAACTGTTATACCGAAGAAAGAAATCATCGACGCGTGTCCTACGAATTGGATGCCGGTGTCGTTGAGGATCCCGATGCCGGCGGAGGCGAAGTTGGCGCCGACGAGCAGCTTGTTGCCGTCCAGCTGCGGGCTCAGGTACGGCAGCAGAGGCTCAGACCCCAGGTGGTCGCCTGCATCATTGTTCATCGATTAGGCCGCACAACTATTTTGACGATCAAGTGACAAGTGCATGCATTAAAGCAAGAGCCTAAGTAATTAATAAAAGCTTGGCAATGGCGCGGGTGCTCGGCTCGACGTACTGATGAGGTCGGGCACGTTCTTGCCGTTGCAGAAGCGTCCCCGTGGCGCGGTGGTCGGGAGTGTCGATGCCGTAGGGCCACGAGTCGGCGCGCGCCGTCGTGATGAGGTAGTTGTTGTTGCCGTTGTCCACCAGCGAGTCGCCGAACACGAAGAAGGCCCGGGCGGCGCGCGCCGCCGGCACCGCCTGCAGCAGCAGCAGCACGCACACCACGGCGGCCGGGAGCCAGGACGAGGACGCCATTGCCAGCGACACGAGTGTGTGTGTGACTACCCCAAGTGATGTGATAGTGTGTGTGTCTGAACTACAGTCCTGTGCACAGCTGCACTTGCTGGATGGATGGGGATGCATTGAGACGTCGCGCGCAGACGCCATTTATAGCCGGTGACCATCGTCGCTCGCTAGATCACGTCGTCGTTGCCGGGATTTACTCCTTGTGGCCCCGTACGGCGTGTGGGTTGGTGCACTGCACTGCAGCCTCGTCACCCCCCTTGCGCGTAGGTCTTCAATTCTCTGGAGAGTAAAACCGCGACCAGTTTGGTTCAGCAAAAACTCTGACTCTTGGAGTAGTTTACTGTAATTCTTTGCCGGTTTGGGGCATTGAATATTTCCGGATACGTAGGCATTTTCAGATGTGCTTGGATCTTTGCGGTTCAGCAAATATGCAGTACTTCAGCTGCAGTCTGTCAGTAATAAGTCGCACACATGTCACATGAATGATGAGCTATATCTGAGTCTCTCACAGTCTGCCTCGAAAATACAGCAGTCAAATTTACTTCTTACTATGATGTGCTCCAACCTTCCCTGTAAGATCAGCTATGCTTACTTTCCCCACACAAGAAAAAAAAGATAGCGACTAAATGAGGAGGATATTAGAATGTTCAGTAGTACTGGTATGCAAGTAAAACACATGCAGTACTGCAAAGGTGAACCTAATGTTGTGTTTAAATCGATCTATATGAAGGTCTGTACAGCTACAGCACATGGATCTTAATACAGCCAGTACTCCTCATCAATTCGAACGGCAAAAATTTGGTGAAACGAACGTCGTATAAGGATATGTCTTGGAATCTTCTCCGTAAGATAAAATATGCTTATGAAAATTGGTAACATTTGGTTAATTAGGAGGATGATGTACAGGTACAGCTGTGCAGCATCTGGAACAACTAGGGTACCGCAGGGGTGAACTAAATTTTGTGTTTATCTAGATCTATATGAATATGTGTTGTACTGCAAACGGATCTTAGTACATCTACTACTACTCGATCGTCATTAATTCGGATTTGGAAACAAAATATGAAATGTCTTTTCAGCGGTAAAAGATCCAAGAGGTTCTGATGTATCAGAAGAAAATATAGCTAGTTACTCTGGAAGTGACTGCAGAACATCGCTTGGCAAGACTATCATGAATCCATTTCATTCATACACTTGTTCCTTCACGGTGAAGGCAACTTGTTATTCAAGAGGGCAGTTGGATCTATCTATCATCTACGCAATGAAATATGATGCCTTGATTTGGATGAGCTGTATGTAGTATAGTAGCGGTAGCTATTAGTGCCTCGACAGTGTGAAGTTTTAGCAATCGGCAGCAACCCAGACGCAGCTGGTGCTTTTACTATGTACAGCGAGGGTAGACCCAGAATTCAATCTATAGCTAGCATCGCTCAAATTGTAAGTCGGCAACAAACAATTACTCCAGTTTTCTAGTATCTTCTCAAAGTTCAGGCCATAGTTTTCTAGTAGCAGTAATCAAAGTTGAGCATTAGACACCAGTTCTGCACTCGAAGTTTCAGTAGTACAGTACTATCACACTCCACCAGTACTACTCCATATTCATCGATCTCAAGATTTCCACTTATACACTTCACCATTACTTACTGCTAGATCAAACCTTCGCGGCCGGCAAGCGCCATCAATAGATATCAACTAACGGCAGGTACCACCTTGATCGATGAATCGACGAACGCTATTCGACCGCCTTGCCATATAATTGCCTGTCTCTAGGCTTTAGCTGCGTACTACCTAGTAGGGTTTATGGTTTGGGTTCCATCAGGAAAGTCCATGAGAAACTGGATCTGTGTCGACCAAAGCCAGCCGTAGCTCGCTCGCTCTGGACCCAATTCCCAACCCTCAACCGCGCTGCATTTATTCCAGAATTCGCCTACTCCGAACGGTTAAATCTACTCCTAGCTAGCTCGTCTGCCATCGATGAAATCTGCCAAGCTTCTGACGGATGAATCTTCAGATGTCGTCCTTTTTTCTTACAGGGTGGGCGAGATGTCTGTCCGGAGACGGAGAGAGTACTACTCTACCATTACGAGTGACCCCCTGGCACATAATAAAGTTAATAATTAACGCTGGATGGACAGATGAGATTCACCTTCTTATGGAGGCCATTGAATTCCGGTGTCCCCCCGGCCGGAGGACACGATCGATACAGGGCAAGGGGATGAAAACAAGATTTGATTCACCGAACCGAAGCAGCTGCCTCCTGCAAAAGTAATCGATCGGTCAAGTGATCCAAGTACGACGCATCCACTGTGATCGATCGATGCATGGGTCCTAGCTTGCTGCCTCGGTTACTGACCGGCACCGTGTAGTTACCACTTACCCTACTGCTGTCTGCAGCCATATGTTATATTCTCGGTGTATTTTTGTTTCTAGATGGCAGATCCAAATGTCATGTTGGTATTTCCCGGACGAACTCAGTCAAGTGTTTTGTTAGTAAACAGTCAGTCATCGCTTGTGCATGCATGTATGGGGCTGTGTAGACTAAAGCATACGTTGCCTTGAGGGGTTTCTGTTCATAAATGGAGTATATTTGGTTCTTTCAGCCAATCAATTAATCTTTTTCGGTGTATACGATGTTGCCGCAATATAATACGATGATGATCGATCAGATGATGAGGTTGACACGGAGTCACTGTCACATACGAGATTGATCCCTAGCTAGCTAGGATCATATGCATTAGATGTGCATGGGCTAGTTGATGGGAGTGATATTCCTTAGTCTTGATGCATAACCCTAAATTTGTTGGGTACTTGCATTAATTTGAACGTTCTCCCGCGAACAAAACGGAATTAATCATTGCACCTATACATAGTGGCAGTGTTAGTATTAGTTAGGACGACACATATAGGTATAATTGCTTGCTTAACTAACGGCGCATTAGTCTTTTTCGAAAAGGGAATGTGCCCGGCTCTCTGCACCAATTGAGGCACACATGTAATTTCACTGCAGTATTTCCATCATTCAGAATTTCCAAATCATGGATCACATAATGTGTGGATCCTCTTAAGCATCATATAATCTATTAATGTGTTATCAGCCGGGGGTGGCTGAAGATATCCTGAGGAATCATCTCCAGCCGGTTGCATACATGATTCATAGGCTCTCTCTGCTCCACAAGGATCGAGAACATAGGTCGACAAGTGGATAGGATGAGTACTTTTGTAGATAACCTGCAAGAAGTGAGTAGTTACAGTCTTGTTAAATACAATGTCATTTTGATAATTTCATGTAGCCCAAACTAAATTAACCTAAAATCCCCACATGAATTTGAGCAGTAATTTTTTTTTGTTAATCCCATCCAACAAATATGTTTTTCACAAAACACTTTTATATTAGAATCACATAAAATTACATTATGCAATGTTTAATCTTCTATGAAAGTACATAGAACGTGTTTAAGGAGTAGAACCGTCCAAAAAAAATCAAGGTGGCACATTTGACTTTCGAGGATATCAACTCATACGATTTTGGGCCTTCAAGTCGCCTTTCTGCTCGGAGTTCACCTTGGGGCAAGGCAAGTCGTGTTTCATGAGTTTTCATATTTCTGACCTAAAAACATATGCCCTTGTCATTTCTTCTTCTTTGCCAGGTAAGGACAATGTGCATACTCCCTCGGTTTACATATACAAGGTCATTTCATATTTTACATCTAATTTTCACTAATTAATGATTTGACAAACAATATGTGTTATAACTTCATTATGATATTAATCCCAACGATATACTTTTTGTGACATATAACTCACATTTTGATCGAAAATTGAAGAGTTAAAGTTAGGCCCAAAATATGAAATAGTCTTGTATATAAAAATGGAGAAAGTATCACATAACCTGAAAGACATATTGTGATTCCCTGACGGGAAAACTTTTGAGGCGGTGCGTGCGAGGGCCAACGAATGTTCTGATCCTTAATACGGTTTAGTCAGTAGCGTGTTTATTAGCGTAAGTTTGTAATGTCGCCCCTAGGTAATACCCAAATTCGTAAAATGGTTGAATACAGAAACGAAAAACTAGCCTAGCTCAAGCCCAAATAGGACATTCTTCTTTTCACAAATGTCAAGGGTACTTTTATTTGCGGGTGTTTCCTATTTCCCGCTCGAAGCATGGACTAAGTGTGGCATGCATAACCCTAGAGAAATGGCCATTTTTTTTATCAAGCATGGACTAAGTGTTTCCTATTTCACAAATGGCCATTTTTTATCTTTTGCCATTTTCTTTCTCCTTTTTATCTATTTACTCCTTTTTTTATTAACTCCCTTTTCCATCTTAGTCTTCCCTCGTTTTATTTTTATATTTTTTACCTTTATCTTTTAAATTTTCTTATTTGGGGGGAACATGAATATTTTTTATTAAATTAGCATAATTTTATTTTAAAAATACATAGTCACTTTTTCGATATACATATAATTGTTTTTTATATGTAGGAAAAGTTTCACTACCTATACACGAACATTACTTTAATGAAGGACGAACTTTACTTTTAATGATCAAAGAATATTGATTTATGTAGTTATCATTATTTCAATTTCCTTTTTTTTAGTAATTAAGTGATACTTTCAATCCGATACATGAAAATTTATTTAAAAACATATGAATATTTATTTTTTATAACTCTGGGCCTTTTGCCTTTCATTAATAAATTTAATAATTGGAAAATGGTTTTTATGAAAATGTTCACATAAACGGAAATATGTGTTCACATATATCTAAATAAGTGTTCACATGCATCTAAATAAATTTTCATATATATATAAAATTATATTTGTATATTTACGTGTAACTGATTATGTGTTTCCAAATGATAAATAATTAATGAAAAACAAATGGCCACGTTTAATGGTAATCTTTACATTTTCCCTTTCACTCGTAGTCACTAGTAGAAAAACCACCTTTCGGACGCGCCGAACCAGCCATTCGTCCCGGGTCAGTGAACAACCGGGACCAATGCCTTAACAACCGGGACCAATGCTAGGCATTGGTCCCGGTTCGAGCTGCCAGGGGCCCGTGGAGCATTGGTCCCGGTTGGGTTGGGGACATTCGTCCCGGTTCGTGCCCGAGCTTTGGTCCCGGTTCGTGCCACGAACCGGGACGAATGCCCCTGCCTATATACGTACGTAACCCCGCCTTCTTCTCTACTCTGTTATTTTTTTTGCTCGGATTGGTGGGAAGTGGGTGCTAGTTTTTTTTTCCTTTGCCACGCACAAGATGTGTTCGATGAAATGCCCGAGCCACACTTAAGTTCACACAAAATGATATCCTCGACCGAGGTTAGCAACTTTATCCTTCTCATCTATAATTGATACAGAAATATTGCATGTGTCGATGTACGGTGGTCATTTCAGTATTCAATATGTTATTCTAATTGTATTTGATAAACTTAATTATATGATATGCAGATGGATGAATGGCAGCGATGGATGTACGGCGACCGACGCAGTTCTGATTTTATTACAGGCCTGCATAAATTTATCCATGTGGCTGAGGCAAACAAATATGATGGTTTTATACCTTGGCCATGTGTGGACTGTCGGAACGTTAAGGAGCACTCTTCGTCGAGAACCCTTCAAGGCCACCTGCTTCGGAGAGGTTTCATGCCCAGCTATAATTGTTGGACCAAGCACGAAGAAAGAGGGGTTATGATGGAAGACGATGAAGAAGAAAATGATGATGAGAACTATCGTATGTTCTCTGAAGAATACGGTGATACTGCGATGGAAGACAATGAAGAAGAAGGTGGTGAAGAACAACGGACGCCAGATGAGCATGCTGATGGTCTTGGTCGGGTCATTTCCGATGTACAACGAGAATGCGATACAGAAAAGGAGAAGCTGAAGTTGGAGGCCATGCTAGAGGATCACAAAAAGTTGTTGTACCCAAATTGCGAAGATGGCAGCACAAAGCTCGGTACCACACTGGAATTGCTGAAATGGAAGGCAGAGACTGGTTTATCTGACAAGGAATTTGAAAAGTTACTGAAAATAATGAAGCCGAAGCTTCCAAAGGATAACGAACTGCCCGAGACTACGTACGAAGCAAAGAAGGCTATTTGCCCTCTAGGATTAGATGTGCAGAAGATACATGCATGCATCAATGACTGCATCCTTTACCGCGGTGAGGAGTATGAGAATTTGGATGCATGTCCGGTATGCAATGCACTGCGATACAAGATCAGACAAGATGATCCTGGTGATGTTGAGGGCGATGACGAGCCCGTCAGGAAGAGGATTCCTGCTAAGGTTATGTGGTATGCTCCTATAATACCACGGTTGAAACGTCTGTTCAGAAACAAAGAGCATGCCAGGTTGTTGCGATGGCACAAAGAAGAGCGTAAGAAAGACGGGAAGTTGAGACACCCCGCCGATGGGTCTCAATGGAGAAAAATCGAGAGAGAGTACCCGGACTTTGCAGGTGACGCAAAGAACTTATGGTTTGGTCTAAGTACAGACGGTATGAATCCTTTTGGGGAGCAGAGCTGCAGTCACAGCACCTGGCCCGTGACTCTATGTATCTACAACCTTCCTCCTTGGTTGTGCATGAAGCGGAAGTTCATTATGATGCCAGTTCTCATCCAAGGCCCGAAGCAACCCGACAACGACATTGATGTGTACCTAAGGCCATTAGTTGATGAACTATTACAGTTGTGGGCCATACCAGGTGTACGTGTGTGGGATGAGCACAAACAGATAGAATTTGACCTACGAGCGTTGCTGTTCGTAACCATCAGTGATTGGCCTGCTCTTATTAACATTTCAGGACAGTCAAACAAGGGATATAACGCATGCACGCACTGTTTAGATAAGACTAAAGGTACATATTTGGAAAAATGTAAGAGGTCGTGTACCTGGGGTGTCGTCAATTTCTTCCAGGCAGTCACCCCGTAAGAAAGAAAGGCAAGCATTTCAATGGTGAGGCAGATCACCGGAAGAAGCCTAAGATCCCTGATGGTGATGCTATATTTGGTATGGTCAAGGACATAGAAATAATCTTTGGAAAGGGTCCTGGCGGTCATTCTGTTCCGAAAGACGTCGCTACCGGACATGCGCCCATGTGGAAGAAGAAATCTATATTTTGGGAGCTACCCTATTGGAAAGTCCTAGAGGTTCGATCTTCAATCGACGTGATGCACGTGACAAAGAATATTTGCGTAAACCTGCTAGGCTTCCTCGGCGTGTATGGGAAGATAAAAGATACATCGGAAGCAAGGGAGGACCAGCAGCATATGAAAGACCCAAACAACAAGCATACGGATAAAGGGCGTCATTACATAAGCAGCTACGCTCTTACGAAAGCAGAGAAGGAGATTTTTTTTGAGTGCCTGAGCAGTATCAAGGTCCCGGCTGGCTTCTCGTCAAATATAAAGGGAATAATAAATATGGCAGATAAAAAATTTCAAAACCTGAAGTATCATGATTGCCACGTGATTATGACGCAGTTGCTTCCGATTGCATTGAGGGGGCTTCTATCGGAAAATGTTCGAGTACCCATTGTGAAGCTATGTGCATTTCTCAATGCAATATCTCAGAATTTAATCGATCCAGAAAGTCTGACAAGGTTACAGAAGGATGTGGCCCAATGTCTTGTTAGTTTTGAGTTGGTGTTCCCCCCATCATTTTTCAATATTATGACGCATCTCCTGATTCACCTAGTCGACGAGATTGCAGTTCTCGGTCCTGTATTTATACACAATATGTTCCCCTTCGAGAGGTTCATGGGAGTCTTGAAGAAATATGTTCATAACCGTGCTAGGCCAGAAGGAAGCATCTCCAAAGGCTATGGAACAGAGGAGGTCATTGAGTTTTGTGTTGACTTTATTCCCGACATTAAGTCGATTGGTCTTCCTGAATCGCGGCATGAGGGGAGACTTAGTGGAAAAGGCACGCTAGGAAAGAAAGCAATGATATGTAGGGACGGGCATTCTTTCACTCAAGCACACTACACAGTTCTACAAAGTTCCACCTTCGTGGCTCCGTATATCGAGGTACACAAGAATAGTGTACGCTCCAAAAACCCAGGAAAGCCTGACTCCTGGATTAAACAAAAACACATGGAGACTTTCGACAGTTGGTTGCGAGTACATCTCATGAATGACATCGATGTTGGAGATCAACTCTACTTATTGGCCGCGTCACCATCTTCGACTGTATTGACTTTCCAAGGGTACGAGATAAATGGGAATACATTTTACACGATTGCCCAAGATAAAAAGAGTACCAACCAAAACAGTGGTGTTCGCTTTGATGCAACAGACGAGAATGGACAAAAGGACACATACTATGGTTACATAGAGGAGATATGGGAACTTGACTATGGACCTACTTTTAAGGTCCCTTTGTTTCGGTGCAGTTGGGTCAACATGAATGGAGAAGGGGTGAAGGTAGACCAGCTGTACGGAATGACAACAGTGGATCTCAAGAATCTTGCGTACAGAGACGAACCATTCATCCTAGCCAATGATGTGGCTCAGGTTTTCTATGTGAAGGACATGAGCTCCAAACCGAAAAAAAGAAAAGATAAGGAAACAAATACAGCACACGATGAGCCAAAGCGTCACATAGTTCTTTCAGGAAAAAGAAACATCGTGGGAGTCGAGGACAAGACAGACATGTCAGCAGACTATAATAATTTTGATGAAATTCCGCCATTCACAGTGAAAACTGACCCAAGCATCCCGTTACATAATGAAGAAACTCCATGGTTACGGCCGAAGAAGCGATCATGATCTAAGTATGAGTGTAATAGTATATAAAACAATTTATGTATGAGTGTTCTCAAAACCTTTTTATGTATGAGTGTTGACAAAAACTGGTGAGAAGTTCGTGTACAAAACACACGGTATCACCTGCATACAAACCGTATTCGGTCGATGAACTGAACGATTTCTAGATAGAACAAAATGATGGGGTCGCAGCATGGAAAACAAAAATTTTCTACGCGGCAAAGCGGAATAAACCCCAAGGATCTAGATCTACGAGATGAAGATAGCGAAGGTGAGATCCAATCTCTTACCCTTGAAGATCAACAAACGCGTTTTGTCGGTGCAGGGGTTGGCTAGTCGATCCCCGCAACTAGACTCGTCTAGTCGTGAGGAGATGTATTATCCTCGAGATCCAATCCGGTGAAGTGCAGCAACGGGCAGCACCTCCGCGGCGTCCACACGTACGGCTCGATGAAGACGTCGACTCCTTGATCCCGCAAGCGAGAAGACGTGGCCTTGATGATCTCAGCAGCACGACGGTAGTGCCGGTGATGATGACGATCTCCGCGAGCAGGGCTTCGCCAAGCCAAGCAAGAGGAGAGGGAGAGGTGGAGGTGGTGCAGCCCCTAGGGCTAGGGGGTGCGGCTAGGTGTGGAGGAGAGGTGGCGGCAGCCCTTCGGGCAAGGGGTGCGGCTAGGGTTTAGATGGGAGAGAGAGAGGGGGTGCGGCTTGGGGCTGCCTCCAGGGGTTAGTAGTGCGCCCCCCCTCCCCTCCTTTATATAGGAGGCCGGCTAGGTTAGGGCAGGGGGCCGGCCGGCCCCCCTTTGCTTGCCCCCCAAGTTGGAGTCCATCTAGGACTCCTCCTTGGGCCCCTTTCCTAAAGGGGTGGAGGGCCCAACTCCTAGTCCAACTAGGAGTGGGACTCCCCCTTCCTATGCCGCACCACCCATGTGGGCCTAGGTGGTGCGCACCACCTAAGTGGTGGCAGCACCCCTTTGCACCATGTGGGCCCCATACAAAATATGCGGTCCCACTTCTAGACCCTTCTAGAACATTCCGGAACCTTTCCGATACCCTATGAAATATTCCGGAACTTTTCCGAAACCTCCGGAAACCACTTTCCATATATGAATCTTATTCTCCGGACTCCTCCGGAATCTCTCGTGATGTCCGGGATCCCATCCGAGACTCCGAATCACCATTCGTTCACTTCATCATTTAATTCATCGCAAAACCTAATTTCATCGGAACGTTAAGTGTGTGACCCTACGGGTTCGAGAATGCATAGACATGATCATATCAATAATTAATAGCGGGACCGGGATGCCCATATTAATTCCTATACACTCAACGAAAACCTTTTCTCGATTGAACCACGATGCCGGAGATTCAATTAATCTCATATATGATTCCCTTTGTCTCACGATATTTTACTTGCCCGAGATATAATCGTTGACATCCCCATGTCTAGTTTAATCTCGTTACCGGCAAGTTCTCTTTACTCGTCCATAATATAGGATCTCGGTGATTACAACCTAATCACATGTCTGCAGACTTTTGATGCTATATTACCGAGAAGGCCTGGAGATATCTTCTCTGTCACATGGAGGGACAAATCCCACTCTTGATTCATATCACCCAACAACCCACCATCGGAGATACCTGAAAGCCACCTTTATAATCACCCAGTTACGAAGTGACGTTTGATGTCCACAAAGTATTCCTCCGGTGAACGGGAGTGATATAATCTCATGGTCTAAGGAAACTATATTTGGCATATTAAAAGTGTTGACAACAAAACTTTTGTGACACGATTAATTGCAACTCTTATTTGGGTCATGTCCATCACACCATTACTCCTAACGATATGACTCCGTTATCAAGTGACTATAACAAGTCCATAGTTAGGAAACTCTAACTATCTCTTGATCAACGAACTAGTCCTGTAGAGGCTTACTAGGGACTCCGGGTGTTTATATTCCACACATGTATTATGTTTCCATTTAATACAATTATAGCATGGATAATAAACTATTATCATAAACGTGAATATGCTTAATAAACCATTTTATTATTGCCTCTAGGGCATATTCCCAAGAGTCTCCCACTTGCACCAGCTGTCTATATCCTTTGCAAAAATTTGTAACTGTCACCTAATTTGACATTACTTTATCATCTCATGATAAACTTCTTATCATCCCATGATAAAACCATTATCATATAATGTATATAATATGTTTGGTTATAGAGTGAGATACTCATATCCTTTCATGCCCATATGTATGATTAGTCAAAAGGACTTTCTCATAACATATGCATCTGGAACTCACTCAATCTTGAAACAATTTTCTCAAACCAAAATATTATATCTTATTTTAATCCTTGAATTAATCATATACTCCTATATGTTGTAGACTTAACAAATCAACAGTGAACCTTGTCACTTTGATATTTCCGATCATGCTTTTGCTGCGCTGCTTTGACTCTAAAAGATCTCCAATTTAGTCTGGCTTTATGACTTCAACCAAGTCTACCATTTTCTAAATTTATCTTATTTCATGAAGAATGACTCCTCATTCATCATGTTCTTACAATTAAGAACTTGGGTCATATATCGTCATATACAAACACATGGTTCTTATATGTTAAAACCTATGAACAATTCATAGTGAATTCTAACATATCCTTCAACCATCAATTTTGTACTGAGTTCTCTAACTCAATGTTTCACCTATATGTCACAATGAGATGAACCATTCTTCTCTTGTTTTATTTTGAACTCCTTCAAAAATATTTAGGTTAAACATCTGACTTTAATGTTCATCAAACTTATCTATCCTCCATAGATACATTCATCTATATGAATATTTGACTTTCAAACTAACTTCATAAGTTATGCATTGGTCCATGACAACATTTACAACATTTACGAAATCTCCATTTCATTCAAACACTATGTTGTAAACTCCCACTCAAATATACACCATACACATATTAAATTGTGAAAACACAGTGGCTCCCACTCAGAAATATGTTATCCTTATATTTGACCATGATTAACTAGCTCCCACTCAAACATATGTCACCACATATTTTGATTATGGAAATTAATTTCTGCTCTAACTTAATATATGTCACCACATATCTTAATTAGATCTCACACAGTTACTTATGCACTTTCTCGACACTTTGGACTCCTCCAAAACTCTTAACTCTTAAGATTCGAGAACTCATATACGAAACGCCAGCACCTTGCTAGCTCTAAGTTTTATTTATTCCACGCAAACTCTTTTGCAAAATAAATATGTGAAACATTCTTTTCACAAAATCAAGTAACGATTACTTTATGATTTAAACTTAAAGTAGAATGACTCTTAGTCACTTTCGTATTTAAAGTTTCTATTTCTTCTTTTGTAGTTTTGTAGGTATGTCTTGTTTCCCAAACACGACAAGTAAATCATGAATATTATTTTGCAACCTTTGACAAAATTCATATTCTTGAAACCTACATCTCTTTAGACAAGCTAAACCATAATTCAATGATCACCATCATTAAAAACTTTTATGTGTCAAGTTTTAACCAACATAGCACTTTACACATGTGCCACTTGATACATAAACACGAAAGGTTTAAACTTTCTAAATTCATTCCAACAATTCTTTTATCCATGAAACCATTTCACGATAAATCCACTAAAATACATAACACAACCAAACACATTGGTTTGTCCCTTTTAGTCTCACATTGTGGAATCTCTATTCATAATCTCATATGAACATTCTACAAAACTTCATTTGCTTTGGTCTTTTAATTATCTCATAATTATTGAAACCACTATTTCACATAACTCATATGCAAAATGCAAATCATTAAATAGATCCTTTATTTAAAACAGAGTGTTATCAAAACATAACTAAATGATACAAATAAAACCTTAAAACCAAGAACCCTTTGTTTATGACCACACAATATCAAATATAATGTGACTACAATACTTTAGGTTTATCAAAAACACCTTTTGAATAATCTCTAAATATTGTAATTTGTGATAACACTTGTCACAAGTCTCCATACTAAACAATAACTCAAATATTTTGTCTCTTTTGATCAAATCGAAAGGACTCAATTATCTTGTTAACTCAATATCCTTTACTTCCAAGGTCTCATCATGACATGAATAAATACTCCTATTTACTCATTCATGATAAAATAACGATGTCTTTTATTTACTGAAAAATACAACCAACACTTGTGTTTATTTTCAGCAACTCATGGCATTTTCAGAAAATGGCATTTTTAATCACACTACTTAGTGATGCGCATCAAGATGCTCTTCAGCACTAACAGTACAATTAAAACAATTCTCATCATTAAGTATAGGATATTTTTAGTATGTCTTTATTTTTATAAGTGTTTAACTAATTATCGTTTAAATCTAGCAAAGGACAATAATCTCATAATCGAAACGTGATCTCCAAAAAGGATTACTCATGAAAACAGAACAACCACTTGTCTTTAACATGAATGACCGTCTCACAAACCGAGACACACTAATTTAAGATCACACTTAATTCGATTACAAAACTCATTCAAATCCTCTAATTTAAAATGATAAATGTAGAAGTAGAACATCGCCAGCATCAACTCCTTGATTGCCATCTTCCCGCGAAATCCACTCAGTCCCTCCATGCACTTCTCAAACGGCAGGCCCTGTTTTCATAAAACAGCACAAGTATCAAATACTTAGCTCACCATAAGTGTAAATGGGACATTTAAACATTTATAACTAGTATATCAAAATATACCATCTGCGTTGGCTCCTCAGCCTGCTACGGGATTCCTTTCGATCTGACGAAGTCGAGACATCAGTTCCGGATAAGTGATCGAATCCCTTTCCTTGACATAGTCTCTGACACAATTCTTGAATTTGGGATGAAGCAAATGCAACAACCCATCTATCGCGAATTCGTCACTCATCTCCATATCCCAAGCATCCATAAGAGTGTAATATATCCTATACATTTTCTTCAGATGATCCTCTAAGCGATCATTTTCTTCTATTTTAGTTGAAAGAAACACACCCAGACCTTCAAACCTTGCAATTCTCACTTGTGCTATGAACATTTTCTTTAGCTTAGTGACAGTCTCAATGGCACTCAAGTTCTTGAATTGTTTGGACAGGTCTGAATTCATGAAGACACTCATCAACCAATTGACTTGAATGTGAGTCTTACTCCGACTGAGCCAATCCATACGCTTGTTGTAACTCGCAGAAGCATCAGGTTTTTCTTCTAAGGGTTCATGTAACACGTAGAGCTGATCATTGGTTGATAGGACTTCTCTAAGACGTTCATACCACTCGATGAAGTTTGACCCATCGAGACGCAGCTCCTCAGCAAGAAACATACTACTGTAGTCTCCCATGATCTACAAGGATTTTGCAAAGACATCTTTAGGACACTTTGTTTATGATAATTTTAGTTCAACTTAATCAAATTAATGAACTCCCACTAAACTCAACATCTCTCCGGTTGATTAGTGACACACGATCCAAATCCACTACACCACAACCGATCATCACGTGAGATGATGTAGCTTCAATGGTGAACAACTCAGTGTTGATCATATCATTCATATGACTCGTGTTTAACCTTTCGGTTCCGTGTTCCCGAGGCCATGTCTGTACATGCTAGGCTCGTCAAGACAACCGTAGTATTTCCGCATGTGCAAACTGGCTTGCACCCGTTGTATGTGAACGTTGAATCTATCACACCCGATCATCACGTGATGCTTCGAAACGACGAACTTTCGCAACGGCGCATACTAGGGGAGAACACTTAATTATCTTGATATTAACATGAGAGATCACCTTATCATGCTATCGTCGCGATCACATTTAAGCATAACAATAAGGTGCATAAAAGGGATTAACATCACATGCAATTCAAAATTGTGATATGATATGGCCTTTCTTCTTATGCTCTCAGATCTCCATCTTCAAAGCACCGGCAAGATCTCCATCTCCGGCATGATCTCCATCATCGTGGCGCCATCACCATGGTTATCCACCAACTATTGCAACTAAAACTAATGCTACTCTTAGCAATAAAGTAAAGCAATTACATGGTGATTCATTGACACGCAGGTCACATAAAATAAAAGACAACCATATGGCTCCTGCCGGTTGCCGTACTCGTCGACATGCAAGTCGCGAAATATTACAAACATGATCATTGCATACATTATCACAAATCACATTGGCCATATCACATCACTTGACCCCCTCTGCAAAAACAAGTTAGACGTTCTCTACTTTGTTTATGCAAGTTTTACGTGGCTTGGGTCAACGAGATAGAACCGTTCTAATCTACGCAAAACCACAATGGTGATATAATAGTTGCTTATTTACTCATCCTTTTGAAAGGCCTTCCATTGAAAATTGCATCCTCACTAAAGCAAGAGAAACAGACACCCGCCAGTCACTTATGCAAAACAAGTTGCATGTCAGTCGTGGAACCGGTCTCTCGTGCGTGGACGAGTAAGGTTGGTCCGGGCCGCTTCAATCTCACAATACCGCAAAGATGCAAAGTGCACGCGAGAAGGTAGCAACATAAAATATCAACGCCCACAACTCCTTGTGTTCTAATCGCACCAACATCTACGAATAGATCTAGGCTCTGATACCACTGAAGGGGTCGCAGCATGGAAAACAAAAAATTTCTACGCGGCAAAGCGGAATAAACCCCAAGGATCTAGATCTACGAGATGAAGATAGCGAAGGTGAGATCCAATCTCTTACCCTTGAAGATCAAAAAACGCGTTTTGTCGGTGCAGGGGTTGGCTAGTCGATCCCCGCAACTAGACTCGTCTACTCGCGAGGAGATGTATTATCCTCGAGATCCAATCCGGTGAAGTGCAGCAACGGGCAGCACCTCCGCGGCGTCCACACGTACGGCTCGATGAAGACGTCGACTCCTTGATCCCGCAAGCGAGAAGACGTGGCCTTGATGATCTCAGCAGCACGACGGTAGTGCCGGTGATGATGACGATCTCCGCGAGCAGGGCTTCGCCAAGCCAAGCAAGAGGAGAGGGAGAGGTGGAGGTGGCGCAGCCCCTAGGGCTAGGGGGTGCGGCTAGGTGTGGAGGAGAGGTGGCGGCAGCCCTTCGGGCAAGGGGTGCGGCTAGGGTTTAGATGGGAGAGAGAGAGAGGGGGGTGCGGCTTGGGGCTGCCTCCAGGGGTTAGTAGTGCACCCCCCCTCCCCTCCTTTATATAGGAGGCCGGCTAGGTTAGGGCAGGGGGCCGGCCGGCCCCCCTTTGCTTGCCCCCCAAGTTGGAGTCCATCTAGGACTCCTCCTTGGGCCCCCTTTCCTAAAGGGGTGGAGGGCCCAACTCCTAGTTGTAACAGCCCAAACTTGGTAACGAAAAATACGAAGAATTTTTCCACTTTTTGTTTTCGATGTTTGCATCATCGCATCCATATGCATTTGCCATTGCAAGCTTTCTTTTGGAAGCAATTGAAATGGGAGGCCTAAACTTCCCAACAGCCAACAAATGAAAATGTCAAACTTGGAAACCAGTAAATGAATTTCCAAATTGATGAGGAAGTTCCAACCTTGCAGGTTATAACAATTCCTCACTTTTCAAAATTTTGCTAAATAAGAAATGACATGAGATTTGAAATTGGCTGATTTCAATTCCTATTTTTGGAACCAAGTTAGGCTTTCCAAAAATTCAAAATAAAATCATGGGGAGTCTCCTTATGATTGTGAGAGTCTCCATGAAAATTCTCATGATTTCTAGAATTGTATAAATGCTCCAATTAAATGCATTTTGGAAATTGCCCCAAATTACCCTAACTAAAAGTTATGAACAAATGTTGAGCAAACTATTTTATTTCACCTCACCAATTTTTGTGGTGGTTCTGAAGGGTAATTCTAGCCTCTATGAATTTTTCTGGGATTTTAGAAAATGTCCTGGGGCCCTAATTAAATGGTTAAACCCTACTGCTGGACCAAGTTGCAATTTGTTTTCAAATTCCAGGGACCTCTTTGCGATTCTTTTTCCCTCTCTCCCCTCCACCGTGGACGATGGCGTCCTGGTGCCATGCCTCCGAGCTGGCCGCGCCCATGCCGCGATGCCTCCCCTCCCTGGTGATCAAGGACCCTGCCGAGGACGCCCACCTGCTCCCTCGACCTAGCTCCCCGTTTTCCGGATCGAGGCCGACCCTTAGCGAGCTCCCGAGACCGCCGCCGTCCCGCAGCTGTTCGACGCACCACGCCGTCGACCCTGGCCACCCCGAGGCGAGCCGTCACCGCCATCAGCTCCGCCTCGCCGAGCTACGCCTCCCCGCCGTGGGAATCGGGCTAGGGAGCCCTAATTCGAGCCGTCATCGTCGTCTTCCTCCTCTCGGTCCGGCGGCCGACCGGCACGATTGCCATCGCCACCGGCTGCCCCCTCCGCCTCCGAGCCCCACCACGCATTCCTGGTAAGCACGCGCACCTCCAGGACACCTTTCCTCTCCCCCTCCCCCTCTATGGCCTCGCATCCGTGCGGGATGTCGCCGGTTGCCGCCACGGCCGTGCCGCGATGCGCACGCTCGTGTCGCCCTACGCCTCACCACCGTGCACAAACACTTGCACACGTGACCGTCCGAGGTCGCGCACCTTTTCCATGCGTTTGTGACCACGACGCGCCGCCGGAAAAAGGGGCGTCGCCGGTGATTTTCCGTCGGTCACCGCCGCGTCTCCACGCTGGACACCCCGGCCTGGGCACCGGCCTGAACCGGCCGTGAGGCCGGCGCCCTCGGGCCACAGCCCGGCCTAACAACCGGACTGGGCCGGCCAAAAGGCCGGAGGCCTCTGGCACTGCCCCGGCCTGGCGCCCAGCCTGGGCCGGCATCGAGGCCGGACCCCTCGGGCCACCCCCCGGCCTGTGCCCCGGTCTGGGCCGGTTTGGAGGCCGGCCCGTACAGTAAAACCTGCAAATTGGAAAT